>VXBJ01007100.1:1670-145060 GCA_013400055.1 Nycticryphes semicollaris
CCCCAAGCCTTTCTGCACCCCCCACTAGCCTGCGTCCCAATCGAAAGATAGGTGACCCTCGGCCACCGGCCCCCCAGGGCTGGAGGGGAGGGGGCTGCAGGCAGGCCCCCCCCTGCCTCTCTGTACTCAGTGCAATCCCCCAGCGCTCAGCGGGGACAGGCCCCCAGCCCCTGCCTGGCTAGAGCCCTGCCAGCCCTGCTCCCTGGCCCTGCTGGCACGAGGCTTTGGGACAAGGGGCTCCCACGTGATGCCCCCCACCTGCCACCCCAGCTTGGGTGCCATGGGGGACCCAGGGCTCCTTCCCTTATATACATATATAAATATAACCTGAGGAATAAACCAGAAAGTACACATGACCAGCGCTGTGTTCTGGCTGGTGGGACGGACCCGAGCAGCAGAAAACCCCAGTCATGGTGAGCCGCCCCACTTCCCTCGCACGGAGCATCGTGACGCGCTTCTCCCCTTCCCGCTCAGCCCTCCTTCCCCGTCAGTCTGTCCCTCCATCCCTGCGGCCGTCCCTCCTGCCAGCCTGGAGTCCGGGAACACCTCTGCAGCGTGGCACTAACTGGGGAGGGGAGATACGGTCCCCCCATGGCTTGCTGCTGGTGGGGCTGCTTCCCCACAGCCTCTTTGTACCCCCAGTGTTGGGGACCATGGTGGCTCTGCCCTGTGTCAGAGGGTGGGATGGGAACATGGACATGGCCAGCATCTGCCCCTTGAATGTGAGATCACCCTGGGGGGGGTCATCCCTTCTCCCCAAGCTCCTGGTGCCCTGTGGGGATGGGAGACCCCAGGACAGGGCTGTTGTGCCCAAAGGTCTACTCCAGGAGCACTGTGGCAGGGCAGGAGGCTGCACCTACCCCGTCCCCGTCCCCATCTCTGGTTACTTTTCAAGCACCCTGCTCCCCCCATTCTCCCCATGTCCCTTTTGGTGGCAGAAAGGGGGAGGACTTATCCCTGTCTCCCACCCTGTCATGCCAGCAGCCCCACACAGCATCACCAGCCCTGGCAGTGCCGGTGGGTGCTGGGTAGCTCCTGAAATCCAGGGCCAAACTGCCCAGGGCTCTCAGGCAGGGTGGCAGGACCAGAGGCAGCTGGGGGGGCGCGGGCCCAGTTTGTGCCCCCCATGTAGCAGGGGGGGCCAGGGTCAAGCAGGGGGACGCCTCACTGGGGGTCCCTCACTCCAGGGGGTCTGTCGGTGCTAAACACCTCCGGGATGGCAGCGCCCGCGCAGCCACCCAAAAGCCCTTTCCCACCCCGCTCCCCAGATTTAGGGACGTGCCTGGGAAGGGCCCCCTGGCCAGCGCCGTGCAGTGACCGTGACACGTGGCTCCCTTTTTATTGTAATGAACCGCCGCAATTAATAAAGATGACTTTGGTTACTCCGGGCCAGCGGCCGGCGCTGGGCTCGCCTTTCCCCCGTCTGCTGCCCCTTCATATCCGTGGGGCGGGAGAGGGAGGGTCCGTGGGGCGGGAGAAGGGTGTCAGTGGGGTGGGAGAGGGGGTCACGCTGGGATGGGAGCAGATCTCCCTGGGGGGTAGCCAGGGGGTGTCTGTGGGACCCTGTGGGTCTCCTCATGTCTCTCTCCCCTGGATCTCCCCGGGGGTCTCCCCTGGGTGTCGCCCCGTGGATATCTCTCCGTGGCTCTTCCCGGGAACCTCCCCCTAGCTCTCCCCTTGGGTGCCCCCCTGTGCGCATCTTCCCGGGGGTCTCATCTTGAGTCACCCCGTGGGTGTCTCTCGGTGGGTATGATCCCGTGGCTCTCCCCTTGGATGTCACCCCCCCTGGCCTCCCCTTGGTCCTCCCGTGGTTCTCACCCCGTGGGTCCTCCCGTGGCTCTCCCCCCTCCCAGCCCGGGACGCTCCTCCCGCGCGGTGGCTCCTTCTCTGTCCGCCAGGGGGCAGCACCGTCCCGCCGCCTCGCAGGGGCGCCTCTCTCGACGCTGACCGGAAGGGGCGGGGCGGCGGCGGCGGCGGCGGCCGGGCCCAGGTGAGCGGGGCCGCCCGGGGCTCGCTCCGGCTCCGGCTGCAGGGAACCCCCGCGGGAGCCGGGCGGGATTCCCGGCGCGGCCCAGGAGGGTCCCGATATCCCTGGGGGTCAGTGCCGAGGCACCGGTGCGGCCCGCCCGGTGAGGCCTTGCCTGGGCGCTTACAGGCCTACAGGCCTCGGGCGCCGCGAGGGCCCCGGGCCCAGCTTGTGACCACCGCGTTTCGTCCCCTCCCCTGCCAGACGCAGCCCCCGCCGCCATGTGGTCCGTGCTGTGGGCGGCCGTGCGCTCCAAGGCCCCATACGTCACCTTTCCGGTGGCCTTCGTGGTTGGGCTAGTGGGCTACCACCTGGAGTGGTTCCTTCGCGGCGACCCCTCGCCCACGGCCGAGGAGGAGAAGAGCATCTCGGAGCAGCGGGAGGAGCGCAAGCTGCAGGAGATCGCGGGCAAGGACCTGACCAAGGTGGTGAGCCTGAAGGACAAGCTGGAGTTTGCCCCTCGGGCTGTGCTGAACAGGAACCGCCCGGAAAAGAGTTAATTAAGTTGTTTGGGCAAATTCGGTGCCCTGGAGTGACTGTCCCCGGGGCTGGTGCTGGTTGCTGGAGGGCTGTGTCCCACAGCACCATGCTGGGTACTGCTCTTGTCACCTGCATATCTTTCACCAGCCCTCTGCACTGGGACATACCTCGGCAATATGCTGCACCCACTGCTGCTTTTCAATCTTCTGGAGCCCTCCGGAGGGTCAGGGTTTGCCCACCCCACGGTTGTGCTCGAGACACAGCACCCAGACCTCCTCCTTTGTGGCAGAGCAGGCAGGGAACCGTGCTTTGGAGATGGAGTGTTTCTGAAACTCAGCAGCTGTCAGCCTGTCCCGGTCCCTGATCCACAAAACCCTTTTGGTCTGGTTCTACTCATGTCTCTTTAGGCTTGGTGTAAAGATAGAAGAAACTTGGACCTGAGTGACATGGGGTTGGGATCAAGCTAATTGCCTGCAGCTGGAGCACCTGCTGTCCTGCTTACAGCTCTCCTGTGGCTCCTCATGAACCCTGACCACTGCACCACAGTACCACATCACACCCACTGGAGCCCGAGCAGTGGTGGAGATCTCTGGGGAGCCCCTCTCTACATCGTCCCCAGGCTTTGCAGCAAGGAAAGGGGACAGGGGGGAGGTGGAAGTCTTGGCCCTGCTTCCATCGTGGAGCTCCAAGTGTGGCCGTGGCTTTGGGCTGGCATATAGAGAATGGGGATGTCTCTGCCCTGCACGGGAACAGCCAGAATAAACTTCGCTCAGTCCTTGGGCCTCTGTGTCTTCTGCATCAGCACCTGGCCCAAACCCTGACTCACAGCCTGTTTCTGCTCCCCAGGTTTTTAAGCAGCAGCCCCTTCTACAGTGGGAGAAATGCCACCGTTGTCCCTGCCCGACACTCCCCTCGAGGCCTGGCAGGAGGATGGTGGGCAGGAAGTAGGGGGAGGCACCAAATCCCAGCCCCTGCTGCTGTTGTGCCTCCCTCACGGTCCCCCCGGCCACGTCATCTGCTTCCCTTCGACCTCCTTATCTAGACAAGAAGGGCTGGGGCAGCACTGGGTGGGGGCCCAGGGTACAAGGGGGTCCTGCTGGGCTGCTGAGCCAGAGGGAGAGTGGGAGAGGCTGGCAATGAGCACTGGGGACTGGTGGCCAGTGTCCCTTCCAGCCTCGGGTGTCACCAACATGGCAGGGCTAAACCCTGGTGAGAACTGGCCCCGCTGGTAACTGGTAACCACCACTGCTGAGCTGGGGCTGAGCGGCTGTAGCCGGGGTTATCGCTGCCTCCCCATTTGTTTTTTCCCCTGGTGCCTGAGTGAGGCCTCATCACTGCCCTGGCCTGGCCTTCCCCTCCTGGGGACGATAAATCTGTCCTGTCTGGTGCGAAGTCCTGAGGTCAGCAACCAGTTCAGCGTTTCGCATCGCTACGTCCCACTTCCTCCGGGCCAGCTCCTGCCCTGCTGACAGCTTTACTGCCACCGCTGCCCGGCTGTGTTTACTACCCGACCTGCTGTCCTCGGGCTGGATCCCAGCCCGGCGCCGCTGGGAAATGGCAGGCCTTTGCTGTTTCGGTGTGTGGGAGCAGCAGAGGCTGGGTTAGAAGGCGCAGGAGGAGTCTCAAGCAATGCCAAGGCTGTCCCAGCCGTGCCCTGCTGCTGCCTCCTGCACTGGGGGGCTCATGGCACCTCTCATGCTGCTGCCTCGGTCCCCTGTCAGGCTGGCACTGTCCCCTGAGCTCACCCCTGCCCTTGGCCTCTTACTTTTCCCACCTGGCTGGTGTTCCCTATTGTGTGCCGGGGTGGGAACGGTCCGGTCCCTTCCCCCCGGCTGGGACCAGCCGGACCCAGCTCGGAAACGTCTTCCGAGATGCCTTTGTTTGCCCCGAGACGGAGTGGCTCCCCCGGCTGTTTATAGCCCATTGATCTGCCTGTTCCCAGGCCCAGCCGGGCACAATCGGGCTTTGTCGGGGCCTTGCTGCCCCGTTTCCTCCCCTGGGCCCACACGGTGTCGGGCGGGGGGCAGGGGGGGGGGCTCCTCCGCCAGCGCTGAAACAATGGGGGGGACTCGGGAACCTCGGGAAGGACTGAGTCCCCACAGCAGTGGCACAGGCACCAATGGCACCCTGCTCCCACCATGGTTGCCTTGTTGGTCCTGTCACCTTTCCAGCTGTTTTCCGTGTGTCTGGGGTCTCCTGTCCATCCCCTCGGTAGATGCCGGTGATGCTGCAGATTCCCAGCAGGCTCTGGGACAGAGGTGAAGCTGCTTCCCAGAGCCCAGTTGCCTTTCTCCTAAGCCCTTGGTGCCGTAAACCCACCCTTCCTCCCATTGAATCCCAACAATGTGCTGCCTGGGAAGCACCGGCTGGACAAGAATAGGAGCCCGGCAAGCACTCGGGGTTGGGGTGAGCAGCCACGGTGGCTCACGAAGAGTGAGAGGAAGCTGTTTTGAATAAACTCTTACGGCAAAAAAACTGGCTTCCCGAGGCTGCACACAACTGCTCGAGCGCAAGTCTGGTCCAGCACGTTTGTAATCCAGCTGTTGCCAGCACAGCACAGCTGGGCGCTGCAGCGGGAGTCTGGTGAGGAGCCATGTCAGCAGCGTGGCCAGAGCTGTGCGAGGCGGGGAGCCTGTCCCCAGGCAGGGAGTCCCACATCAGGCTCCAGGGAGAGCATCCTCCTCTTGCAAGGAGAGCATCCTCCCAAGGCTTGGCCAACTTGGGGGAGGTCCCTGTGTCTGAGGACAGGGATTGAATCCAGCTGCCCGTCCCTTGCCCAGCCCATGGTGGCTGTGCCCCAGGCTCGGAGGAGTCAAGCCAGCTGCTGTACTCTTGGCACCATCCTCCTGTGTCACTGTTTCCTCTGAGGGCGGCTGCAGCTCCCGGGCTGACCCTCTGCCCTGCCCGGGGCTGGGTTTGCTCCCGGGGGTCCATCAGGTGGCAGGAGCAGGTGGCAGCTCCGGAGGCAGGATACCAGGAGTGAACCAGAGCTGTGACGGGAGGTTGGGGGGGATAAGCTGTGCCCCAGCTTGCTGGGGGTCAGCCTGGGGGGCTGGGAAAGCTGCTGTGCTTGCTTGAGAACCCCCCAGCCGCTCAGCATGGCTCTGCACACCTGGACAGCCACAGCGGATGTCCGGTGAGATCAGAGCAGGCATGCACCAGCTGCACGGGGCTGGGGATGCTGTGACCCTGCAACTGCCATAAGGGCTGCTCAGAGCCATCGGTCCCCTTCCCGCACAGGCCGGAGCGATGGTGTTTTGGGGAGGAGAGGAGCAACATGGGGAGCTGAGGCCTGCAGGGACTCATGCTTCTGTGTTCCTTCCTGCAGCAGTGCCATCAGCACAGGACACCCAGGACTTGTAGCTTCCCTGAAGCCTTGGGACATGGAGGTTGGCTTACTCCAGTTGCACTGGAGACCAAATGGTGCATTCCCTGCCCCCACCCCGCACATCCCCCGCAGTCCCTGGGGACATCTGCTCCCTGCCCGGCAGCAGCCGAGGCTGTTTTCCCAGGCTCCATTTTTGCCCTTTTCCCGAACGCAGCCAAGTCCTTTCCCAACCTCCCCATCTCGCCTCTTCCTGCCACAGCCCCACGGTGCAGATCTGCCCTGCTGTGCCCAACGGCTCCTTTCTGTAGCCGGGAAAATCCCCGAAGGACTGTGAGAGAGGAGCAGCTCTGCTGTATGTCGAGATGCTGCCCCTCAGCCCTGGCTGGGGACAGCCACAGTGGGACATGTTGCCTTCCTGCTCAGCATCGCCTCTTCTTGCAGGCACAACCCAGGGCTGAATCCCCCTCCTCAGCACCCCAGGGTCACCACGTCTCCTTGCTTTTAGATCAAATCCACCTCCCTGCACCAGAAAAAGCCCCTGAGCATGTGGGGAGCAGCTTCTGTCCTCATGGCGCTGCACTGGGACAGTGCCCTGACCCACTGGCAGGGGCAGAACCCATCCCGGGATGGGCATGTGGTGGGCACAGGGTGCTGGGTGTTGCGGTCCTGTCGCCTCCGTGCAAGGAAGCGGCCAGAGGGGAGTGACAATGTCAGGATGTGAGAAGTCTGCGGGGCTATTGAGTGCGTTTCCTCCCGCCCGCGGTTCTCACACGGGGCTGCATTGTCTGCCATGCCCGCGCGTGGAGGGCTAAATATAACCCCGCACCGGGGACAGGCCCGTGGGAGGAAGGGAGCTGTTCAGGGTTGGCTTTTCCTTCACTGTGCACCGTTGGCAGCGGTGCTGGTAAAGGCAGGATTGTACCTGCTTTGGTGTTGCCTCCATTGTGGGCGCAATTGGGCTCAGGGAGTCCCTGCCTGGACCAGGAGGATGCTTCTGCCTGGGCCCACTCCCCCTGAAGGGCTGTGGGAAATGGGGTGCTGGGGGCTGCAGGCAGAGCTCTGGGCACGGATGGGGCTCCAGCGAGATGGGGACCCCATGGTGTGACCCCGACTGGCATCCCCCTGCCCAGCCCTCTGCCCTTCCTCCCATCAGCTCCTGCTGTGATTTTGCTCCAGCTGCGGCTCTTCCTGTGAGCGGGTCAGATTTAGACACTTGCTATTTTCTGTGCACTGGGAAAGCTTAAAAATAAACTCCTTGGTGCTCCGCCAGCGCCTTGAGCAGAGTCTTGCAGGCGGGACATGCTGTGACAGCCCTCACGGCTCCTCTCCTGCAGCCCAGGACAGGGTAGTGCAGGGGAAGCCCAGCACAGAGTGGTGCTAACTGGGAGGAGGGCAGGAACCTCCCTGCAAACACATGGCCATGGGGCAGAGACCTCCCCAGGAGGCCAGGCAGAAATGCCCCAAAGCCTTTCCTGAGGCAGAGGGGTGTTCCGAGTGACCACTCTCTCCCCCTCCAGCATCCTCCCAAATAAGCAGCAGAGGAGCACACAGGGTGCTGGCCAAGCAGCCAAGGGACACCCCACGCCTGTGCCTCAGGCTGTTGGTGCGCATCTGTCTGTCTGTCCACCTCTGTCCCTCTTCCTTTCGCTCCTTCAGTCATGTCACCTCCCTCTCTGGCCTCTCACTTTTTTTCCAGGAGCGAGGATGTGGGAGCAGCCCCATGGTGCTGCCTGCACCCTGCTGAGGAAGGCAGCCCAGCTCCTGCCCCATAGCACGGCGCAGGCAGGTGGCTCTTGCTCATCGAGGTAATTCTGGGGGGGCTGCAGCTGTGCCCTGTAAAATACATCCAGCCTTGTGTTGGGATAAACCCCACAAGGCTCTTAGGTGTGAGTACAAAAGCTGCCCTTCCCGAAAACCCATCCAAGAGGGCAATGCCAATGTGTTTGGGGGGTCACAGCCAGTGAGTGGCTGCAGGAACAGCAGCCCTGCTGTGCTCCCACCCCATGGCCATGCCCAGGGCTCTCCACTGTCACTGCAGTGAGTCCTGGTGCCTGCACATCACAGTGCGTACTGGGGGCTGTGCTCACCCTCTGTTATCCCAGAGCTGGAGGCAATGGTGTTAGACCAATGTCCCCAATGTCCCCTGCTGGAGCAGGGTCCCAGGGGTGCCCATTGGGGAGCCTCTCAGCACAGCCCCCAGGCTGCCCATGCTGCTGCAGGGCTCAGCATCGTGATATGGGACCAGGCTTCAGGGGAGCAAGTGCTGTTCCCAGAAAAGGACCGGAGGGGCCTGTTTACTCAGGAGGGAGTGCAGAGGTGTGAGAAAGTCCGTGCGTGTCCGGCCGGCCACTATCTATCCCCAGGCTCTGCCAAAGGGCTTCAGCGGGCCAGCCCGAGCCCTTATCAGCTGCAAACTTTTATTTGCCTAAAGGCCACCCACCCGCCTTCTGGGGGGGCTGCTGCCAACACCGGCCTCCATTGACACCCCCTTTCTGGCCCCACTGCGCAGGTGAGCCCCTCACTGTTGTTGTTGGCGTGCAGGCCCCGGCGGCGTGGGGTCACGCCGGCCGCCCCGAGCCGCCTTGTCACAACATGGGAACAATAGCGGGACACGGAGCTGTGTTTGCGCAGCGCCGGTGACCGGGCACCGTGTCCAGGCAAGGGGGCTCTGGGCCGTCTTGTTTTCCACCTTGCAAGGCCGTTCGGAAAAGTGTGATCCTCCCTCAGCGCCAACAAAAATATCAGCCCAGGAGAGGGGAGGCGAGCGGGGAGCGCTGCCGGGCGGGTAAACACACGCCACGGCTGCACCGTTACCTTTCACACGGGCATTTCCTCCCAGCCAGGCTGATGTCCCCAGAAAGCCACAGCACTGAGGGGCTTTGCAGCTCTATGGGTACCTGGTGGTGTCTGGGCTGGGGTCCCCCATTGCACTGGGGTGCCCCAGGGTCCCCCCCACCAGGCAACAATGGGAGGAGGGCAGGGTGCCTCTGGAGGGGATCTGCCCCAGTATCCTCATGGAGGGCTGAAAGCTGGCAGTGAGCACCCCGGATCCCCACCCTGGGGGATTTCACACCCCCCCCAATACCAGCAGGGTAGGAGCCAAGGGCAGGCTCAGCCACCAGTCCAGGCTCTGCACCAAGGGCAGAGCAGCCGGGTACCTCCCTGTCTGCTTCCTCCAGGGGCTGATGGCAGCGATATCACCCCGTATCACCCATATTTCATTTTCTCCAGCGTATTTTTAGTCTGTCCCACCCTCGCTGAAGAGGCCCTCAGCAGCGAGCAGCCTCTGCCCTGGGCTGGCTTGGCCAGAGGAACTAAACAACAGCCCCAGCCACATTGTGTGCCTTTATCTACTGCTCATTTCCACCTATTATGCAGCCGTGAGCAGCTCCACAGCCTCCACCGGGTTTATCTGCAGCAGAGCCAGTGCAGAGAGGCTGGCTACAGGGACAAGCTCTGCTTTGAGCCACCCAGAGCCCGTGCCATGACAGGCCCATGACAGCCCCTAGGCTGAAGCTGGGCTCAAGGAGACAGGACGCTAGAGCAGGGATTGCTGTGCATTCAGTGGGTGAGTGGCTCCAGTGGCACAGAGAGTACTCACTGTCAGCCCACCACCCATGGGACAGCAGGTTCCCTTCTCCTTTGGCCTCAAGCCCTTACCCACCCTCCCCAAGGCAGCTGCACAAAGCACAGTCACACCACACTTCGTTTTCTTCGTTCATCTGACTTTATTCAACAAGACACAACACTGAGTCTGCCAGGGGGAAAGGAAACAGCATTGAGGAGCAACATCTGCATCCCACACTTGTGCCTGGGTCACGCAGGACCCACAGCCCCTCAGTCACGACAAGACCTTCCCCTTTCACAGCATCGGTGGGCTGGGGAAGCCAGGGCAACCACTCTCACAGCTGCAGTTGGTTCTTTGGTGGTCCCCCCAGCCCACAGCAGGAGACGACTAGTGCAAAGTAATAAAACCAACAGCCCCCCCCCAAACTGGCAGTTTTGAGGCTAATTCTTTCCCAAAAATCACAGGGCTTAAAGGCACATGGCTGGGCTGGACGTGACTCCCCAAATCCCACACACAACTGCACCTTTAAGGCAGAAAGCTCTGTGCTCAGGCCAGCAGGTTAAAAATAACTTAGAAACACACATCACATGGGAAAGGGTCCAGGGCTGGGAGGCGGGGGGAGCTCACACTCCCGGGGCACCCAAACAGTGACCCTGCAGCCACCAGATCAGCCGGTCACCACAGAGCCCCAGCTGAGAGCTGCTGGTGGCTTCACCCCCCTATGCTCCATGGGGAAGGGGCAGCTCCTGCAGCAGACCCCCAAGACAGGAGTGCTGGCTCACTGCCGGGGTCACAGGAACAGGATGGGGCTGGTGGCCAGGACACATCAGGCAGCATTGCCCCAGCCCAGCTCCCCCCAGCCCTCCCAGGCTCAGCCTGCTTCGTGCTGAGGCTGGAGGCAAGCGGCTTCCCACGGCCGCACGCCCGGCTCTCACGCTGCCGGGGGCTCTGTCAAGCCCCAGGGTCTGGCCGAGCTGTGGCTCCTGAGGGGCAGCAGCCTCCTGCCACAGCCCCGGGGACAGCCTGTTCCCAGCTGCATGGCTCCAGGGATTTCTCCCTTTCCCACGGCGAGGCACACGGGACATGCTGTCCCGGGGAACTTTCTGCAGTTTCCTTCCTTGCAGGGTCTGTGGGGAAAAAAGGAGAGAACGGAGGCTCCACTCCCGGGTGGCTCCTGAGCGTCACGTCCCGGGGGGCAGGCAGGTCTCTGCAGGGCTTCTCCATAAGGCACAGCACCAGGCAGGAGGAGGCAGCTGCCTGCCCATGGCCAGCACCTTTGCAGGCACGAGGGACTGAGGAAGGTCCCCTCGGCCGGCCGGGGCCAGCCCGGCACTAGACATACTGCTTTTTGGAGGCTGAGCTCCCAGGCCGGCTGCACAGCTTCTCCTCCGGGGCAGGGGCTTCGGCAGCCCTGGGGGCATAGGGGTCCGAGAGGGGTCTGCTGCCACTGCCTAGTGCCAGGTTCTCCTCGTTGTGGAAGTTGGCCCAGTTCTCGCTGGAGAGCTTGTTGTAGGCCTGGTAGGGCGGCGTGTGGCTCTCGGCCATGGGCAGGAAGGGGTAGTGCTTGGGCGCATAGGGACCTGAGACCATGTCATCAGTGAAAGTGTCTCGGTTTGGGCTGGCTGGCACCGGCACCGACACCTTCTTGATGTTGCTAAGCAGATTCTTGCAGCAGAGGTGGAAGAGCTCCAGGAGGTTCAGGACTAAGGAGATCAGGCCCATCACCAGCATGAAGATGATGAAGATGCTCTTTTCAGTGGGGCGGGAGATGAAGCAGTCCACCTGATGGGGGCAGGGATCCCTCTTGCACACGTAGCGGGGCACCATGGAGAAGCCATACAGGTACCACTGCCCAACGAGGAAGCCAGCCTCGAAGATGCTCTTGCAGATCACACTCATGATGTACGTCCACATCAGCGCCCCACGGATCTTGAGCCGCCCATCCTCTGTCACGTAGATCTTGGATATCTTCCTCTCCACAGCTGCCAGGGCCTGCTCGATCTTCGGGTCCTTGCTGTGGATAGCCCGAAGCTCGCTCTCCTGTTGCTTCAGCTTCTCCTCCTTCCGAGAGAGATAGACAACGTGGCCGAGGTAAATCAGAGTTGGGGTGCTGACAAAGAGGAACTGGAGCACCCAGTAGCGGATGTGGGAGATGGGGAAGGCTTTATCATAGCAAACGTTGGTGCATCCCGGCTGCTTGGTGTTGCACACGAAATCCGACTGCTCGTCCCCCCAGACGGACTCCCCAGCCAAGCCCAGGATGAGGATACGGAAGATGAAGAGCACGGTGAGCCAGATCTTCCCGATCACTGTCGAGTGCTCCTGGACTTGGTCCAGCAGCTTCTCCAGGAAACCCCAGTCACCCATCTTCTAGGGAACCTTGTGTCTCTGGTAGCAGAGAGGGGAAAAGCAGGGAGCCAAGTGAATTCTTTGTTTTGCTGGAGAGCACAGGGCAGACAGGGCAACCCAAACCCCAGGCTTTCTCAGGACATGGTTGCTCTGCAGAGGGTCCCAGCAAACCCACTGTGGAACATCCCACACCTGTGGGAAGGAGCCAGCCAGCATTTCTGAGCCCAGGAGTGCTCCTCCTATGCTTTACTCCCCAGTGTGGAAACGTGGGGCTGGGGGAGAAGAGGCAGCACAGGGAATCACCTCCCTCAAGCAACACCCAGCCCCACAGCACCCATAGCTTGTGGCTGTCCTGGCCTCCTAGGACACAGCCCATGGCGAGGGGATTGCTGGCCGGCTGGTTTGGGGATGTCCTGTGAGGTCAGGACCACAGTGGCCAGAGAAGGGGAACAGTAGGGGCTCAGAAAAGTAGGTTTGCCTCTCCTACAGCCCACTGCTCCAGCTTTACCTAAGGGCAGAGAGCAGCAGGGTTGCAGGAGGGGAGTACAGACCCCCAGGGTACAGCAGCCACCCCAGCACCCACTCAGGGCTCACCCCAAACTGATGGGACAGCCACCCCACCAGTTGGGTGGCAGTGCCCCAGCGTGCTCCCCTTTGCCCAGGGCTTTCCTGAGTCCAGAGACCCCCAAGACCACTCACTGCACACAGATCCGATGCTGCTCCGGGGACCCCGGGGTGTCTCACCCTCACCCCCGGCTGCCGGGGAGCCCAGCCCGCATGCCCCTGCGGGAGCTCAACCCTGCAGCCCGGCTGGGAGAGAGGAAGCGGACACAGCCCTGGCTCCTAATTAACCTCTGCCAATTAAGCAGGCAGAGGTGCCAGCTGGGCAGTTAAAGGGACACCCAGCTGCAGCTGGGCAAGGGGTGTGTGTGCCCCGAAGCAGACAGCGGGTGCCAGCGCTGGGGGTGTCCCCAAGAACGGTGTTCCCAAGTGATACCAGATGGCCTGGGGTGCCGTGGGGTCCTGGGGACCGGTCACTCACCTCTGCTGCTCCCGTCACGTCCCCCCTTGGCTCGGGCCGCGCTGGGTGTGAGCGGCCGGGCCGGGCGGCTCTGGCCATGCGGGGCCAGGGGGAGCCGGGGGAGGAGCGCGGGCAGGAAACAGGGGGCCGGGGCTTAGCGCCGTACCGCAGGTGTGCGGGGCCGCCACGACCCGTCCCGCTCCCCCCGGCCGAAGGGGTGGCCCCGGCGGGGCGGGGCGGGGGGCGGTGAGTCCGCGGAGCACCGCCCGGACGGGACCCCCGGGGCTGAAGTCGGTGGGGAGCCGGCGGAGTCTGCGGGAAACCCGCGGTGTCCCTGCCCGCTGGCCCCTGGGGGGCTGCGGGGACAGCCCGGTGACCGGCACCTTCCCTGCCCGGCAGCTCTGCAGTGGCTGCGGCTCCGCCACCGGGACAAACCCACCGAGCGGCGGAAGGACTCACCCGGGGGACCCTACCCACAGATGGGACTTTGAGCAAGTCACCCCAAAGCGGCCCCGCATCGCGGGGCGGGGAGGGCACCAGGGGAGATGCCGGGGGCGTGCGGCGGGGTGTTCCGGGGGATGCTCCGTCCTCTGCTCGCTCCGGCCGGGCCGGTGCCGCGGCGTGCGGCGGATCCCCCCGCAGGTCGTGCGGCGCGACGGGCGCTGGGTGGTGCTGGAGCCCCACCGGAGCCCGGCTCTGCCCTGGCCCCGCGGCCCCCCCCCAGGCTCCCAGACCGAGCTGCGCCGGGGATCCCAAGGCTGGGACCCCGCACCAGGTTTTAAGCAGAGCTTTGCCGTCGGGGTCTCAGGCGGGGGCGTTGAGGGGGGTGCGGAGAGCGGGCACCCCCTCGCAAGAAGGAGGGGGAACAGCGGGTGGGCAGATGCTCATATTTTATGCACAGGCTTAAGTCCTGCTGACTTCAGAGTGTAAACGCTTGTGCGTGCCCCCTTTCACTGTCCTGCAGCAGCCGCAAAGGGCTGGCACACGTAGCACAGGCTGCGTGGGGCCTCCCGAAGGCTGCGGGATTGGGCTTGGGCTCCCGAAACCAGAAATTAGGCCAGTCCGCACACATAACTGGGAGCTGCCGCCTCTCCCACACCGAGACGTGGCATTTCCTCCTCACAGACAGTTCTGGGGCTGAGCGGAGGGAGGGCAGAGCCGGAACAACATCGTTATATTTAATATAAAATAATTGCTGGGCTTCAGGTAACGCCCACGTGCTGCTCCATGGCCATGGCACCAGGGTGCTGCGGAGCCCAGTGCCCATCTCCCAGCCACCCCACTGTGAATACTGCTTCCCCTTCCTTCCCACCACCCCCGGGTTGTGGCTGCCCAGGTGGCATGGTCCCCTCTTGATGCCCGTCCCCAGTGATGCTCTGTGCCCTGCCAGCCCTTGCTGGGTGGAAACGATCCCCTCTGGGCAGCTGCTCCAAAACCACAAAGGAACCAGAGCTGGCCTCACTCCTGGATGTCCCGGATCTCATGTAGCTTTACCCACCAGGAGAACCGTGCCTGGCATGGGCTTCAGCCACACCAGCCACAGGACCCTGATGAACCATGCAGGAATCCCAAAGCAGACCTGCATTGGTGCCAAAGCTGCTTCCCAGTCAGACACCTTCTGCTGCTCAACCTCCTGGAGCATCTTTCCTGTGGCACAGCCCCATGCCCAGGGCTGGCACCACTGGTGACATAAGTGACACAGTGCTGGAGCGCCCATGGGAGTAGCCCATGCTGGAAGCACTTTTTCCATGTCCTGGCACAAAGACATGTCACCCTGCGGGCAGCATGAGCCCTGGCTGTGCCAGTGCACACTGTGACACACTCATGGCTCTGGGGGAGCGTGGGTGGGCCCAGCAGAGCTGGAAACACAGCTGGCTGGAGCACTAGCAGACCCTCCGCATGGCGCTGCTTAAAGAGAGATTAAATGGAAATAATTTCTATTTATTGTAATATTTATCAAGGTTTAGTAAATAATTGATGTTGATCCCTCCTTGATTTCCTTGGGGGCCAGCGTGCGGTTCTGCTGAATTAAAGTTTAATGACATGTGACGAGCTGGGAGGTGGCAGAGCAGGCAGACACTGAGCACGCCAGCCCTGGGTGCTGCCCTGGCCGGGGTGGGAGTGAGGAGCACCTGGCCATGGGCTCCTGAGGAACCTCTGCAAATCCATTTCTTCTGGTCTCACCAGTTTCCTTCGATTTATACTGTGCAGAGCAGATCCCAGCGTCCACAAAGAGCACAGCGTTTATTGGCCCTTTGGATCCGTAGCTGATGCTGTGTCTGACGTGTCTGTCTGGGGTGAGGGGGGGGCACAAATGCACCAAGGGAAGCACCAGAGCCATTTGGGCAGGACATCGGCACAACACCAGCATGAGCAAAGAGGGGAAAGCTGCTCCTGTCCCAGTTTGCCAAGTGGGGACTGTCACCACACTGGGTGACACCAGCCTTCAACCGGGCAGTGACCAATGCATTTGTACTGGGAGTAGCAGAGCTGGAGGACCCAAGAGAAGCTGTTTGGCCACTGGAGTGCTTGTTCTCCCTCTTGCCAGCCCCAGTCCCGTGTGCCCTCCAAGCAAAACAGCTCTATCCCTGCAGCTTTCGGCTGGGCTCGCTGCTGGGCCAGACAGTGATGGCTGCCATGGTGGGACCAGCCGCTTGGCAGGGTCGTGCACGGTGTCTCTGTGTTGGTGTGATGTTCAAGCCCCGTGGTACCACTGTCTACATCTGGCAGAGCTCCGGGGCTGCCCCCGCCTTACCTGCATCTGCTCGGGCACCCAGGGGCCTCTCTCAAGGGACTTTCATTTGTTGGGTTTAGTCATTTTTCACATGGGTCAACTCTGGAGGGTTCAGGGGCTTGGCAGACTTGAAAAGCTGTTGGCCAAGGGGAAGGTGAACCAGCTGGGATGGGCGAGCTCACAGCTCCTCTCCTCTGTGGAAAGAAGAGAAAACCTCAGGTGTGCTCATGGGCAGCCAGCTCCTGCCTGCCACCGAGTCTGTCCATGCTGCTGGGACACCTGGGGACATGCCCATGACCCCAAACAGGAGAGTTCCCATGGATGTGTCCCCCTCCCCTTTAGAGCCATCAAGATCCTGGCTGAAGAATCTGGTGGTGGCATCACCAGTGGCCCCCTGTGGGGCCAACCATCCCTGGACACATCTCCCTCCCTCTTCCCCTCCCAGCACCCCATCAGACGGCAGTCAGGTTGGGAGCAGAGGCCTGCAGGGCTGCCACACACCTAGTCTGGGACTTGTTGTCCTTCTCCTCTGTCTTGAGGTGGCACCGGCAGGTGGAGGCCTTGCTGTAGCTGACAGAACGCTTGGTGGACTTCCTCCACTTCTGTGCACGCCGCACAACCCGCTTGAAGATGAGGTAGAAGATCTCACAGACGGTGAGGACGATGCAGATGGAGGAGGCTCCGACCATGAAGTAGGTGAAGACTCTCTTCTCGGTTGGCCGAGCGATGTAGCAGTCTACTGTGTTGGGGCAGGGGTCTACTTTGGAGCATTTGACCAGCCGTGGCAAGTCAAAGCTGTCCCACATCTTGTGTAGGAGGTAGAGGAACAGGATCTCTATGATAAGTTTGAAGAAGAGGCTGAGCAGGTAGGTCCACCACAGCCCACCGTGCTTCTTGCCTGTGTTGCTGTAGAGCCTGGGGCAATTCTCCCCGTTCTTCTCCCGGTTCTTCTTCTCCCGGTCCTCCCGGTAGGCCACGTGCATGATGACCAGGAGGGAAGGGCAAGTGACAAAGATGAGCTGCAAGGCCCAGAGGCGGATGTGGGAGATGGGGAAGAAATGGTCATAGCAGACGTTGGTGCAGCCCGGCTGCCGTGTGTTGCAGTCAAAGTCCTTCTGCTCGTCTCCCCACACGCGCTCGGCCGCCACCACGTAGACCAGCACGCGGAAGACGAAGACCACGGAGAGCCAGATGCGACCGAAGGCCGTGGAGTATTTGTTGACCCCACTGAGCAGCGCCTGCAGCGTTTTCCAATCCATGGCAGCCGGCAGAGGCCAGAGTCACCCGACCTGGAGAAACAGCAGCAGAAGTGGTGGGTGAAGAGCAACAGGAGCTTGATTGCAATGTCTCACCTCTCGCTGCACTCATGGACCAGCCAGAATCTTTCCCTCATCATTTGGGGTGGTGGGACTATCCCACTTGTGGACAGTAAAGCCCAGCCCTGCGTGCTCCCGGTGACAGTCAGAGGTGACTCAACCTCTCTCCACTTCCTTCTGATGGAGGCTTTGCCGTAGGGGATGAGCCACCCGGCCAAGTCCCCGGCCTGACTGCGCATGTTGGTGTAAATTGGCAGCGCAATCCCCCAGCACGGGCCAGGATCAACAAGGAGAGGCTGTGCCGGAGGCGGGGGGCAGGAGGGGACGGCTGTGCCGGGTGTTTGGCATGTCAGCCAAAGGAAAGGCTTGTGGGGACACCAGCCCCGCGAGCTGGCAGGTCCCTTGGGATGAGGGTTGAAGGGGGCCCCACAGCACATTTCCATCCGTGATCCTGTGGATCCATTCCATCCTTCTGCCCTACTGCCCACAGGGGCATGTGTTGATGACCACCAGGATGGACCCCCAGTGCCTTGCCCCCCACATCCCTGCTTCTGCCAGCCAGGCGCAGACTCAGTGGTGGCTTCATGTGCCCCTGATGCATCAGAGACGTGGTGGGAAGGACCGGGGACAGTGGGAGCCCCACCCGTACAGAGGGACCCGGTGGGAAAGCGCCCAGGCAGGGGCAGGGCTGAGCTGGCTCCCCGTGGGTGCAGCACTGGACCAGCACAGCTCCTGCTCTGTGGTCCCCAGTCCTCTTTCCTCCCCAGGGTTTCGTGTGGCTCAGCCACGCTCCCCTGTGCACCTTCCACCGCCATGTTTTGGGGATGGGTGGGGACCTTTGCCGTTAGGAAGATTCCAGGTGATCTCACACTTGGTCCCAGCTGGTCCCAGCCTTCCCTGAACCTCTGTTTGGTGGGTAAAATGGGGCTAAACCGGCCACTGTGCTTTCCTAATGCTGACAGCAGACACACCAGGGATGGGTTTTCTCTCTCGCAGGTGACGCCCGAAGCAGTTTGGGCATGGGTGAGAGTGGGGCTGCTGAAAGTGAGAGTCTGTGCATGTCACCAGCACGTCACCCTGACTGGCACCCTGCTCCCACCCCGCTCCCAGCAGCGCTGCCGGCAGCCCCAAGGCCCCGCGCCGGCCAAACCGGCTCCACAGCTCAGCCTGGGGCTGCCCTGGTGTGAGGAAGACAGCGTTCCAAACTCAATCCAGAGCTTTACTGCTGCCTGGATTTACAAGCCCCGGGTGATTTTCACCCGGAGGTGAGTCGGTAGCTGCTGACTCCCAGCTGTGAAGGTGTCTCCCATGACAGAGCTCCACAGGACAGCGGGCTGGGTCCATCCTGCACCGTTGGCTTTTGAGGAGTTGCTTTGAGTAATGCACACTTCCTCTGATGGGGCTTGGGGGGTGAAGACCAGAGAGAAGCACCCCACGATCTCAGAGTAAGCAGGGAGGGCTGAGCCCTCAAAGAACAGAGCAAACGGGCTGTTCCAATTTCTATTCGTTCAAACCCAAATGCTAATTCCTTCAGCCCCAGCTCCTCGGGTCAATCAGTGCCGCGCACTCGCCTTCCCATTGCCCGGCGCCTCCAAGACGTACCTGGAAGAGGCTCAGGCTCCTTCCCCACTCACCGGGGACTGCAGGGCAGGAAGTGTCCAGTGTGGGACATGGCCAGGGGCACGACAGCACACGGATGATCACGGTCCCCTCATCCAGGGAGGGCTGTGAGGTGCAGCGAGGTGTCCTGGGGCTGCAGAGAAGGAACAGAGCCTGGAGCACTCCTCGGAGCCCGTCCCTGGCCACGGCCACCCCACAGTGAGTCCCGAACTTGCCGCTGTGCTCCCAGGCTGCTGTACTGGGATGCAGTGCAAAGTGTGGTTGAGCCAAGTCAAGTCACGCTGGGGTCCTGTGCCAGCGTGTGCTGAGCACCAGTGCCTCTGCCCAGCCCTGCTCACCTCTGCTCACCACCTCATCCAAAACCGGGAGATCCTCCTCCCTGGCAAACCCGCAGAGGAGTAATCCCAGCACTCCCGCCCAGTTTTTTCCCCTTCTCAGCCCAAAACTGGTGCCCATGGCAGAGCCCAGAGCCCCTGGGTGTCCCCAGGGCCAGTGCCTCCTCACCAGCCTGCCAATTCACCCATGCCCCCATCTCCAGGTCCTCATGGTTGATGCCACCCAGTGCCCACTTGCCCGGCACCCACCTCCCTGGCTCAGCCCAGCGCTGGCTCCGGCCATGGACTCACGGCAGGGTGGGAAGGGGACGTGGGTTCCGTGCCGAACCCCGTGCTGGGGTGTGGAGTGGGGTGCTGTGGGAGCCTCGCAGCCCAGCCGGCGCTGCCTGGCAGCCAGGCAGAGCAAGGGCAATGCTCCTGGTGTGCTTGGCTCTCCCTGCAGCACCGGTTTGCCTGCCGTGAAGCCCGGCAACCCTCACCAGCCCCCAGCGTGCCAGCCTGCTGTGTCACCGCCGGGTCCTGCCCCGCGTGGGTGCAGGGCGTTGGGCCCAAAAGCGCCCAAGCTCCTACCTGGGGTGTAAATGCGGCAGAGTGGGGCTGTGCACCTTCTCCTGGGGAGGGGGTGGTGGTATCTCAGCCTCTTTCGGTCCTTGAGGAGGGTGGTGGGATGGAGAAGCAGGGCCTGGAGTGGCCATTCCTGCCCCTTGGGCTGCCACCCTTTGCTGTCCCCCTGCATCGCCCCCTGGTTCCATAGCCCCATGGGCAAGGGATGCTGGCACTACCCTTGGGTTTCCCGCATGCCACTGTGAATTGTTGGGGTCCCCACCTTCAGCCACCTAACACAGCTGCACCCCATTAGCACCACAGGGTCTGTCCCCCCACAACCTGCAGGTCCCCAGCAGCCTTGCAAGCACCCCCCTGTCCCTGCCCCACTGTGCTGGAGGTACCTGCCCAGCCGGGACACAGGGAGGTGGCCGGATCCAGGCACCTTTCGGAAGCTCTTCCCCGTCGTCAGCTTCGTGTGCGTAGCGCTGAGTGTGAGTGGGGAGGGGAAGGGTAGTTTGTTCTGTTCCCAGTAACTGGGTGAGTCTGGCAAACAGCTCCCATAGAGGTTCCTGTCTGCACACATGCACGCACACGCTCGGGTTGAACAATCAAGGCAGGTCAAATCCTGCAGCGAGATCAACGGAGCCGGATTCCTCCACAAGCGACGCCAGAGGCTCCTTCCCGCTGATGCTCTGTCCCCAGCAGGGATGGCTCTGGGCACTGCAAACCCGGCAGCAAACCCCAGGCAGGACCAGGGTGGCCAAGGACCAGCACTGGGTTCACACTGTTCCCCCAGCCACCCATCAGCCAGCAACTATTGCTAAGAACCACAAATTATGCAATTATAACCTGCATTTTAATGATTTTGCCTTAGTAATAGTTTTGCAACAGCTCATCTGTATCTCCAACCTACAGCAACCTGCAGCCACCGCCCTGCCAGCGCCGGGACGTCCCAGATGGGACCCTTTCAAAGAGTGGCACAGACTGAGCACAGCAGCAGGGACCCTTGCAGTGGGACCTTGTCCTGCCAACTGCCTCCAGGCTTGCCCTCGTAACACCCAGGATGTGTCCCTAAGGGGACAGTCCCTGTCGCCAGAGTGGTGGTGGCTCCTGGGGGCTGTGTCAGGCGGGTGCTCAGCTCAGCCTCTCCCCTGGAGCAGCCCCATTTTGTTCCTCTGCAGATGTGGCCTGGCCAGGAATGCATTTCCGCTCGCCCGTGACTGCCCCAAGGCTTTCCTGGCATCATTCCGGCACACCCCAGGGCCGAGCACTCTGGGGCATTTTCCCAGGGCTCCCTGGCCTGTGGAGCCCCACACGGCACCTGGCCAGGGCCACCCCTCCTGTGGGGACACTTCTGAAGAGCCCTGCTGGGTGCTTGAGGCCGTGAGAGGTTTGCTGCCCACAGAAGGAGCCACTCACCCAGCAGCTTTTTGGCTCCAGGAGGTGAAAGAAATGCGTGTGTGTGTGGGTTTGCTGAGCTGGGGACATGGCAGGGAGAGGCCATGGGAGTGGGACCCAAAGCAAACACTCGTGGGAGCCTGGGGGTGCAGAGCGGGGTGAGCCCAGAGCAGGGGGCAGGCACCAGGCACCCTCAAAGGGAGGTCTCCGGAGCTGCCCCCTCAGCCAGGAGCTGCCTTTGCACGGTCCTATCAGCAGGATGAGGAATTTGAGGTATGTTGCTGTGGAGAGCCTCTCCATGAGGAATCTGGGGGCTGTGGCCTTCGAGACAAGAAACCCAGCAAGACGAGAACCACCGGCAGGTTTGACATCTTGCGAAGGCAGCCGCTCCCTGCCCCACGGTAAAATTCTGTAAGGGCCAGGTGAAGAGCAGGGCAGGACCCCCACCCCACCTTGAGTAGCCTTTTACCTGCAATTTTGGCATTTCAGGAGAAGCCACGTGGCAACAGCGAGAAAGTTCAGGTGCCTTTTTGGCACAGGCAGAAGATTTCCCCCTCGGCAGTTGGGTGGGGAAGGGAAACACCCCGTGTTTTGCAGTGTTTTGCAGAGCTGAGCTGGGTAGTTGGGCATCCCAGCAAAGGGCAAAGTCCCTGCACCCGCTCCAACATCCCTCTGCTGACTGATCCAGTGTGGGCACAGGGACAAGGTGCCAGCACAGTTTGGCAGCTCCCAGTACTGGGGAGCCCTTGGAGGAGCCTTGGGTGCATGCACAGGCATGTCACCCTGCTGTCACCCTGCTCTGGCTCAGTGGGGCGATGGGTGAACGGCTTCAGTGCCAGATGTGAACACTAAAAACACCCAGTGACTTCCAGCAGCCCCACCTTGAGTTTTCCATGAAGGAAAAACACCCAAGCAGCGGAGCAGGCAGCCACCAAACCAGAGGAAAACCTCAAAGTCTCTTTAAAAGGGTCTCGAGTGGGACATCGCAGGAGGCAGCACTCGGCCACCCGCCAGGGCTGGGAGCCAGCCCTGCCTCTGATCTCCAGCTCCCTGCCTGCCGTCAGCTTCCCAACATCCCGGCTGTCCCGCTCCAGGGCTGTGTCCCCAGGGAGGAGACCTCTTTGGCCCACGCTGGGGCACAGGGAGTCACAGGAGCCTGGGAGCCGGGGCAGCCACTTGGGCTGGATGTAAATCAAAGAGTTTCCCTTCAGTTCCCAGCAAACAAGTGGTTTTGGGGTGGGGAATAAACAAGCCCCCACTGGGAAGGAGAGGCTCTCCCTGACCGGTGCCATCACACACCAATCCCCTCCATATCCCTGGCTGGGTGGAGTTAGTGATGGGTTTGTTTAAATCCCCTCTCCGGGCACCCCACAAGCAAATTTAATCCCTTGTATGACAATGCAAAGTCATACTCAGCTTTTATTGTGACAACCCCTGGATAATTTGCTTTATCACTGACACCAGTCCTGCCTCTTGAACTACTGCATCCCAGGAGGCAGCACAACCCTGAGCTCCCCCCCATTTCTGCAGCACCAGCACCAGCCGGGGCAACCTCGGCTCCCCTTGGTGCAGAGTCCAGAAACATGTCAGAAAGAAGCACCCAAAGTGTCCCCGTTTGTCCCACCAGCTGCTGCTGATCCCAAGCCCGGATGGCGCAAGGCAGCTGGTGGCTTTGCGGAGCGGCTGCAATTCTTGCTCGGAGCGAGACAGAGCAGCACAAAAACACACGGCAACTGGATCGCCCGGTCTCTCGCAACGGGCAGCAGCTCCCGGCTGCGGCTTTGATGGGCAGAAGTGGGGCAGGGTGGTTGCTCTGGGTCCTGTCTCCCCAGCGATTAAGCGCTTGCAGCTGGGGAACACCTCGGGTTTTTTTGCTAATCGAGGGCAGCCTTGATCCACGGTGTCCAACCCGGTTGGAAAACAAACAGCCCAGCCCTTGCTCTTTAAATCAGAGGCACTGGCTTGTGCACAAAGGACAACTTGTATCCTCTGACATTAAAGCCTCCAGCAAAGAAAATAACTTTCAGGTGGGTAATCCAGCAAGCACATCAACAGAAGGAACACAGATTTCAGCACAGCTTCCCGTAGGGGAGAGGGAAGAATTCCACCTGTACTTCACCGTCTGCCTCTCTTATCCCAAGGGTCTCCAAACTCATCAAGCATCTTCATAAGGAGGCACTGTGTGCCCAGAGGGTCCTGGGCTGGTGGCAGGGCTCCTCCACCACCCCAATACTTATGGGGTGGCCATGAAAACCCTGCAGCCCTGCCTGCCCTCAGCAGCCCTCCTCTGCCTCCCCATCAGCACACCCCAGCTGATCCTGATCCCCAGGGTGGGCTGTGGGACGGAGCTCAGCTGTGCCCAGCGAAGGTCTCAGGTGGGTCAGGATTGCTGCAAAGGGGCAGCAGCTGCAGTGACTGGTCTGAAAAGAGGGGGTGATGGCATCTCTTCCTGCCCCCTCCTGTCCCCATCCTCTTCCTTTGTGGCAGAGCCAGAGGGTGCTGGGGCTGCCGGTTTCTCATGGAAAAAATAATAATCACACCCTCTAAATAAAGTGAAACCAGTAACAGATCGAGCTGCATGTTCAATGTTAATGTTACTTATGAGTGCATTTGCCATGAAATTATTGTTAATTATTCATCCCGGCTAATGCTCAGTTACCATTGATGGCCTTAGAAATTGCAGTACCGCCTGAGTCACGGCAGAACGCGACACATTACAGCAATAAACAAGATCATATTCTGCCATTTAATGTTATTGTTTAATCAATGGTTGGGGTGTTTTTCCTCTCCTTTATTTCGCTGTTTTGCTTGGGTGTTTTTCCCTGGCCAGGCAGGAAGAGCCAGCAGCCCACGGCGGGCTCTGCCTGCCCAGCCAGATCCTCACCCCTGCACTTCGCTGCTGCAACAAGGACCTGCTCTTGTCCCCACTCAGCTAATGAGCATTATTAATGACAATAGCATCAGCCTGAAATGGCCCTGACACCCACGCTGCTGCTTATGTAGGGTGAGGGGTAGGGAGAAGGGTTCCCCAGGGGGCTCAAGGGTGCCCGCCCTGGATGGCCCCTCTCTCCCACCACCTCCAAGCTGGTTTGAAAACTTGTGACATTTAAATCTCCCACATGTCAGTCCCTGGGGACATTCACACCTCTGGGTGTGCCTGCCTGTGCCCAGTAGCCCATCTTAAAATCAAGAATTTTTATTATTATTATTATTTTTTTTTTTTTTTAGAGCCAGGGATTACAGGGAGGTAATTAAGCTGTTCCTCCTTGCTCGCCTACATCCAGTACCTGGTGAATGCAGCAAGAGTTCTGTTGTTGACTTGCTGGGAGCAAGGACAAGCCCTTTCTCAGGCAGCACAGACCTTGTCACACCCTGTGCATCCCCAAAACCACCTGCCCAGCCTTGGTGCTCCCCCTCTCTGGCCAAAGCCCTTGCTCATGCCCAGCTCTTGGGGGCTGCTCCAATTTTCAGTTGCTTTTTTTTTTTTTTTCCTCAGCAGAATTGAGCCTGCAGCCAGTGGGTTGCCCAAATTCAGCTGGTCCAAACCCAGCCTGGAGCTGGCTGTGGGGAGCGATGCCTTTCCAAGGGTGATGCAGCCCTTACTCCCCTCTTGGCAGCGTTGTGCCCAAGGAGCAGGAGAACAACTGCTCTGGCCACCACTTCTTGGGGACAGACATTTTTATTCACTGCAAGGATACCCTCAAGACCAGCTAAAGCCATCACAGCTGGGGTGGTCTCGACCTCCCGGCACCGCTGCTGGTTCACAGCTGCCATGGAGCTGCTTGTCCCTGCCAGCTCTTGGGGACCGCACGTGTCCTACAGCACTGGGGTTACCCCACGTTCAGCAGAACGATGCAGTGTGTCTTCCCCAGGGAGAGGCAGAGGGCCCTCAGGCACAGCCCAACTCCAGGGTGCTGCCATCCCCAGCACCAGGGGATGGAGAAGGAGGATGGTGCAGGGCAAGTGAGTGGCTCCTGCCTTCCCCATGGCAGCTCTAGAGAAGATTCTCCTCTTCAGGAAGGGTGCTGGGGCTGGAGTCTGTGGGGGGGATGGAGGCTGTGGGGGGTTTGTAGTCCACCCCATGGAAAACCTGCCCCTCCGTACCCACGGGCTCGGGGTGGGAGAGGGCACAGTCCTGGCTGTGCCGGCGGCTGTCCCCACCGCTGGCCAGGAGGCACTCACGGCACCGCTTGCCTATCAGGTAGGTGGCCTCGATGAGGCTCAGCATGACACAGATGCAGGTGGTGACCACCATGAAGAGGGTGAAGATGGTCTTCTCGGTGGGCCGGGAGATAAAACAATCTACCACATTGGGGCAGGGGGGCAGCTCGCACTTCACCACCCGGGGCAGGGTGTAGTTCCTGTAGAAGCGGTAGAAGATGTAGAGGAAGACCACGTCCACGCCAGCCTTGAAGATGAGGCTGAGCAGGTAGGTCCACCAGAGCCCCCCCCTCTTCTTGCCAGGGTTGGGGTAGATGCAGCGGCAGTTGTCCCCGCCAGCAGCACGATGCCTCTGCTCCTTGGCTTCCCGGTAGGCCACGTGCATGATGACCAGGAGGGATGGACAGGTCACCAGGATGAGCTGCAGGGCCCAGAGGCGGATGTGGGAGACGGGGAAGAAGTGGTCGAAGCAGACGTTGGTGCAGCCCGGCTGCCGTGTGTTGCAGTCAAAGTCCTTGTGGTCATCGCTCCAGACCCGCTCAGCCGCCACCACGTAGACCAGCAGGCGGAAGATGAAGACGAGGGAGAGCCAGATGCGTCCGAAGGCTGTAGAGTACTTGTTGACCCCACTGAGGAGCCCTTCAAATACCCCCCAGTTCATGGTCCCCTGACACTCTTAGCTACCCTGGGAGGAGAGAGAGCATAACAGTGACTCCAAAGAAACAGCGAGAAGTCCCGGCCCCAAAGCTCCTGCCCGGGTGGCTTCAGGGAAACATCCGTTGCCTTTGCTCGCACATGGGGGGACACGCACTGACACGTGTCTCAGCACAGACCTGGTCCGGGCGACGTGTCTCCACAGAGCACTGTCCCCCTCTGCGGGGTCGTGGGGACCGGGTAAAGCTCCCCAGTTCTGCCACGGCAAAAGCATCCTGCCGCCTGCCATGGTTCATGCTCCACTCAGCCTCAACCTGCCACTGTCCTGCACCACCCACCCCATCTCCCGCCTCGTTGCCCAGGTATTTGTTATTAATTTTCCTTACGTTGCCAGGTTTGGCCCAGGCAGAGGACAAATAGGAGCAGCCGGGGGCATGACTCACCCGGCAGCTCTGCGGCTCCACCGCCGCGTCCTCTCCCATCACTGGAATCTGCCGTCGCCTCCGCTCTCCTGCCCGGGCAGCGTGGGACGAGCTCTGCGTCCACCTGCACCGTGCCCACCCGCCGGGGTTGCCATGTCAGGACCAGTGGGCGAGCTGGAGGGGGGTGGTCCTGCAGAGCCCCGGGCAACACCGAGGGTCTGACCCAGGGCTGGGCAACCACGATAACCAATGTTTATTTGTTCAGACCAATCTCATCCCAAACCAGCACCAGGAACCCCAGGAGCTGGTTTGACCCTGGATTGCATCATGCCGGATAAACAAACCCCACACAGTGAGGAGCTGCATTTGGCACTGACCCTCCTTAAACATCTTACTTCTAACTAAAATAACAATATTCCCCCTTGCTGGCAGAGCTTTCGGGAATGAAAACAACCCACTGCTCCACACAGCCTGGCCCCTGCAATGTGCCTGCTCACAGAGCTTGGGGCCAGGGGACCACAGAAGCTCCCCGGGAACATCCTTCCCCATGGGAGCTGGCAGCTCCCACCTCCCTGGAACGATCCATAGGGACTCACAAGCAAACCCCGGATTTTCTCCTTCCCCGTGCCCACATCTGGCAGCAGCCCAGGATGCGCCCATCACCCCGGCATCGGGTCGGGCTCTGCAGTGTGCTCCCTGCGGCAGACGCCTCTTCCCCAGCTCCAGCCCCACCTCACCAGGGTGGGGGGCTGCAGCAGGGGGGTGTTTCCATGCCGCTTACCTGCAGGGTGTCCCTCTGCCGAGGCCGGCGCTGCTGCCGGTCGGTGCTTGCCCACGGCAGGAGCTCATCGCCCGGTGCGAGAGACACCGGCACCGCCTGAGTCATCGCGGGGCGCCTGGGAGCGAGGAGGAGATTCCCAGAGGGAAGGGATGGGGTTCAGGGCAGATCCCCACGTGCTCCATAAGCTGCCAGATTTCCCGGGGGCGAAGCGTGCGGGGGCCCGATCCTGCCACCGCGTGGGGAAGGGCTGCACCGGTGGCTCCACAACAGGGTGCAAGGCGGGTGCTCAGGGCCAGCTGCCCCCTTTTGCCATGGGGTGCTCAGCATGACCTGGGGTCCCTTCACCCCCTCCCTGTGGCCACCTTTGCTTGCTCAGACCTGATGTGGCCAAAGCTCTGGGAGCCCTGAGGCACCAGAACACCTCCCTCTATAATCCCTTTTCACCCAAACTTTGCACCACGGCAGTTACCTCAGAGGAGCCTTTATCCCTCCCCACCTTCCAGCGAGTGGGTGGTGGTTGATTATTTCACTGGGAATTAATCAACCACTTTTCCTGTGCTCCCCTCACCTGCAAGCTGGCACAAGTCTCTTCTGCAGCACCCCATCCCCAGAGCCCAGGAACCCTCCCAAGATGAACCCCCAGCTCAGAGAAACCCCCTTTTTGATGCCTGACCCCCAGGCGCAGCAGGGAGCACAGAGCAAGGTTGGGGTCAGGGGGGTCCAAGGACCACGTGCTGCTGTAAAGGGTGTGAGAGCTCAGGTACAGCTGGAGTCATTTGAGGCGCAAACACACATTTCATTTGCAATTCCACTGGGTTTAAAAAAAAAAAAAAAAGTAGAGAAACAAATCTAAACAGCTGTAAAGTAAATTACCACTGTTTGCGGATGGCTCCAGGGAAGAGTTCTGCAGTTTGAAATCAAACAAGCCTGGTTTTGATTTTTTGATTATTTTTTTTTAAAACATGCTTGTGCTGTGGCTGTGCTGGAAAGGGGGGTCCCGGGGGCTGTGTCCCCCCAGGGGCAGGCAGGGAGGGCGCAGAGCATCACCCATCCCAGGGGCAATAGGGAGGAATGTTGTGCCCCAGGGTACCCCCAGGCTTGCGGGTGTCCAAAGGGGTTCTTGTGGCTTTCAGGGTTAAAATCCCCTCTTTTGGGGAGCTGTCAGGTGTGATGGGCAGGTTCTGCTGGTGTTGGGCTCTCCAGAGTGCCTCTGGTCCTCAGCCAGTGGCTCGTGGTACATCCTCTGCCCATGGGGCTGGTGGGCACCGAGCTCCTGCAGCCAGAGCTCCTGTCCCACCACTTAAGTTTTCTGGAGAATTCCATTTCCCACAGGCAGAAGAGGGGTTGCCAAAGGCTGCACCCTCCACCGGCTGAAACCACGCGAGTCCAGGGTGCTGGGGACGTGGAGGTGTATTAATGGCAACACTTTATCTTCCAGGAACAAGCCCCATTAGTACATTTTCACTACAACATGAAATATTAATAACACTTTGCATTTATATAGCGTCATTCATCCAGGAGTCACCAGCCAAGCTCCTGACATGAATCAAACACCACAGCCAGCTCCGGAGGAGGGACGTAAATAGGATTATACCCATTTTCTACCGAGGCACGGGGTTTCATCCAGAGTGGTGGAGGAAACCACCAGTGCTTTGTGCCAGTGCCTGTCTTGGGTGAGACCACCAGCGCTGTTCTGCCCGCTGTCAGAGGATGCCACCGCTCTGCAGATCCTGGGGCTGCTGCTCGGCGTGAGGGACCTCCATCCAGCCCACCCTCTTTGCAGGGAGCTTCGCCATCATCAGGCAGGAGCTGCTGTAGAAAAGAGAAACGCTTCCTTGGGCCACTCACATATGGCTTTTCCCTTTAAGGTTTGGGCATTGCAGGAAAAGTTTTCCCACTTTGTAAAATAATAATATTCAGAAGGTTGGTTTTTTGGTTTTTTGGGTTTTTTTTTTGTCTTTTGATCAAAAAAACCAGTTCAACCCAAGAAGTCTTGGGGGGAAATAGCCCATGGTGCCTCCTCCAGCTGGTGACACGTTGCTGCCATCGCAGTGACGGTGCAGGGAGGGGGGTTGTTTGGTGCATTAGGAAACCCGTCAGCCCAGAGACAGCCGGGCCCTGCCACAGATACAACCCAAGGGCTCCTGTGGCGTGTGAGAGCAAGCAGACAACCAGTGGGGAAAGGGCTATTTTCATCTTATTAAAGAGCCTTATATTTAAAGCCTCCTTCAGGTCTGTAGCACAAGATGATTGCGGCGGCTTTTACACACTAACTCAGCAGGAATCACTTCTGCTTTCGGTGCTGTTGCACGCAGATGCTGCTTAGCAGGGCGGAATCCCATTATTGATGCTGGATAAATACAGAAAAATAGGTGCTGGGTGAAGGTAGGGAGCGGGTGGAGAGCAGCAGGGAAGCTCTGTTTGCACAGACCGGCTGCCCGCTGCTCCCTTTACCCAGAACCGCTGTTATTCCAAGAAGGCGGCACCTTGTTTGCAGATAATTAAAAAACCCAAGCAGATTAGTGAAAACTAAACACTCAGAGCAGGCCCGATGGTGACTAAACCCCTAGGAAAGGCATGTGAGGGTCCGTGGCTGCTGCAGCCAAAGTGACTGCTCCATGCCTGGCTTGGTGCCACCTTCCCTGTCCCCACCCATCCCTGCTGTGCTGCACCCTGCACTCCCCCATCCTGACCAGTATCTTCATCAATGACACAGCCAGCCTCTGCTGGAGCCCCTCTGCTGTGAGGACAGGCTGAGAGAGTTGCGGGGGTTCAGCCTGGAGAACAGAAGGCTCCGGGGAGACCTTCGAGCCCCTTCCAGTCCCTAAAGGGGCTCCAGGAAAGCTGGGGAGGGACTCTTGATCAGGAAGGGGAGCCACAGGATGAGGGGGAATGGTTTTAAACAGAAAGAGGGGAGATTCAGACTAGATATTAGGAAGAAATAGTTTATTGTCAGTGTGGCGAGACACTGGCCCAGGTTGCCCAGAGAGGTGGTGGATGCCCCATCCCTGGAAACATTCCAGGTCAGGTTGGATGGGATTCTGATCTAGTTGAAGATGTCCCTACTCATTTTGCAGGGGCTCGCACTAGATGACCTTTAAAGGTCCCTTCCCACCCAAACTAATCTATGACCCTACTATTCTAAGGTGGCACCGCTAACGAGGCGGCAGCAATTAAAGCGCCCTGCTGGCACAGCAGGGGCTGAGGACAGCGTGCTAATGAGGAGGGGACTGTGGCCCCCAGGGAGAGTGGTGCTGCCTGGCCAAGGCGTCTGGATCCAGCATGGCCAAAGAGATGCTGCAGCAGCCAGACCCGAGGGTACCGTGGGGCAAGGGGAGCTACAGCCACGTGCTGTACCCCACTGCACCCCCCAGCACCGAGGCATTGAAAAGACCCTTTCACTGCCTCATTTCAGCCCTAAGAGCTGCTGATATTAATGCTTCCCCTGGCGCAGGCTTCCTTCACGTGGCCAGGACGGTGGTTTGCAGAGATGTCGGGTCTGTTCAGGAGCTCTGCTATGGCAAAGCCCTGCTCAAGGACTGTCTGGACGAGAGCAGGAAAGCCCTCCGTGGCCCAGCCTGGTAGCAGCCACCTAACATGGCCAGGACCCATTAATCTGATAATATTTATAAGCGAGACTGCAGGGAGTAACCTCATTTCTAGGAAGAGCTTAATTAATCACAGAATCAACCTGACTGGTATAGATGGTTTGCTACCAAGGAGATAAATCCGCATGGTCAGTGGTGGCTGAGGATGGGGATGAGGTTAGCAGGGACCTAAATCATGGCAGGTGATGGCTGTGAGCAGAGGAGGGGATGGGATGAGCAGGGGGACCTCTCTCTGTGCTGGGAAGCAAGTGGAGGGGGGCAGAGAGGGGAAGATGCTGCTGTGGCACTTGGCCCATAAGAGGGCAGAAATAAGACCCTTTCAGGTCTGTGCAAGACCACGTCCCTGCAATGATGGCAAAAGAAGACCATGGAGGGTAAACATAAGCTGGAGGAGATTGTGGGCAGTCACCAAGTCCTAAACCCAGGCAGGGAGGGACCGGGGTCCTGGGATACTCTCAAAGGGGAAGCTGGGTCCAACCCAGCCCTCAGCCCTTGCTGACTGCTGCAAAGGGACCCAGTTACATCCCTGTTGGGTTGTTTGGCCAAATAATCATCGTGCAAATGACATCTTTGCCCTTGCCGCTGACCTTGGCGTCATTCAAACGGGCGACCCGCCGGTCAAAGTCTTTATATCCTATTACCAGCCTCCTGAGTCATGCCTGTCCCCTGGCAAGTCATATTATTTTGAAATGGCAGCTAAATGGGAAAGAGGTCGTGCTCCCAATACGGTGACAATAGGACATGACAGCACTTTTCTGAGTGATTAAGCCTCAGGTGATGTTGGGGCTACAAGACAAGTGGCTGAAGACTGAAAGACTCTAATCACCCCGGACACGTCGTCACATCCTCGTGTTCCATCCTGCTGGGGTGGGTTTTCAGCGCGAAACCGGAGCGATAGTGAAAATAATCATGCTCAACCTGTGCACCCACCAGTTAAGTTATCTGTGCTGCAGGTACCGCTGTTAATAACCAGCCCGCGCAGTCTGTTGGCCTTCAAAGATCGTTCTGCAATAAATAAGCTCCGATGCCTTAAAATAACTGTCTGGGACAGGCAGAGCAGACACTAGATGGCATTGGGAGAACGCGCTGTGCGGTGACGGTGCCTTCCCTGGAAGAGTCTGGTAAAGCAGAGCAGAAAACTCAGGATGACGGAGCAGAAAATGTCTCTGCTGGTGAGAGGCTCCCAGCTCACCTTCAGCCTCGCACCAACCTTGCAGTGGGGTGGCACAGCAGAGCCCTTTGCTGAGTTAATAAAAAAAGATTCTCCCAATATAAATGTGAATATTTTAATAAGGAGCACGGGACCGGACTCCCCTGGGCCGCTCGCTGTTCCCCAGCACCAGCACAGCCATGCTTGGTGGGGGTCGCGTGCCCCTGGCTACCCCAAACCAGGGATGACTCTGAGGAGCTGGGCTTTAGAGTTCAAAGCTGAATGTTGCTGCTGACCCACCCCTCCCCTGCTGGCACCAGAAACCTGCCAGCTCCCTTCACGTTGGAAAGGAAGATTTTTCTCCCGCAGACCGAGCATATGCTTTCCTGACCACCAGCAGAGGGGTCTGTAGGGAAACATCCGAGGTGGGGACTTGGGGGCTGCAGCCCCACAGCCAGGGAGAGGTGGATGAGGATTAACCCTGGAGAGGGCAGGGGATGGGCAGGTTTGCTCAGGCAGGAGAAGGCAGAGCAGAAATGGGGGGGGCTATGATGCCTCAACGCACCACAACTCGGTGCCCTGGGAACCCCAACAGGGCAGACCCTGCCTACCACCCGCCATCCTTCTGGCCTGAAATGCCTGGCTATGGGATGGATGGGCTCGAGAGGCCTCTGCCAGGGACAAGCTCTGCATCCCAATGCTGGTGTTTCGCCCCAGGGCAGCGACTGCAGCTGTAGCCTCCAGCCTTCCTGGGGCTGTGACAGCAATGGGGCTCTGCAGTCATGCAGATGAGTCTTTCAGCCCCCTGAGCCAGGGGGATGCCCCAGACCAGCTCCCCCCAACACCACAGATCTCAGCCATGGGATCAATCCCTACATGTGCTCCTTGTAGCCCAGCACTGGCCTCTCTCCCTGTCCCCGGGGCTGGGTGTCCCTCTGCCTCCTCTGGCACAGCCTGCTGGTAGGAAAACACAAGCTGGTGTCACTGGACCCATTTTGGGGGTGGGGGAACCGTCCCCCACCAGCACCTGCACAAGCCTCTTTGCATCCAGAGAGAGAAGGAGCACCGTCAGCTCTGCAGCAACCCTCGGACTATGCTGTTTAGGGTGTTTCCCCCAATTCCCAACAGCTATTTCTCCTGTGTCCTGATCACTGCCCCCCACCCCGCCTCCTCCAGGTCAGCCTGCCAAGATCTGTTTATCTGTCTGTCCATCCACCCCTCTGCATCTCACTCACCCCCTCCCCTGGCTGCACCAGTATTCATTTGTCTCACCTCAGCCCCAAACTGTTTGCAGCAGCCAGGGTCAGTCAGGCCCTTTCCCCTTTTGCTGGCTCCCCATCACCTCCAGCCTCCTCCCCCTGATCTCCTTCCCCCCAGAATCACCTCCCGCATCCCCGCTGAGCGGAGCCGACTTCTGCGCTTTGTCTCCTAAATGCTGCATGGTGCTGGCAGCCCAACAGCCACAATACATCTCCTGACTGCAGCTTGCTGCCTTCCAGCCCTGCCCTCACAGCCCGTATCTTCCCTCCACGCTGATGGCGGCAGAGGGCACGGCACGGCATTGCCACAGCCCACCCATTCCTTCCCCCACCCAGGGACAATCCAAAAACCCCCAGCCCTCTGGAAAATGGCACGACCAGGCTTGGTGTTGCTTAGAATCATAGAATGGTTCAAGTTGGAAGGAACCATAAAGATCATCAAGTTCCAACCCACCTGCTCTGGGCAGGGACACCTCCCACCAGCCCAGGTTGCTCCAAGACCCATCCAGCCTGGCCTTGAACCCCTCCAGGGATGGGGCAGCCACAGCTTCTCTGGGCAACCTGGGCCAGGCTCTCACCACCCTCACAGGAAAGAATTTCTTTCTGGTATCTAATCTAAATCTCCCCTCTTCCAATTTAAAGCCATCACCCCTCATTCTACCACTCCACTCCCTGAGAAAGAGTCCCTCCCCAGATCTTCTGGAGCTCCCTTCAGATACTGGAAGGCTGCTCTAAGGTCTCCCTGAAGCCTTTGCTTCTCCAGGCTGAACAACCCCAGCTCTCTCAGCCTGTCTTCACAGGAGAGGTGCTTGGCTTCTGTAGGTGGGAACTGCTGGGGTGATGCTATTGTATGGGGGGCAGGGGATGCTCTCCTGCCTCTGCCTCCCATCTCATGGGGCTGGGACTCTCCCTCCGCTGTCCTCCCTGCCCGAGCAGGGTAACATGTAGCAGAGCCAAAACTCAAACACCCTCACAGGCACCTCTGCTACAGAGCTCAGCTTTTTTTTATTTTTATTTTAAGATTTCTGCCAGGGCAGCCTGACATTACAGCTTTCTTCCAAAGGCTAAAAACTTGCTCACACCTGAAGAAAAACACTAGATCAAAAACAACCCGTCGCCTCCCCTTAATTTGCCTGTGCCACTCTCAGGGACTCTGGGCAGCAAATGTGTGAACTGAACTCTGAAAAGGGCCCAGACTTGGCTCAAAGCAAGAGATTTCACATCGGCATGTCTTAAAATGTCATCACTTTAATTAGCTGCCCTCTGAAGCTGGAGTGGGTCTGTCTGGAAAACAGCTAGCAAACTGGTTTTGCCCCTCTCTTTTTTCAGTTCAGGTTGAGAAATTTGTTCAAGCTGACCTTTTTCCTCCTGGACCCAAAAAAAGTTCCCAATCCATATTGGCATTTCCTAAAAATAGGACAAAATACCCCCCCCCCCCAAAATACCAACCAGCTGTAGGGATGATGCTGTGCTCAGCTAAACTGCATCGTGCCAATGCAGGGAGAAGGCAGGCACCAGAGGACTTCAGTGGTGAGATTCCTGCCTCTGGAGAGACAAGATGATGTCCCCGTGCTCCCATGGTCACCTGTGGCTGTCGTGTGCCCTAGCATAGCCTCCCAGCATCTCCTCAGGGCTCCCACCATGTCTCATCACCTCTTCATTAACCCAGAGGGCCCCATGACATTCATTAGGTGCTGGTCTGGGATGTGCAGCAAACACAGTGGGACATTTAATGAGCTGGAGATTCAGCCACTCCATCAGCCTGTGCCCAGCTGAGTGGGGATGGCTGAAGAGTGGTCCCCACACATGCTGCCACCATCCCCAGGATGGCAGGGACAGGCTGGCACAGCAAACCAAGAGGTTTGGGGGATGCAGGGTGCTTTTGAGGGGAAGATGGCCCCTGCCATCACCCACTGGGCCTGTTCTCTCCTGGCATTGCCCTTGAACGGCACCTCGATGACCTGCACCTGAGCGCTGGGGTGACACGGAGCTGATCAGCATCATCCCTCAGCCTTCCAGGAGTCCCCAACCTTCTGTTGAAGGGGATGGAGCTGCAGGATATCACCCCCTGTGAGTAACCTCCCGAAGCAACGCAGGCTTCCCTGCGGTTCTTGCGCCTCCAACCCCATTTGGTGTTACCATCAGTGTCAAGGTTCCCCCTCCCATTTTCTTCTGACATTGCTGCCACGTCCCCTTCATCCAAAAGGAAAACCCTCAGCTGAAGTTATCTCAGATCAAGGTGTCACCTGCTCAGAGTTTTCTACTGCATCATTTAAATCTCCAGCCTCACCCACCCTTTTCATTTTATTTTTTGTACCTGTAAGGCTGCTGGAGTCATAACTTACTCTCCAGGATAATTTCTTGCTCTAAAGGATGCAGTGAATTTCTTCACAATTTGCTGACCAGCTGAGAATGCTTCTCCAGGTGGGTTACGCTGGATAATTATTGGATTTCAGCTGCTGGAGACAGCGGTTTGAGCCTCCTTATGCTCTGTGTGTGTGTGTGTGTTAAGTTAATCAAAGCAAAGCCACAAGATGCACCTGAAAAACATGAGAAAGTACGAGTCCACAATGCCCCACCACAGCTGCTGGTCTTGGAAATCTTGGTGTCCCACCACCTCAAAGGGCTCCGGTGGCTCAGACAAGGCTGTCTCCAGCACAACATCTAAGAGCAGAAGCCACCAAAAGCCAGGAATCCCTGTCAGGAATGGCCACGCAAGCATCCACCATCGTGATGGATGGGCACTGCCAAGGGCTCAGGGATGTTGGTTTGGGGTCTGAACTTGGCCTGGAGCTCAGTGGGCATCTTCTGTGAGATGGGCTGGTGCTGTGCAGGCCACTGGCACCGCAGGGCCCTCTGCTCTCTAGAAATGGCAGAGCAGCAGCTGGTCTCCTTTGCAGAGCAAGGGAAAGCTCGAGCTACAGAAATACCTTCCTCGAAGCCTAATGATTCTTCAGCACGTCAGAGGAAGAAGAGCGGGATCAAAAGCATCCTCCCTGCCTCCCCACTCATTGACGGAGAGCCCGGAGTCCTGGCCTCGCGGTGCTCTGGCTTTGGTGGAGCGCGACACTCATCTGCGGCGTGGCATGCAATTATGGCTCGGAAAAAAAGAAGGGGCAGATCACCCCGGGCGTGGGAAGAATGAGAACCAGCCGCCTTTCATCCGCACCCCACCGTCCACCGCCTGCCGCTCGCTATTCTTAACCCTCCTGATCAAGGCGAAGCGTTTCCTCCTCCTGCCATTGAAGCCTGGAGTCCCGGCATCGCGCGGGGAACCGGGCCGGCTGCGCCGAGCGAGGGACGGACCCGCTCCCGGCCCCACGCTGCGGGGCACGACCCTGCAAAGATGGTTTTCAAGCTCAGAGACCACCTCGTGGAGACAGAGGCACGCGCCTACATACATGCACAGCTCCGCCGCTTCTCGCACACGGAGAAAGGTCAGCCTTGGTTCACGCTTGATGTGGGAAATGCCGTAGCTGAGATGATGGCGGGGAGCAGAGGGACCATTCCTGCATCTGCATTGATGCCAAAGACACATCATTCCCTACAGAAAAGGAGAAAAGGGGTTCTAGGAAGAAGCTTTGGCCATTGGGATTCAAAAATCTCCTTGTGTTCTCATGAGAGAGACTATAACTAGTTTTCCGCTTGGACAATTTTGCCCAAAACCCTAGTCCTTGTGAGATCCCATGAGTTGTGATGACAGTGGTCACTTGGGGCTGCTGGGAGAACTGCCAGCTTGTGGCACACTGCCCTGGAAGATGATGGAAGTTGCTACTAGCACCATCCATGAGGAGAAGACAGAGCTGCCTTGGCGGCAAGGGAAAAAAATGAGTCCCCAGGAGTTTGGGTCCATTCAGCCCCCACAGCAAAGGCTGATGCCCAGGGCAGGCAGCATAACACAAGTTCAGCAAGTGCTTGAAGAAGGTGATTGGGTCCATTTGGTACCGATGGGAAGCCAAGTCAGCAGAGCTATCCCAGGGGCCAAAAACATTAGAGGGGCAACCAAGGAGACATCAAACCCACTTGGTGATGCTCACAGCTCCCATCTGCTACCAGAAGACTTTCCTCATGCAGCTGATGCTTCCAGGCTGCCTTTGACCCTTGCATATCACTTGTCTGTCTCTCACTCTTACAAACTGCTCCAGGAATTAACCAAAACCAAGGTTTCTGGAGATGCTGGAAAGGTGCACCAAGGAGCACTGGCCAGGTCTCCAAGAGGTGGTTCTAAACACATCCAGCTCCCCCTGCCCTCAGGAGCAGAGCCAAGCCAGGACTGCAGCCTCCAAAGAGGGGCTGGGCTGGAGGGACCCCAACAAAGCCGACCTGCTCCACCACCATGTCAGACCCTCACGTTTCCTCCAGCCTGGCTGGAAATGGTGCTCTGGGCAGCCTGCCCTCCCTCTCCCACAGCTCCCTCTGAACTCCTGTTCCTGCAAGGATCTCATCGTTGAAATCACCAGTGCCAGGGAGAAGGACAAACCGCCTGGTCTCTGCCAACCTCCCACCACTTCAAGTGGAGCAGGATCCCACCTCTGGTCTCCTGCACCACAGGCAGCCCAGCAGCCAGGGGTCACAAGCAGCAGGACATGTGTTATTAATTGCCTGGGAGAGGCATCATTATTCCCAGGCTCTTTCCTAACACAATCTTCGTGCTGGTTCAATAAAGCTGCAGGGAATCACCTTCATTATCCTGAAGGATCCAGGAGCTCTTCCCAGATGTCAAACGCAGGAGCAGCCCTGAGGGCTCTTGCAGAGAAATAAAAGTCCAGTAAAAGTTCACTCCTTACTTCACTCCTGGGGAACTTCTCGACACTGACCCCAAGCTCACAGGTTGACGGATGAAACCTTGTGTTTCAGGAGCCAGGGCTGGTCCCTCCCAGGCGCCGGGGGGGGGTCACAGGCAGTCAGTCGGTCCCTTACAGTTCAGGGTTTATGGTGTGTCACACCAGGGATGCCCCAGTGTCCTGGGGAGACGCTGAAGCCCAACGACCCCGTGGAAAGGAGCAGCCCCATCCGCACAGCCCGGGGTGGGGAGCTGCAGAGGGCTCCTGGCTTGCGGGTTCAGGCTTGACCGCAATCAATATCACCTTTCAAAATTAAATCTACTCTCTCCTCTCCTTTGCACACAAATACAGTTGCCTAAATTCCTCCCTTTCCATGACATTTGGGAAAAAAAATTCTCCCCCAGTGGAACGCGTTCTTTACACTATAGACTTTATTACTTTAGGGGGAAATGAAAATAAAGGTAATTTTGTTTTGGGTCTACAATACTGGGAAATAAAGGTTATTTCTCCCACCTCATCACTGCTCCCCTGTACGTACAAACAACTGCCAAGCGGAAAGAGCAGAGCAGTCAGGACAGCCGGGTCTGCTCCCAGTGCTCCCAGCCATCCTGCTTTGAAACCGGGGGAAAACCACTGCCAAAAGTTCATGGTCAAAGAGCTGTGCCCCAGGCTGGTCGCCAGGGAACTGGGGTGGCCGTTCAGCACGGCTGGGGCAGCCCCAGCACGAGCGCGGGGAACTTCTGCCTTTTGCTCTTGCTCCCAGTTTCTAAATATCTGAGCCAAATTGGCAGCGACGGCGGTCGGGCTCTCCATCACCCGCAGCCTGGGCAGGGAGAGCTGCTGAACCCGAGCAGAGGAATTGGGAAGGAAAGGATGACAGGCCCAATTTACACATCGCTCTGCTTTTCTACTTGGAATAAAAAAAACCAAACCCCAAAACCAAAAAGCAAGGTTTCTTCCCTGTTTCCCCAAAGCAAAGCCCTTATTCGCCCCGTGGGCGGTGGCAGGAGGGGGGTGAGGAGATGCCCCCGTGCCCTGCCTGTCCCAGGGGACAGCTCTGGGCTGTGACACAAAGGGACACCTCGTCAACCAGCCTGTTCCCATGTGCACATCTGTAAAATAAATAACTGAATTGAGCAAGGGAGACAAGTCTTCACCCACGCTGACGTGGTGGGAGATGTCTCCTCTATATAAGTGAGCTTGCAGATGTTAAAATGAACCCCCAGGTATGATGGACCCACCGTGATGCTGATCAGCAGCCAGAGCCACAGCCGCCTCAGGGAGAGGAGGAAAATGGCTTAAAGATCTAATTATGGCTTTGCATTGGCCTCAGGCTCTCTGAGTACAGAAAAGGTGCTGACACTGCTCACACACTGTCCAAAATTTCCCACAGTTGCTGGTCTGTAGCCTGCTCTCCTGGGGGATTCTGCTCGGCATCCCTGTGTCCCTGCATCCCAAACGCCCTTGTTCCCATGAAGCCACTCCTGCCAGACCTACCAGGCACACTGTGGTCCCAGGTAAGGTGTTTCTGGGCACAGATATCCCATTTCTGTGCATCTAATGATGCAGAGGACAGAGGACATGGGCAGCAGGACCCCCATAGACCACATGACCCCCCCCATCAGCTCCACTGCCTCGGGAGGCTGATGGCAGAGCTGGAAAGGGCAGGGAGGAGAGCAGTGCATGGCCAGGCAAGGAGCTGCCAGCGTCACACGGGCCATGCCACTGCCCACAACATCCCTCTGGCCACCCCTGGCTCCTCCTGTCCCCAGCTGCAGAGGATGGGGCTGGATCGCCTGGAACAAGCCCAGCAGCCCGCTCCTTCGCTCTCCCGAGGCTATTTTTATCCTCCTCCCAATGACAGATTGAGGGCTTCAAAAAACAGCCCCGTGAACTCTCTCCTGCTTCCCTGCCATGGAAATTACTGCACAGCGGTTCAAAATGGGAGACCAATTTGCAAAACAAATAAGTCTCCGATTAGTTAACAAGCAGCAGCCTGACCTTACAGGGACCCTTTCATTAGGAGACACTTATTTCCCCGATACTTCTCCATAGAGCACCGATTAAGTGCATTGGGATGGAGGGAGCTACTTCATACTGTTTTAATGAATTAAATATATGCTCCTATTTGGCTCATAATGTTATAAAAAATATTAAGTACAGTAATTGTCACATTCCCAAAGCCAGTCATCTCCCCACCTAGCAGTTCAGCCCTACCTTCCCCTTCCCACCACAAAGTTTAATCTGTTAATGTGCTTCTCGCATCACAGTATTTCCCTCCATTAACACCAGCCCATCAAAGCATCCCCCACACTCTGGCTGGGCCAGTGAGGACAACGGACACCGAGTGAAGAAGGAGAATAAATGATCACAAGTGGTACAGGGAGCTCGGGAGCTCCATCCTCCTTCTCTCTGAGGGTACCCCAGGATACGGAGGAGACCTGCAGGCCCTGCCCCAGCCATTAGCTCCCATTGGGCTTTTTCTCCTTCTCCCACCATCTGCAACCAGAAAGAGTGGGAAATGTGCCTCCAGCACTGGGGATCCTGCCTGGGGTGATGCTGTCGGAGCAACGTGGCTCCCAAGGGACACAGGGAGGTTTTGGGGGACAGGTTAGAGGAGCTCAAGAGGAAGCAGGATGTTCCTCAGCCTGCTCCGCTGAGGTAATACCCACCTGCGACTTTCGAGAAGCGCATCCGCTCATGTCATCTCCAAGGGGTTGGGAAAAAGAGAAGGGGAAAAAATAATGACAAGGAAATGGTGGAGGAAGCAAGTGATGGAACATCCTGGCCACAGGGCGGGCTGGCCATCCTGAAGCTCTGCCCCACTGCCCACAGGGCTGCGAACCTCACATGCTACGTCGACGTGCCTCTGACTGGCGTATAATTTAATTACTGCATGCTTAAAAAGATTAAAGCCACGATTAAAAGAATTTATATGGATTAGCACAGGATGATTTTAAATCACTGCCAGCTCACGGTGAAGCAAACCAGCGATTTGCAACCCGCAGCAAAAGCAGCGGTGAGGTGAAGGGCCGGGCAGCAGCCGGTCCCACTGATCCTCTGGGAGCAGCAGAGCTGGGCACTGGGATCTGCTGAGGGCACCGAGCCCCTTCCTGGCACAGCTCAGGCACTGCCAGGGAGACGGGAGTGATTTCACCTCCCTGGCATGCTTCTCTCCACATCCATCACTCCATCGCACACACCGCTGCTTGCGAGCATTCCTCTCCCAGTCCCCAGTCATGAATTTTAGGCCGTTGTTAAACCCATCTGTTATTTTTCTTAAGTCACTTATTAAATATCCCTTTATGGGGGGGAAAGAAACAAGGTGGATGGGAGGAAAAATAAAGCACGCAAACTAGGGCGATTTACAAAATAAACTGGTTTAAATCAAATTTGCAGGTCTCCAGGTAAAAGCTGCGATCTGGAAAGCTTTATTGTTTCCCTCCCAGGGGTGAGAAAGGAGAACGTGAAATCTGTTTTTCGGTGCCGGGAGGGGAAGGGAGGATCGAGGGCAGCATTTTCATCAAACTGCTTCTTCCCAAACAGCCACTTGCAAATCGCTGTCCCTTTACCCAAGCAGCCGTGGCCATCCCTGGTGCTGGGGTTTGCCCTTGCCCAGCTCGCCCGCTGGCCGGCAGCCACAGAGCTGTCTCCTGCAAACCCCCCCCATGGCTGGATGTGGTTTGAGACGCTGGCCAAGGACACTCACCCAGCCATCTGCTAATGGCAGGGGGGGGGCAAGGATGCTGAGAGCAGCCTCCCCGACCCCCAGAGCTCTGTGTGAGGATGCACCCGGTATTTCCGTCTGCAGCGTTGCAGCGCGATGCCGGGCCCCGTGCAATCTGTTTGATTTGAAATATTAGTGAAGAGATTAGAAACAGTGCTCATGATTTTGTGATGCATATGGTAATTAAAGTGTTACATTGCAATTATGATGTAATTAAACTGTGGGATGCTCTTCAAGATGCAATTGCCACTCATTTGCATAACTGACGGATTTGCTTATTATCACCCTTTTAATACATGTATTAAAAAGAGCATCAAGAGCAGCAGCTATGGAAGCTTGCAGCAGCTCTTCCCAGTGCTCAGCCTTCCCCCAGCCACTGCTGGGGGCTCCCTGGCTGGGCTCCCCCCTCCAGGACTCAAGAGCACCTCCACAGACGACTGGCCCCCCCCCGACCCTCATTAGCCCCCCCTGACCCTCAGCCCTTGGTGAGGATGCTGGCTGGAGCAGAAAAACCTCCACACATGTACATACCCCATTGGGCTGTCAGTGGGGGCTCAGTGCAGCATCATGCTAGGTCTCCCCCCAGCAGCCACCAAACAACCCCTGGGGTCATCTGCCTCCCCAGAAAACACTGCCACCCATGCCCCCCGCTCCATAGCTGCTAAGCTTTTATTTCAGAGAAAGAAGTTTTCCCTTATTCCAGCCTCCCCAAGCCAGCTTTTGGTTATTTACCCTTTTGAGGATGCTGCTTGGGGCAGTCCCTGGAAAGCTCCAGGAATCCACCAAACCTGACCTTTCTGAGCAATTAATGCAAATCCCTGCCCCCCAGCTGTGCACATCTGGCACAGTGCAGCCACCAAGAGCGAGCAACAATTATCCTCAGTCATGCCACCCTTCTGGATTCATAGACTTCTGTAAGTACTGAAAAAAAAAAACCCAACCAAACAACCCACCACCTTGTAAAATAAGACTGATTTTCTCCTTTATTTAAACTCACCAGAACTTCCTCTGAGGAGCTAAAATAAAAACAACCTCAGAACGGGGCTGTCCATAACCTCAACCAGATCAGAGAGCTGTGAGGGGGTGCAACACACGGCAGGAACATGGGAACACGCTGGGGCAGCTGGGGAGTAACGGCTCAGGAAAAGAAATCTTCAGTGGAAGCCAAATCCTGTGTCCGGACTCCGCTTTTATCCAGAGAAGGCCATGCCTTAAAACATCCCTGACAGCCGGTAATGCTTCAATCTGACTCACTGAAGAGTGCACAAGAAAAGGAGAAAGGACTTTTCAAATGGTTCCTTTTATCTGCTGTTTTAACCCGCACTGAGAAACACGAGGTTCCTGAAAAACGTGCTGTCTGGTGTTCTGCAGAAATAGGTCTATCAGGAAAATAATGGTTCTGCTTTGAGAGGACCATGGGTCGGGCTCAGCGAGGTGGGGAGCGTTTCATCCCCACCTGGTGGGAACCTGGTGGAGAACGTGCCCAGGTTTAACACCCAGTGGGGCACTGGGCAGGGTGTTTTGGGGACACGTGGGCAGGGCACGGAGCAACTCACACCATCAGACCTTAGAGGAAAAGCCACAGCTGTAAACCAGGGGTCTGCCAAGCTTGCTGCTCAAAAACATTCTGCATTTTCTTAAAAATACATTTGTCTTCGCATAATTGCCTTCCCAAATGATATCTTCCCTTTAATTACAGATTCTGTTAGCCTGCTTAGGAGAAAAAAAAAAAAAAAAGAATATTTATTTAGGCAAATAAGACTACCCCTGTTTAGACTCTGAAAACATCCCTGTGGTCCAGGATCACACCCCTGGCAGCCACAGCACAGGGTGCTGCTGAGCTAAGGAGGCTCTGCTGCTGGGGAGAGGGGTAGCGATAGGGCTCCTCCTCACCCAAAAATGCTCTTTGGAGAAAAAACAGAGAGCATCTTGCTCTCTGCATTGCTGAAATCCCAGCTGCGCTGCTGGAGGTATGTCAGCACACAGCCAGTCTGACAACACAGGTACAAAACGAGCACGGCTGCTCCTGTGTCGATGCAGGTTTTGGCAGTTCTGCTGCAGAAGAAATTCCAGCTTTGTGTTTCACCCCCTTCTGAGCAGGGCCAACCTGAAAATCACAGCCTGACTTGCAGCCCAGCTGGGCTGGCAGCCATGGCTCTGCGGTGGCCACCCCAGCTGGCTCTGGTGGGAAGCAGGGGGACCCTAGGGTGCTGGTGCTTTGGGATGCCCATGAGGGACCATTCATCTCCAAGGGCATACAATCACTGCAGGGCTAACTTGCTGAAGATTTAATAGAGCTGGAGCTTAATTCCAGTTATATAAGGACTTGTCAAAGTTAGGAATATAAGTCACTGGTGAAAGGATTGAGATGTATGGCTCTCTGCTTCTCTTTTTTTTTTTCCCTCCCCCTGCCGTTAAAAAGCCACTGTCACGAGGCAGCAGCACTGCCTGCAGAGTTGGGATGGCCTTTCTCCAGCACAGCAGCGAGTAATGATACTGGGAGGACGTATGTCAGGTAGTTGGTACCCAGGGACCTCCCCTGCGGGATCCAGCGACAGTCTCTGGGCTCTGCCAATGGCCACAGCCAAACCGTGCTGCCTGGCACGGCAGGATTGGGAAGTGGCAGATGGAGGTCTCCATCAATCAGGTCAAACACCAGCTCATCAGTTGTCAGCCCCTGTGAGCCATGATCTCCAAGAAAAAAAAAACCCAAACAACCAACCTACATTTCTAGTCATTTAGAGGTAGGTGGAGGGAAAGCTTTTTCCCTTCCCTCTGAGCTACAACAGACCTACAACAGGGCTGTTTTAGCTTCAGCATCCCCACAGTAGCCAGCGTGTTGGGCCTGGAGGTGCAAAGAAATGACTCCTCACCAGATTAAAAGATCTATGTGACAGCAGAGAAGTGCCGTAGCTGAGGCAGCTCCAAGGGAGTGCCGAGCACAAGCTGGGCTGTAGAACCCTGGTGCTGGGAAGGGACTGCGGTGCGGGGGATGGCTGGCTCCTGTAGAGCTGCCTGGGACCCCCATGCCCGGGCAAGGGGCTGGGAAACTGGGCTACCAAAATAAGCCCTGAGCAGCCTACAGCCATGGTCCCCACCCCGGTGGCACCCTCCCTTTCCTCATTTATTTTGGTTTAGTCAGGAAACTGTAGAAGCTTGCTAATTAAAATTGATGCCGTGTTCACCCGAGTCCAGTTCCGCATCGAACTCCTGTTGCTTCCTTCTCCCCGAGAGCGGGGCCGCCATATTTAGCCAACTTTTAAACTCATTAGCAAAAGCAGATGCTTGGATCCGCAGTCCCTAATGACTGTAAATGAGGGTATTAGGTTATTGATTGATGGCCTAATTGTTGCCACCGTGGCCACAAGTGATCGCTTTAAGCCCAAGCGCTCTGTGCAGAAGGATGCCCAGCCCACAGGGAAAACGCCATGGTGGTGGGTGAGCAGGATGGGACACCCATCAACACCTGGGATGCAACCTGCATGCAGATTTCCAAATTATTCCAGCATTTGGACAGTCAAGCAAAAGTTAATTAAATTACACTTCACCCAACACAGAGGTCAAAGCCTTTGAGCTCACGTCGGGGCGTAACCTTTTGGGGGGGGCATTGACTTGCCCGTGATCTTCGCATGGTAATGAAGAGATCTCTGGGACCTCAAAGCAGGGTGACAGCCCAGTCCCTGTGCTCCCTGCCACTGCTGGGAGCTGCGCCTGGGTCACCTTCAGCCCCCGTGATGGACACTTCAGAGTTCACCACCGTGATTAACTGTGGCTCAGCTTTAATAAAAGCATTTACAACCTGGTCCTTGACCCAGGCGGGTACAAACCCCTCTGAAAAAAGAAAAAACAAAAAAAATTAAGAGGTTCTGAGCACGTGCCCAAATGGGTTGTGGAGCCATGGGAGGGCATCGCTGCCTCGGGATGCTGCTGGGAGAGACAAGATGCCTTGCTTGTGGGAGTTGGTTTTGTCCAGTGTCTTATCAGAAAGAAGACTGAGAGCTGCCCCGCAGGGGCTGTGAACGCTGCCGGTGCCTGCCAGGTTCGGCAGCATCCGTGGGAGATGCTGCACCACGTACCCGGACCCCCAAAAACACTGACGCAGCGTCACGTCTACTCAGTGCGCTTTGGGGAAGAGAAACAGCCGTGAAGAAAGTAGCCTCTGCTTCAGGAGTTTGGCTGATGTTTCTCTAACACCTAAAAAATCAACAGGAAAAAAACCCAACAGATTTGCAAGAGGATTTAAAAGGCATCAAGTTGCCTGGATACGAGATCTTGTAAGTACCCAAAAAGTAATTATAACACAAGAAATCTGTCTCAGCTAAGCAGGTGGACGGGAAATTGGAAATCCATTTGTGAGATACTTTCTGCTTTCTAACAAGACAGGTTACAGCTCACCCCTCTTCACAGCAGCCGCACGCTGCTGCTCCCAAGGAGAATACCACAGCTTCTCCCCAGCTCTGCATCCCTCAGTGCCCACCCGTGACATCCTCTACTCGCACTCTGGACCACATGCCATGGCACTGGCAGCTCATTCCCATCCCAGCTCACTCCCCACCCACCGACACGAGGCGAAGGCTCACACCACCCGACAAACCAACGCTGTATTTGCTCCTCAGCTTCACATGCTGCTAATGACCCCTCCAGATGGCTGGTACCCACGTGTCCCCCGGGTCCCCAGTTAGCGCCGTGGGCTCCGCTTTGCCCTGGCAGCTGCACAGCTCCTGCTCTCAGGTCAGTGCCACAGTCACAGATGCCTAAGGAACCTTCTCCTGCTCAGGAGCCACATCCCTCAGCATCCTCCCCTGCCACATTGCGGGATCCAGCTGAGCACCACCACACCAATTAAAATAAAAACCTGATGGCACTGCCAATGAAAAACCCACTTTGAAACCTGCCAACTTAGTATGTTCCTCTTGGGAAAGAAAAATTAATTACAAAAATACCCACTTTACAATCCCAAGGCCCAAATTCCTTTGCAAGGACTCCAAGCTCAGTGGAGCAGGCTCTCACCAGCCAGTGACAAGTTCATAGTCCAAGAGCAAGGACTCCTTGGGGACATCTTCCGACCAGGTCAACTTTGTCAAGTATCCAACGAAAATTCCCTGTGGTGTCCCCAGTTTTCCTCTCCACATCCCAGTTTCATTAATGGAAGAGTAAGAAAATAATTTGTTTCACATCAGTAGTGCTCCAGGTGCTTTTGTGGGATAAGGCCCAAATGTTTAGTTATGAAAGAGTAAATACATTTGCACACACACACAAACGTAAGTGCCAGAGATCAGTGCCTCATGCCCACGGACACTGAGGTTCAAGGCAGCTGTGGGTGGCCACAGCAGCTCCTCAGGGCTGAGCCTTGGTGGGGATTTCTCAGTGCCACCCAAACCCATCTGCCTTCCCAGAGCACGACCTGCCGGGGCATTGCAAGGAAGGATAATTTTGACAGTAGAAGACTCTCACCGCTGCTGTAATTGTTTCTCTGTGGCCTGGGAGGGGATGGATTGTTCTGGGAGCCAGAGAGATTTTGCTGAATCACAAAAAGCAAAGGCATTTAGTTTAGGTAACAGCTCCAGAGCTCTAGGGGTCAACAAACTGAGAAGTCCAGGAAAATGCATTTCAGGGTAGAACAATCTGAAGAAATTGAGACAATTCATTTATTAAGTGGCCAATTTACCCCCTTCCCAGTCTCACAAAACAGGAACCACAGAGAAGAACTAGTGGCAGCACCACCAGCAGTCACCGAGCAGGCCAGGTACAGGAGCAGTGAAGTAGGAGGACAAATAAAGACAGGAGAATGCAATAGCAACAGTTTGAACAGCAAGAAGTTGAAAAAAAGAAGGGACTAGAGCAGAAACTGGTAGGAAAAGCCTGGTGGCAGCAAGGTCCCAGCAAGGGGAGGCTGCTCCGCTCCAAGCCACACAAGGACACACAGGCTCCTTCTCCCTCTCATTCACCCAGGAAAGTTCCATTCGGGATCCTGCCTTTTCACGTGGTATTTCTTTCTGCAGCAAGTCTTATAATCTTGCATTGCTGAAGTCAGTGTTTTTGACAAGGTAAAGGGCAGGTTGGGAACCCTCCCTGTGTAAATCAGCTCATTAATGCCACGATACAAAGGGCTTCCCTGCCGTCTCCCAGCCGCGGAACGCAGAGAAATGCATGTGAAATATCCATCACCGTGGGATGAAAGGCAGCACCGTCCCACAAGAGGTGACCTTCACCCAGAAGTTGTTGGGTTTTTTTTTTTTCTTTTCACCTCTCTGCAGCAGCACAGGGCCACGTTTCTGGTTTTTCAAAGGCAAATTCCAGCTCCAGAGAAACGAATTGCTAAACATTGATCACAACTCGCCCGGAGGTATGTAAAACACAAGAGGAGACCTCTCCCCCTCGCCTCCCTCTGCACCCTACCCTGAATGCGAGAGGAAAAGTCATTTGAGTGATCTTAGCAGAATCTGAACAAGCATTTAGTGGTCTTTAAGGGCCCATAAAACACTTCAGTAGTTTGCTGTTTTATATCTGACTATCTTCTACATTAGCCATTTAAATTAAAACATTTATAATTAATTGAACAAATCATTTCCTCTTGCCCCCTTTGGGGACTGGAGCACGCAAGTCTTCAGTAAATTTTAGTCTCTTAAGCAATGGGGGTATCCATTTCTTTTATAGGGCTTATTTTCCTGCAGGGTGGGAATCAAGGGCAGGCAGAGAGCAGTTTTAACTGGAAAAATCAATTGATAGAAAAGACAAATTAACACATATTTTTTCAAAAGGGGAAATGAGAAAGAGAGCCCAGCACTCAGGGCCTGCCCTCCCCTCTGCCCATGGGAGCCAGCTGTGGTGCTGAAGCTGCTCCACAGCAGCCCTGAGCGCAACGATGGGGAAGAGGGAAAAGAGCCTTGTGTGGGTTTTGTGAGTTTTGTGGGTTTTTTGGGTTCCTCCCCCCCCCCCCAAGAGAAAGGCAGGGTCGGGAGCTGAGTCTGGATGTGGTGGGACAGTCCTTCCCCAGCCTTGTGTAAGGAGAAGGGCACCTGGATGCAGGACAGAGAAGACAACACATTGATGTGCAGCGTTATCTCAGCTGGGAACTCTGCCTGCAGCGCACAGAAGACATGGGTCGAGGGCTAATTCTGCCTATCATTTCCAGAGAGCCACTTTCAGATAAGGAGCTTAAACAGAAGGATTATCTGGGCAGCATGATCTTCCCCATCCTACAACCGCTGCCAAAGACAACAACGGCAAGACCCAGCAATGCTGGAAACCAAAGCATTCCCCAGAAAAAAGATGGTCCAGACAACCCCGGGACAGCGCAGCAAAGCCCCCTCCCCACCTGAAACTCCATATTAAAGAGGACCAAGAGCAGACAGGCTCTGGCAAGGCAGGTTGGATGCTCTTCTGCTGGCTGGTGGAGCGTGATGGCCAGGGATGAGAAGATGGACCAGGAGCAAGAAGGGGCAAAACTGACCCAAGGGACACATGGGACTGCTTCGCATGGGTGACAGATAGGATAACCCCCCAACTGGTCTCAGGAGCCAAGCCTGAGTGTCCCCAAGACAACTGGCTTGGGTGGCTGCCCTCAGCTGGGCTCCCTACAGAGGTGAAGGAGCTCTGGAAGAGCCCTGGTCTTCACAGAAAATACAGCCTGGAAATGCCTTTGTCAGCAGATCTATTCTTTCACTGTGAAAAAGCCTATTAGCTTCTGCTTTCTACTTCTGTGGGAATTTATTCCTCCATCAGATCTTCAATATAAAAGTGCTTCCCTTACAGAGATTGATACCGCGTGTATGAAAAGCTCCATGTGCCTCTGGGCAGAGGCAGTCCCTTCCCCGAGGAAGGATGAAGGATGACTTCAAGAGCAGCTCAAGAAGATGAAATCTCAATTCCAAAGTCTGCTGTGACATCCTGGTGACCTTGGGCTGTCACCGGGGTCCCCATGCAGCCAGCACATGGGCATTGCTGAAGCCCCCCCCTGCTCTCCCACCCACCCCGCAGAGACCCCCACACAGGGGAACAGCCCCCAGCGAGGGGCAAGTGCATGGGTAAAGCTTTACAACCTCATCTCCTGCAGCTCAGCCAGCCAAAGAGTGGGGACAAACCCAGGGGTCATACAGGGTCTGCCACTGCCCATACAGCATCGGGCAGGGGGGGATGACACAGAACTGGCAGCTCTGTCAGCCCTGGGCTGGGCTCAGCAGCAAAGCCGAGGTCCAAGGGGGCTCTGCACCAGGCTGAGGTGACACTGAGACTTCAGCCCCGGACAAGAAAAATCAAGCCCCTTCTCTTTGTTCATGAGAAGGTAACAACATTGCTCATGGTATTTGACAGATTTTCTCCCTCTGCTTGCAACCCAAGTAGCACCAACCTGTGCAACACCCGCGAGTGCCTCCGCCTGTACCTCTGGACACACCAGGCTGCCTGTGACTGCTCCAGTAACAAACAACAGGAGGATGAGAAACGTGCTGGACCAGCTGTGTCTCCAGAGCAATCCATGGGCTGGAGACAGCACACTCATACCCTGCACAGAGACAAACTTCTTTACCAGCCTAAAAATAGGCGGGGGGAGTCTTGCCTTGCCTTCAGATGGCTCCAGCATCCCCAGTGCAGCATGGGGGGTGAAGGGTCCTCATCTGGGCAGTGAAACCTCCTCAAGCATCCTGAGGACAGCTTGGTCCCATCCCTGCCCTCTGCCACCACTGGTCCTCGCTAGCCACAATACAGTGCAGGTGTGGACATCACCCCCTCCCTCCCTAGCAGATGCCCCCGGCTCCTCCTCCACCCAGACACACTCCTCTCCCAGCTCCGTGCCCAGCTGCAGCCCCCAGCTCACAGGGACCAGTGGACTCACAGCACCCCAGCTCCCACAGCAGGAACTAGGATGAAATTAAAATAATAAATAACAATCATCATCTGCTTGGGCCGCTACCCCCCGAACAGCATCGCCATGGCAACTGCCTGCTCGCCACGATGCCGCCTTGCTGATGGGAAGTATTTTCTTGGGACGGATGTGAATTCTGCCAGTGGGACCCCAGTGCAGCATGTCAGTGCTCAGGATGTCCGGAGAGGGTGACAAGGACAGGAGCAAGCACTAGCTGGCCACAACTATGGATTGCAAGAGGTGTAGGGGCGGGAAACAACAACCAGCCACACCGGAGCACTCGGGCAGCTCTGCACAGCCCTGACACCAACCTGCGGCACAGCCAGGCAAGGATGGTTCTACAAGTCCAAGTGACAGAATAAATTCTCACTAGCAAACAGCCATCATGTTGCTTTTAATTATCAGGAAAGGTCCCAAAGCATCGCAGTCTGTTTAACTTGGGCTGATGGAAACAGATTTGTCACAGCTCCATTATTTTTCTTTTTTCCTGCTGCATTTCCTCCTCCCCACACCCCCGAGCAAACCAGCTGGAGAGACAAAGCCACACAGGTCAAGGGGAGCAGATGGGGGGTGCTGGCCCTGGACAACCAACCTGCACTGGGGCTCTGTCTGCCCAGTCCCACTGCGGAGCTGGGACTTAAGGCAGGGGCTTAAAACATGACAATAAAACCCCCACGAAATGGGAACATCTCCTGGCTCTGCCTGTGCTCACATGAAGCACAAGAATCACATTAACAAAAAAAAAAAAAATTAAATATTTAAGCTCAAAGATGCCAAGGCTGAGAGGGCTCCTCTGAAACATGGTGCCCTGGAGAAGAGGGTCACATCACTGCTGCCTCCCTTTTTATCTGCCCCGAGTCGAATTTAATATGCTACAGCTTTATACCAGGCACTTTCAATTTAATCATCAAAATACCTTGTAGGGGATTAACTGCCAGTTTCCCCTCTTAATCACTGTTGATATAATGAGATGACAGTCAGCTCTGTGAGGAGGGGGGATGTATTTGCCAGGAGGGGTTTTGCCACTGCTGTAGCTTGTTCTCCATTTGGCAGAGGCTTAGGAGCTCATTGGGGATGGAGAGGATTCAGATGCCAAGGGGATGGGGAGCAGGTTCACAAGGGCAGGTTTCCAACCATCCTGCAGCTCCAGCCTCAATCCCTTGACCCACATCAAGTACAGGACCCAGGATCAACGTCAGGAACTGGGTACCAGCCGGCCAGCCTCGGTGACAGGACACACGTGTGACATGCCCATAGGGAAGCCAAGCCCTGGCTGCTGGGAAAGTTTGCACCAAACCCTGCCTGGGAGTTCCTGCTCTTTGTGCCTGAGCCTGAAGGAAAGCAAGGGCAGAGCACACAGAGACTCTGGGCAGCTCTGTCACACGCACACAGGGCCCACCCCCTCCCCAGCTGCCACCCCCTGCCTGGCACATGGAAAACCTTGCACTAACAAAAGCACTGGAAGACCCCAAAAGCCTGCCAGGAGGGCTGCACCCCCCTCCCCATCCCCTGCTTCCAAAATTAAAAAAAATAAAATAAAATAGGAAATTGAGAATTCATTTCACCAAGCCTTAAATCCCTCTATAAAGGAAAAAAAAATACCCAACAACAAACCAAAACTAAAGCCCAGCTCTCAGGCAGCAGGAGAGCACCAGACTTAATCCTCAGATAGTTTCACTCCTTTTGTCCTGGCAGGACTACAGCTTTCCAAGAGGCTGGTTTCCCACAGGAATGGCTCCTGCTCCAGCTCACCCCTCTGTCCTGACACCCCAGCCCATGGACATCATCCCAAATCCTGGCCCCAGGACAGCTTTTGCCATCCGTAAGGGGCCAGCACAAGCTATAAACTCCAGTCAACATTTACCCCCTTCCTGCTGGTGGACGCTGGGTGGCTGACACTGAGACGATAGCCCTGCCTATAAATCATATTTTGCCCAGATTTAGAGGAGAAAGGAGCTATTAGGAGAAATAGATCAGAAGTGACACAGCTCATTATCACGAGGTGAGCCCAAGTTGGTGACAAGGGCAAAGTTAATAGAAAACATATCCAATCCACAATGGTAACTTTAATTGTTACCACTAATGAAGCCTATTTAGGATGGATTATGTATCTGGCACTTCAGATGCAGCCCTCAATTCATCTTCTGCGTCAGATGTCTCATTGCATCAGATCCAGCGGCAGAGGGAAGGTTTTTCCCCCTCCGCTGAACAACTGGGGCTGAAAAACAACTCCTGCATAGTCCATCAACCAGGAGGACCAGGCGCCCAGCCCTGGGCAAGATCTTTGTGAAGACCATCACAGGAGCCATCTCTCCTCCCCAGCACAGCCTGGAGCTGCTGAAGGACCTGTGGCTGCAGGATCAGCACTGCAGACCTTGCTCAAGGGCAGCCACCTCCCCCCTTTTCTGTCACCCACCCTATTTCCAGTGACAATAGCCACTGAGGGGGCTGCTGAGGACCCCAGGAGGTGGCAGAGGCTGTGGCTCTGCCCTGGACCAGCCTCCTCCTCCTCCCAGCCAGTTTTCTAGGCACACTTCTGGAATTAAGGACAAATGGTAATTACTTTCCTCGGTAACAAAACCTTTGGAGGAAAGGGCTGGTGATAGATTTCAGATTTTATCGGAGCTGACAAGGAGCATTACTTGTGCTGCACAAGAACTGGCACCTCGTCAGACACAGAGGTCCATGGTGACCATTCCCTGGGGCACCTGCAGACACTGGGGTTTCTTTTTCTTAATACGGGAATTAAGCACGTTGTCTTGTTCAGTTCCCTCAGCCCCGCTGAGCAGAGAGCCCAGCCTTGGCACATCATCCCTCCTGGGCACATCAGGCTGCAGGACACGGTGACATCAGGAGCCGTCTTCTCCTGTCCCAAAGGAAACACCACGGGGTTTGCAGGTGCTGTTCCCCGCCCCCCCCACCTTGCCCCATGGGGAAACACCCAGCTCCACTCCAGCGGGGAGTAAAGCCACAGCAAGGAGAGACAAGTGACCTCCATAAGGAGAAGACAAAGTTTTCCCACACTGAGTGTAATGACTCCCTGGACTAAGGCACCCAGGGAGGGGACAGAGCCTGTCACTGCAGCCTCATCCCATTTCAGGGCAAGGGCAGATAAATTTCGGGGTCCCTTCTCCCCCTATTTTCTATGGCCACATCAACAAGGCTCCCCTCACAAAGCACTTGAGGCTGCACCCATCTGCCGACACCAGTGACATCCCATCGTCACATACAAGCCCAGCAGGAGGATACTGTGCTCCTGGGCACCCAGACCCAGCACGTTCCCATCCCAGGGCACATCCCACACCCTCTGTTCAACACTCTTGTTGATTAAAGTTATAAGCAATCAATGAGCTAATTGAGCTTGTTCCCTTTGATCTCTTAAGCCCAGCTTTAAAGACCATCTCTTCCTGTGAGTCACCTGCAGATGTTAACCTCTGCTTTTCCTGTGCACACTGTATTTGTGGACCATCTGGTTGGGTTCCCCCCCCCTCCCCCCCATTTAGCTGTTACTTGAAGCCATTTACTGATACTGTTGATTGCTTACAAAAAGGGGAGGTCATTACAGCCCTCTGCAGTGACAGTGTCTCCAAACTATTACTTGAAAGTTCATTGCAACCCAAAAACTGAAAGAAGAAACTGCAAAGGGAGAAGAGGGACCCAGGGCTTCAGTGTTAAACTCCCCATGGTAGTGGGGCATTACTGGGTACCAAACTCAGTCGAGGGAGCTGCCTGTTCCCCAGGGCCCAGGGTTTGCCTCTCCCTGCGAGGTGGCACAGCATCACCACTGTCACATCCCTGGTGACAACCTGGGAACCGGCAACAAGATGCTCCGAGACATGGACAACGTCACCGTGACCTGCTCCCAAAGGCGAGTGTGACCCTTCCAGCACAGAGCTCCTGTCTGCTCCTGGGCTGGCATCAGGCCCTGCCTCAAGCACCAGTAACCAACTCCTATTTAGTCTCGATTTAGCTGGATGCAGTCATTCATTATCATGACTTCATCATGAATTATAATGCCTGCCACAGCCTCCCCCAGAGCAGGGAGCCGTTACTCACCCAGCCTCAAATGGGATCATTCTCCCTTTTGTCCCCATTTTCCCTTCTCAGCAGCACTGTACAAATGGGCAGCAAATCTCTTTTCAGTGCACTCAGGATTTTCTGCACCGCAAATCAGGGCAGAGGAATTAATTGTGGAGATGATTACTCAGCATTCAGGTGGGTGCCAGCCACTGGGCCCTGAGGAATACCTTCTTTGCCCTTTAGCAGGGCACAATGGTGTCAGTTGACACAGGAAAGGGGGGTCCGGCAGCCCCATGTACCCCCCCATAAGCCCCCTTCCCAACACAAGCACAAAGAAGAGGTGCTGAATCTCACATGTTCTGTGGGAACCTGAGCATCCCACTGTTCTCCAACTCTGCTCACCCTGAAAACAGGAGACTGAAGTCAAGTGAGTGATGGGAACTACTGAAAGTTTGAGATGGATAGATCCATCTCACCTTCTATCCGTTGCATCCATCATATCACTGTATTTTATCTCTGTGTCCCTTTAAATGATGCTACTTGCTTTCCATTGGACAGGGAATAGAAAAAAAATCAATTAAAAAGGAAAGGAGGTGAGGGGGGAAAGGGATAATTACATTCCACAAAAATTAGGGGAAAGAAAAATGATGTAAAGAAATTACTTCTCATACAAAAGCATATTTTATAATGGACCTTTAAAGCATTCCATCAAGTAAAACCAACACATTTATTTGAAGTGTTAAAGAGGAACCTTCAATCAATCAGAGAACTTCATTTTTTACACTGTAATGAATTCAATTGACCTTTGTGCTGCAAAGATAGGGTGGTTGAGGCAAGGGGAGAGCCCGCTCTGAGACATGACACTATCTCTCTGGGTGTCTCTCTCCCAATTCCAGGTTGCAATCGCCCATGGGAGCTGCAGCTTTACTCGGGATTTAAGGAGTCTTTAAGGAGACTTCAGATGGGGCACTGGGGGAAAGGGCTGGACACTGTGGTGAGAACAGACACCACTGGAAGCTCACTCAGAGAGGAACACTTCTGTGTGAAATCCTGAGATTAAATCCCTGCTCTCAAAGCAATTATTACCAGTTAATGGGAGCTGGGAAATCATCTCTCCCTTCCCACCGACTGAAATCCCACTTTGTCCCCCCACATTGCAGACGGAAGGGCATTCTGTTCATAACCCATGAAAACCAGAGGTGAAGTCTGTGGCTCAAGTTTGTCCATCCCCAAGTGTTTTGGATGCATCATAAACCCACACAGGAGAGGGGCCAGAGGGATTTTGGATATCACATTGCTTAGGAGTGATAGGACCCCAGATCTGCAAGCTTTTGGGGACCATGGGTCCATCTCTCCTGCACTAATGCAGCTGAGCAGGCAGCTCCATCAGAGCAGCCCCTGCCCTGGATGGGTGCCTCATTTTCCATGCCAGGTCCCTAAATCACCCAGTGACATTAAAGAGTCCCATGTCACCACCAGCCCCTGCCCGGGCTGGTCCTCTCAGAGGTGCACCAGTCCAGCATCTTCCCCCAAACTCTGCTGGTTTTGGGGGGCAAACCGCAGCCCCAACCACCCTTCCCTCCCAAGTCATCTCCTGGATAAACAGAGCAAGTACTAATAAAAATGGTGGCTAGAAATATGGCAAAGGCATCTATTACTGAGGGAAGAATCCCTTGAATTGCACCCGGGCTAATTAACATTTATACGAAGTGCACTCATCACAAACATATATTAACCTTTGAAGCATATATAAGAGCAATTGCAAAGTATATAACGAGAGCAGAGAGACACCAGAGCACTAGACTTCCCTCCTGAAAATGCCAGCCTTGCCTCCTCTTGGTTGAATTTTGAAGCAGTTTCCCCACAATTACCAGTTTTTCAGGGCTTCCTGAATGTCCTCAAGACCCCTCAACTCCCTGGTTGGAGCTGGGTGGGCAGGAGGGGAGGGCCCCCCCCCGCTACTGCCTGGAGGTGATGCTGCCCAGGGCTCTGCACCCCTCCTGCCCCCCTGTGCAATGACCCCATGAAACAGCGACTGCTTTTTCACTGCGAGCCACGCCAGAGATCTCAGGAGAAAAATGAAGGATTTAGTCCAAGATTTAAATTAAAACAGCAATCAATAATGCTCCTGAAAGCAGAGAGAAGAGCAGCCGTGACGCCAAGGTGTCCTAATGATTCCAGTCAGCAAAGTCATTAGCAAAGTTAGATTCCTGGCTTTTNACACAAACACACACACACTCCACCCCAGCATCCTCAAGTAAAGCAAGAGAAACATGAAAGACACGGGGGCAACACAAGCTGGGAAGAGAAGATGTGGTGTCACTCTCTATGTGCCAACCAGGCTGGGAGGGGTGAAAGGGAGGAGGAAAAGAAAATGCCAGAAAGAAAAATGCTGCATTTCTTCACCCCACTTACCCTCGTTGTAAGGAAATGGGTAAGTGGCTAATGTCATACTTCACTTAATGAGAAACTAATAATGATCAATACCCTGCTCCTTCACTCCCCTCCTCTGCCCCAATTTGTTACTGGAATTGGCACATTCCCACTATGGGTCATTAAGACATGAACCGAGCAAAGCCAAGCAGTTGAATGGCCATTTGTGTTGGAAGACACAGCTTCAGGCTGTGGAAATAATGTCACCCTGAAGGCACAGGGTCCTCCAAACAGCCAGCATTTGTGTATTTTTATCTACAGTATTTTATCCTATAGTACAGTAAATACATATATTTACACACACATATGTATGTAGGCCCCTGGGGAGGTTCAGAGCTCTTTGTGAGAGGACACTGCTCCCCCACAACCCAGGGTTCCCCCCAGTTCCCCCAGCAGCTCAACCCAGCGCTGGATCCAGCCAGGGGTCAGGGAAGCAGGAGAAAGGGAAGGATCCATTTCAAGCACCATCACTGAATCCAAGGACTTTTGTTTGCTCAGCAATCAAGAGGCACTTCTGATTTTGGTTGTGTGCAACTCCTCATAAATCCTCCCAGAGTCAACAAAAGCCAAAGCCATTTAACTCCACGCTAACACAAAAGGGAGCAGGAAGGAGCTCAGGCATGGCACAAGACTTTCCAGAGGAACAACTGAGGAGCAATTATGCTTATCGGGAACCAGGGTGGGATCCGGCACGTCTGCAGGCTGGTGCCAGTAATCACAGTTAATTTTCCAAAGTCTGGATGACATATAGGGAAGATTTAGATGTTCTAATTACTCTGCTGAATACCAGGGGTGCTGCTGATGAGGGAGGCAGGCACACACATATCCACACACGCACACTCAAAGCCAATTAAGAAAGAAAAACAGCAACAAGGAGCCTGCAGCTCTTAAGTGCTTCACAGAACAACAGGTCTAAGCTGGCCTAGCCCTCGCTGCAAAGCACAGCCACCACAAACCAGCTGAAGGACTCCCGATGGCCAATTCCCAGCAGTGAGGAGCTGAACACCTCACACAGGGCAGGGGAGAATTCAAGACATCAGCCAAGCAGCAAAACTTAACAAGACTGTTGGGTACCAAGATGCTATTAGCTAAAATAATAGCATCCCATTACCCAACAGCCTCATACACTGGGTTTTCCACCAGGAAACGGACCAGGAGCCACGACCCGCGACAGCAGCGAGATGGTAGTGAGTAAAATCTTGCCTCTCCAAACCCCATTTTCTCAGCACTCACTCTGTGCCTGCAACACACTCCCTCTCTAGGGCAAACAACCCCCAAAAGACACCACGGCCCATTCCTTGTGGGTCTGCATCACCACACTGAACTCCAGCCTTCTGCAACCAGCAGCATTTCTGGCCAGCAAGGATTACCAGAGCAGAACCCACTCCTCTCACAAGCCACCCAGGCACCAGCTTTACCTGGGGCTGGTCCCACATGGGCTCCACACACTTCTTTCTAACTTCAGACCACAACAGTTCCATTAAATCCCATATATAGGGTCCTGTGTGCCTCTAGATCGGTCAGACTCTCTCTCTCCTCAGCAGCATCTACAACCCTCCTGGGCTGTTCTTTAGTAGCTCTTTCAGGGCTACCACCCTCCTGCCCACCACCCCTGCCAGCACAGCAGAGAAACCAGCCCCCCCCAGCATCAATCTCATTAAATACCAGGTGGAAGGACTCATTTGCTTGTTATTAGAGCCTTGAACCAGGTGGAGTTCCTGATTTAATCACAGCCTTTTCTTCTCACTGGTCTGAAACCCACTTGTAGGCTCAGGAGAAGATCAGAGACAACAGGACACAGGTGTCTCTCTCTGTTCTCTCCTCCAAGCTCTTGGTAGCAAATCCCCTGCTGAGAAGTATGGAATAAAGAACTCAAACCTATGAAAAATGAAGTGGGTGTTGGGTCCTGGGTGTGGGAATTACCCAGAAAATCCAGTAGCAGAAATGGGGAGGTGCTGTAGCCCTGTGAGCACTGTCACCCTGCACTGAGCAGAGAGCCGATGGGGACAGGGACCCTGGCTGGACAAAAAGTGTGAGAAGCAGAAGCTTTAACCAACCCCTGAGAAGCAATGCTATTCTCATTGTTATGTAGTGTGGAAAGCGGCATTAATATTACTGCACTTATTAATACATAAAGCTGTAGCATTATTACTAAACCAGCTGTAAAGCACTGCGTTCCTATTAATGCTGACATTAATGTATTAATAATACATTATTACTGGTTTGTTTTGTGGCTTACACTTCCCTGAAATTATTTTTTTCCACTCTTAAGTTTTGTTCACGTTTGTTCAATATTTTGGCAAGCAGCTAGGTCTAATCAGTAATCAGGGCCCAGCTTTCTTAGAGAGCAGACAAAGAGTGTTTGTCTGAAAAAGCTGGGAGCTTTAAACGTGGCCATCCTCAGCTCCACTCCTTCGAGCTGCAGCGTGATTTCAAAGCACTCACCGGTGCCAAGCACTTTGGAGCAGCTCTTATTTCCTCACAAATCTGCAGTGGGGTGTTTTGGAGTTTAAAGTAATTCAGCCTGGGGCTCACACAGGATGGGACCGGCAATTCCACTGGCCAGTCCCACCTACATTTCTTGAAATAAGTGTATTTAGGGGACAGCTTCACCGTTTCTCCAGGAAAGGCATAGAAGGGGTACCATGGATTCCTCCTCCAGCAGGCGCAGGCCCGAGCGAGCTCTGCCTTGGGCCAGGGACCTCCCCAGTTGGGAACAGAAGGTGCTTAATTACCTTTGCATGTCTCTTTTTAAGAGGATGTTTTATTTATTTCAGTATCCACTTGGTAACGGCCTGGTGGGTAGGAAGAGAAGGTGGTTAAACTGCTTTTTTTCCCCCAGGTATATTTTAATGCATTTTTAGCATTCCTACAGATCCTGAACCGGCAAAGCATGATTTTAACTTTGAAAACACGGAGATGACATTTTCTAAGGCATGGGGAGGCTGAGACCTCTGATTTCTCCATGGGTCAGTGAGACCCCAACCAGCATGTCACAAATGTCCCCACAGATGCCATCAGTGCAGCAGGGAACCCGCACGTAGGAATGGCTGGCGGGGGGAAAACTGTCCGTCCTGGAGCACTGCTGTCCCTGTCCCCAGTGAGAACACGGCTCAGCCCCTGGGCTGGGACCCCTGGCAGCACAGGCTCCTCCAGGCTGTGCCCCGGGGTGTGGGACACAGCAGGGACATGCAGCACTCTTCTCCCAGGGCAGGAGTGAGTGATCTGCGCTTTCTCTCCTTCTGAAGAAGAACTGAGATGCCTCGGCGGTATTTTCACAAAGAGGTCAGGGGAGAAAGATATTACACTGCTGTGAAATCATCGGGGTTAAGGAACCAATTTCCTTTCCAGCTCTGTCACTGAACAGGAGCAGAAAGAATCCAGTCATTAACGACTTACAAAAGTCTAGGGCGAGAAGGCAGTGGAGCTGTGAGGGGAAGGAGCCTGGACCTCCCGTGCCCCGGCCCGCACCGGCACATCTGCAGCCGCTCACCTCCCTGAAGAACCCTTGGCTTCCTATTTTTATCCTCTTTTCAGTGCACATCCCCACCTCTGCCAGAAAGGAAGAAAGAGGAAAGAAAGTTCCTCTCACTTTGCGAGTCCAAGGGAAGGTAAGTAAAAGCCCCGTTTGCTCGGAGGCAGCCCTTCAGGATCTCAAACCTGTTTTTCTTCTGGCAGCTTTGTCAGCCCTCACCTGGCCCGAAGGCAGCAATCCATCCCCACCTTCACAGGCATCGGTGGCCTCTTTCAAAGGTCAGGAGATGGGACTTTGTCCAGTGCGTACATTGTGGTCTTTGACTTCTGCTTGCTCCTACTTTGACTCCCTTCCTTTGGCCCCGGGCACTGGGAACGGGCTGCTCTGAGGCTCAGTGCCATGAATTGGCATCAACCCAGGGCCTGAGGAGGAGGAGGAGGGAGGTGTGGAGAAGAGGAAGAGATGTGCACATAGGAACCATCCTCTCCAGGACCCAGTGTGCCCATTTGTACAGCCCAGCACCCTGCCCGTGCTCACATGCCAAGGGAGCTGGGGATAAGCCTTGGTGAAATTAAAGATAATATCTGAAAATGCCAAAACTTGCATCAAAATGAATGGGACTTAGATGCCAAAACACCTTTGTGTATGTGGCCCTCTAGGTCTTTATCTTGATTCAATATTCTTTGGAAGTCAGGGGAGAGTGAAGGATAGGTTTTCATCTAAGATTTTGCTGACTAGAAGTCACGGGCTGTAGGTAAATCTCACCTGGTAATATGTTACCCGTCAGAGCCCTTTCAAAACTCCGGGTAGCACAAGCATCCATCAGGGCTGACACATTAATTCAAACGGTGTTATTCTCACATCATTTAAGGCCTCTATTCCCACTTATGTTTTGCAATTGAAAATATTTTCTAAGGCATAACACAACTGCCATCCTCACCCTGCTGTCTGGAGCCACCGCTGCCATCCGCAGGGACCATCAGCATTCCAGTCAGAATTAAGCGTTTGAAGGGGTTTAGATTTAATCCCATTCAAATGTGCATTTTGCTTAGGATAAAAGAACAAAATAGTGCGCTCTTGCTGGAGCAAATCAAGCTCAGGTGATGCGGATGGTGGCAGGGGTTGCTTTACACCTCATTGCATATGCAGGGGAAAAAAGAATAAAAAGATAAATCACAGGAACTGGGAGCAGAATTAGGCTCTGGTTACAAGTAACACAGCCGTGGCAGGATTAATTCAGCTGTTTAAAAGAGATGATGGCGTGTGTGTTCAGACAACACCGTGCCACCACCAGGTAGGGGTGGGGACTGGGAAGAGGCAGGATCTGCTCCTCACTGGGGAGAGATTTTCTCCGGGGGCACGTTAGACCTCGAAGAAAAATCAGTGGATAACGTGGACTCAATCCATGTGGGTCCCAGCGAGGTTTGTGGCCCGTGAAGGGGAGAGGGGACTATCTTGCATGTCTTGTCTCTCCGATGGTGGTGCAAACGACACCAAGACTCAGGGTGTGGGGAGAGCAGAGCTCCATGCTGCTGCCGCCTGCCCGCCTGGACGTGTGCTCTTCAGCCCCTCAAAGAGAAGGTTCCTGGCTGTCGCTGCAGGGCTGTGCCCCAGGGAGGTCTCCTCACCAAAACCACCCCTGCCAGGGCACCAAACTGCTCCCCCACAAACTGAGATCTCAAAGAAGAGGTGTGCAGAGCTCCGGCTGCGGTGCGGGGGTCCAGGGGTGGCTCTGAAGTGACTCACTCATCCGTCCAAGCACCAGCAGCTCATCCTCTGCGAGAAATTCAACGCCGGGCTGCATCCTCGTGGGCTACAATCCTGCTCCCCCCATGGGCCACCAACCAGAGGCAGTGGCCTCCCCTTCCCAGCCCTGTGCACTGAGGACCCGGCGGTGGCTGCAGGACGTGCTGGGAACCCATTAACCTTCAAAGACCACAAGGGAGACCTTTGGGCCAGCGCTGTTAAAAATGCAAATTGGCCTCTGTGCCTTCCCCTTTGAGAGGGTTCCACGGCATCAGCCGGACTTCAAGGGGGCTGTTGAGCCGTCTCCCCCTCTTGGTCCTTGGACTTACTAAAAGGCTTATTCCAAACCTCCCCTCACTTTCTGTGTTCGTCTGAGCCATATCCCTCTTCTCCCGTCATTCAGTTTTCCTCAGTTTCAGCCAGATTTAGAATCACCTAAAACCCAACCTGTCTGTGAGGTTCTCGTGGCTGCCCCAAACCTGGAGGGGTTCAAGGCCAGATTGGAGGGGACTTGGAGCAACCTGGGCTGGTGGGAGGTGTTCCTGCCCAGGGCAGGGGGTGGCACCAGGCGGGGGCTTTAAGGTCCCTTCCAACCTGAACCATTCTACGGTTCTAGGATTCTGTGATCTCCTTCCCTTTCCCACCTTCAGGCAGAGACACAAAATGTGTCCCAAGTGGAAATTCATGGGTGGGACATACAAAAAGATGCTTCCCTTATGAGGAGAAGACATGAGGCTCCAACAGTCGCAGACTGAGGTTTTCTCATTCTCTTTCTCCTGGCCGAGCCCGGCTATACCCTGCTCTGGAGCTGCTACAACCCTCCCAAGCACAGGGAGAGACAGACACTAACACGGGCTTCCCAGCCAGAGAGACAGCCTGATAGAGTTTGCTTATGACAGGCAGAAAAGTCAAATTATTGAAAATGTAATCTGGAAGTTAAAAAAATGAGGACATATTAAACGAAAAATTAGGCATTTATTTTTGTAGCATCGATTTTTTCATCAGTTTAAAAAATGTTCATTTTGAGCATTTTTTTTTTCCAGCAGAGGGGACAAAAAAAGAAAAAAAAATAGGCACAGTATATAATAAACAATTCCCTGTTAAAAAAGTTGATTTTGCTGCAGCTCCGTATTTCATTCGTTCAGCTGCTCCTTCTGTGCCATATATTTCGATGAACATTTAAGGCAAACTAGTTCACTGAGGTTTTTCCTCTTCCTGTGAAGGACCCGGGTCACATCCACTCCTTTGGGTTTTTTTTTGGGGGGGAAGAAGTGGGACCGATTTGCCTCTGTGCAAATTTACCACTTGGCACGGAGTGTTCTCCCTTCAACAGACCCCACCAGCCCGACCCGGGCTCTGCTGCGTCTGCTCCGCGCTTGGGCACCAGCCACCATCTACAGCTGCCCCCAACGGACCCAGCTGGGAATGACCACCCGGCCAAAACGCCTCTGCTCTCCGCTAATTACAAAATTAACTTAAACAAGCATAAAATAAAGCCCATCAAGCAGAACTGTTAGACAAATAGGAAGAGAGATGAAATTAAGGCACGGATGATGCTTTGGGGAGGGCAGCTCCGGCCTGGAATAAAGGGTTATTTTGTGCTCATTGGCTTCTGAAGCACGAAAATTCCCCGATTGTGCTTCAGTTTCCCCTCAGCTCAATGACTGTCAACCCGAGACCTTTCCCAAAGGCTGAAGACAGCCTGGTGGCCCTTGCAGGAGTGACACCCAGCAGCACTGGGCTCAGGGCAGCGCTCAGAGCAGCAGAAATGTCCTTCCACGCCAAGGAAGGTGCTCCTCTCCCGCACGACGGCCATTGCTCTCACAGCTCCCTGTTCCCAGAAGGGCGCAGGCATCACTGCTCAACAAAAACACACAAATAGACACTTCATTAAGGGTTTTTTTTGCTTATACACTGTAACTTAATACAAAGCACTTTTTGTGTGTGTGTGTGTCCTAAGAACCCCAAAGGAGCTCTCAGATCCACTTGCTTTCTCACCCCTTTGTGTGATAAATCATGGCAGCATTATTCTGTCCTCAAACGCTTCCAATGAGAGGGGATATCAAAGTGGGTTTGGTTTCCTGCGTGAGCTTTTAAATGCCTTGTGGTTTCTCAGCACATTTTCTTCTCTTTGTGTGGTGCATCTACCTCCCTCCTCTTCTTTTCTTCTCTCCAGGAAGGCTGAGTCTTCTTTTTGAGCCAAGAAAAAAAGCTGTTTTGTTTTTTTTTTCCTTCTTTGTTCTGCTCCTACTTTCTAAATTATTCCTCCTTCCTCTCCTGGGCCCATGCTGCCCTCATCCCGAGGCAACACGAGGGGTGAAAACCCCCAGGGGGGTCCTTCCCATGGGCTGTGGGCTGCTGACAGGGCTGGTATGGACTGGTGAGCAACTCCATCCAGCACAGGGGCATCCATGGGAAACAGGGGCATCCAGGAAAACCAGGAAAACCAGCTGAGATGCGACAGCAGGACTTCCTTGGCTCTGCGCTCACGGGAAAAGAGCTGAGGATGCCAGGTTACCTTCCCCACCAACTCGCCTCTCCTGCTCTGGTGACTGGGTGCTGGGTGACTCTGGCTCTGACAGCTCCACCGTGCCGTGTCACCCAGTACAGTGAGGCTAACATCTCCACCAGCTACTACAAAGCAATTTTCCAAGAGCAGAGTGTCGTTAGCATCCCGTACTTGGTAACCCCAGCAGCAAATCGAGGCGTAGTGCATTGTCTCAAGTCAGGCTGATTTACTCTGACAGTGATCAAATGATCTTAATGATTTGTCAGGCAGCTGTCATATCCAAATCTGTTTGTGATGAGGGCCAGGAAGCAAAAGCAATTCATTTAGTTTGTTTACCATCAGGATGGACCTGAACACCCCAGAGTCATTAAAAGCATGAGAGGCGTCTCGGAAAAGCTAGAGCTATTTGATTACAACAGGCACCACGAGCGGGCTTTCTCCAGCATAGCAAAAGACTTTCAAAGTGCATAAATCAAAAACTACAGCAGCGTGAAATTTGACCAAAGCAAGCCAAATTAGGTGTCCAAAGCCCTGAGCACGAGGGTTTTTCTTTAATAGCTTGGGTGACCTTTAGGGATGGGTAACCTCTCGGCATGAAATGAGAATTTCTCCGATGTGCATGGCTTATCTGCGTGGGTAAGAGGGCTGGGAAAAAGCCAATAAGGGGGTGCTAGAAATAAGAATCACCCTTGTAATCAAAGCACCCAGGAGACTGGGACACAGCAATGGACACACGCTGAGAAAGATGATGGCCTTCAACCCACCCTGCACGTCCCACGGGACCTTGGGAAGTCCAGAGGGAGGGCAGTGGTTAAGGAGGAAGAGGACAGGCAGCAGAGTGGGGTCCTTGAAACCCTGTGCCAAGGGCCAAGCTCCAGCCCTGCTCCTGGTTGCAGCATCCTGGAAATTGGTGAAACGCCACCTGCCAAACCCTGGGAACTGTGTTTTTTCCAGGCTGGTGCTGTCACCCAGACGCATCCAACACTGCATCCAGCCTTGGTAACCATCCCAAAAGAAGTTCTGGTGACACGTTTCCATGAACAACACCCTTCCTCACCAACTGGTGCGTCCCAAGGAAGCTCAGCTTTGCTGGAGCGCTCCCAGCCAGCTCTCCATGAGAGCTAAAGCAGTTTGCAAATCCAAACCTCATCTTCTATTCCATTTAAATGATCTACCATCTTTAGCAGGGCTGAGCCTCTCCAGAGCCTGTATCCAAGGCAACAAGAGCTACCAGGGAAAAAATGGATCCAAGAAGTTATTAAAATCACAATATCCTTTCTGAGCGAGGCAGAGATAATGAGCACGCGTTACGCTGGTTCCCTGCACCATGGGCTGGCTACAAGCCACCTGCTGGGTGAAGCTCCCTGGCTGGTTACCAAACACCAGCTTTGCGGAGGCATTTAAGGTCCTAAAGACACTGAGCGGCGCCTCCGTGCCTCTAAACCTCAGCCCAAAACCCATAAAACCCCAGAATTTATTCACTACCTGTGGAATCAGCCTCCAGCGCAAGGCAGCGGCGTTTCTAAGTGTTAGGAGGGGGCCTGTATTTCAAATTTACAGACATTTGGGGAATTTTAAGATGCTGAGGAATCAGTAGTTTTGCAAAGAGGAAAATGGAAAACGCTGCCCTGGCTCCCAGGCAACGCTCAAGACCCACGAGCCACAGCTGAGGCTGGGACCCTGGGGTTTCTCCTTCCCTTTTTCCATACAGCAGGAGATGTGACGGAGGCACCGATGGCCCTGGCGCTTCTGCCTTGGGCAATACCCGGAGCAGCCCCCCCAAAAAAAACCACCGAAAACTGTGGCTTTGCCCAAGCATCAGCGCTGGGGGTAGGGGCTGGGGGTGAGGGGCTGCGGCCGGTCCCTCTCCCCGCTCTGCGGACGAGGCCACACGGCGCTGCTGCAATAATGAATCACTTCTGTGTGTGTCGCTAAGCGCTTTCTAAACCCCAGGATTAGGAGAACACGTCAAAACGCTCACGCTCTGCGTGCGCCTGGCACGAGGCGAAACCTCCTGGCGTTGGGCTGAGAAAAAGATCGCGGTGTGATTTGTTTTCACGTCTCAGGACTCCAGCTCCTCCGGCTCCGCGTCAGGACAAACTCCCACTGATTTTACAATGAAGGACAGCTTTGACTTGCAAGCTCAGAGTCAAAATCTGGGATTATCTTTCCTTTCTGCCTCTCCGAAGCAACGCACCACGTTAAAGATCTGATTTGCAAAGAGACTGTGCAAACATTTCTCTTCATCCATCCCCCTGTTTGAGCTGCTCAAAGATTTTAAAGCAAAAAGGCTGATCTCTCCTGGGATCTAGACTGAAACCAAAGGAATGGGCTGAACATCGGTTCCATGAACTGCATCCATATTTGCTCAAAAGAAAGATTCTCTTCAAAATAAGGCAGCAGGCAGCCAGCGACCTGAGGCGATGGTTGGGAGGGCTGCCGGCGACTCCGGCCAACCCACAGCAACCCTGAGTGAACCAGACCCCAAATCCCATGAACCGAGAGATTTTAGTGGATGTTGCAGTTTCTCACAATATTTACAAAGTCGTGGCGAGGGGGTTCCAACCAGATGCAGGTAATTAACGTCTGGTATTAACGTGCAAAACACTTGCTGGCATCTAAACCACCTCCCTGGTCAAAACGATGACAGCTCCATCCAAACCCCATCAGACTTGGACCGGGGGTCCCCAGCCCTTTGGCACTGAGGGGCCAGCACTGGCCCTGCTGGGCAACCAGAACCATTCATACCAGCACAGCGGTGCCCAGGTACCAGAACAACCATGTTTGTACCCTCCCTGTCCTGCATAATTACGACAGCAAAACCAACTCATTTTATGATACTCCTCAGCTTGCAAAATTACGCCAGTGTAGCTTTTAAAACGATTAACCAAAATTCACAGCCTCAATCACTGAGCCATTAATTCAGTGGTTTTTAGTGTATTTTTCAAATTAAATGTTCAGCAAAGAGTATTTATTCATTCTTCATCGCTTTCTAGCTGTAAAAATAATCAAATTAGATTTCACTCTCCAATTCAAACAAGACTCTAGAGGTGGTGGCAGTCAAAACAAGCACAGGAGAACGGCAAAAATGTTCATGACATTGGCCTACCCTTTCCGGATCAAAACTCAAGGCTTTGATCACTGGTTTAGTTTGGCAAGTCCTGGTTGAATAATAGTGGGGAAAAAAAACCCTCCTTAGAAACGTTTGACCTTTTTTCTTGGTTTTACCTCTCTCCAAAATCAAAACTTTGATGGAAACACTTGGCAGAGAATGAATGAACTGGGTTTGCCGTGTGGCTTTTTTGGGGTGTGTTTCTGCTATAAATTAAAGAGACTTTTTGACTAACGACTGTTTCACTGCAGCTTCACCCAGCCCTGCCTGCAGCCCCGGGGTGGGGATGACACTTAGGTCCCTTGTCACCCCAGGACCCCAGGCTCTGCCTGAATCAGCCATCTCCTCCCGCACCACAGCATTGTCCCCCCAACGCCGCAGAGCCACATACCAGCAATGCCACTGTTTCTCTAAAGAGATGATCACAGCAATGCCCCAAAGGCCCAAACCTCTACTTGTTTGTTTCCCTTTCATCCTCCCTGAGTTAAAATATTTCTGAGGTTTCTCTACACCGAAGGGCTGGAGCGATCCCGTAACACTGGGTTAAACACCCACACACCCGCTCCGAGACACTGGGCTTCACTGTCACCTCCAGCCTCACCGTCCACACTGGACTGTCCCTGTGCTTTCCCATTCCCATGGTCCCTTCCCGGTGCCCAGCTCCTTGGACACAGAGAGCATCACCCCAGCACCACCCCGGGGTGTCCCCGGCCGTGTCCTGGGCAGGTCGGTGCAGGGACTGGGGGTAAACCTGGCGAAGAGGGAGGTAAATGCAAACCTGCTTGGGTGCTGTGACCCATCTGTGATGCCTCTCCCAAGAAGCCCCTTGTGCTGTTCAGACACGGCCAGCGCAGACATCCATGTGGCTGACCCACGGCGGGATCCGCTCCCCTGTCCCACCTCCCCTCCCGACAGACTCAGAGATGATTCAGCCAGAAAAAAAGTTGGCCCAGTGCATGTCGCTGGGTCTCTGCTGTGATTTCCCCAGGGTGTCTGTGTTTGCAGCTCTGTGCTTGGAAAGGAAACAACTTCCCTGATTCCCAGGTGAAGTGAAGGAAAGCTCACCGGTGTGGTGTCACCAGGCTGTCACCACTCCTGCTCCCCGAGCCAGCAGCTTCTACCTGCAACCTCATCAGGGCCAGGCTGGAGATGGAGTCCCACGGACACAGCATTTCCAGAGCCTCTGGGTCTCTCGTCTCAAAGCTTGACCCGATGCTAAATTTACTAGAAAGTGAATAAAGAGAGGAAGGAAGTGAGGTGACAGGTCCCTGACCTGCCCACAGTTTGCCACTGCGTGGGGAGGCAGCTTTTCTAGCCCCAGCTCAGCAGAGGGCATGCACGGTTTGGGGGTGCTCAGTGACGTGTCTGTGATTTTTTTCTGCCCTCAGGCACTGACAAGGCTCCCAAGGAATCAGGAGAGATCTCCTCTGCAAGGGGCAGGAGGGAGATTTTTCTTTTCCTTTTCTTACAGGGATGTAAATAAGGAAAGCAGGAGCAATCCCTACAACAGCACCTCTGGAGCTTATTCTCTTCACCATGGGGGTTTGATGAAGGCAAACTTTCCTGACTCACTGCAGCACATGCAGAAAGAACCAGTTTCCAAGGAAACAAGGGATCTTTTGCATGTCCAGCATGTGGTCAGAGACGGGGAAAGGTTATGAAGACACAGCCTGCCTCCCTACATGGCTGCTGCCGCCCTCCCTCCCTGCTGGGGATGCAGGCAGGGAGCATCCCCAGCACACACCACTGCATCCCAGTCTGTTTGGAGAGGTCCCTTGCAGGCTTGGTGCAGCTGCAGCTCCTAACTGCCAACAGCAAGCTCCCGAGCAGTACGGGGGTGCTTGTTTTCATTTGCAGAAGTAGTTTTCATCTCTGCATCGCCTGTAGATTTTAAAGACCACAGCATCCCCCAAAAGAGCAACACCTACAGCCACAAGGAGGCTAATAATCCAGGCGGGACTTGGGTACTCATTCTCTGACTTGTCCAGCCAGAGCAGATGGCCCCAGACCAGGAGGTAACCCCCAAAGCTTATCACCTCTAGCCAGGAACAGAAAGCAGGTCCAGACCTTTTATTGGTCCAGGACTGAGATGCAGGAAGATATCACAGGATCATACCACCTGCTACATGGCCACAAGACCTCCCACCAGCCTCCTTTTAACTGGGGAGAGGTCAATAAACCGGTGTGAAGAAAGCCTGTACCCCAGCTCCCGGAGGGGCACTCGCCTGAGCCGCAGTCCCGCTGCGCCAGTGATGTCCTTACAGGCAGTCGTGGGGCACAGGTTGTCTCTTTAATCACCTTTTGGGGTCACCTCCTTGTAGTGGCCACCACCAGTGGGTACCACCAGCCCAGAGCCTGCAGAGGGGCTGCAGCCAATGTCACTTGTGCTCTCGCACGCTGTGAGAATCCTGGCTAAAAGCTGTGCATGGCTCTAAAGCCGGGTGCATCTGCAGCTATACATTTGCAGACACTGTCTGTGTCTATAATTAATTAATGGTTGTACAGTGCTTTTAAGATAAAGTGGCGTATAAGTACCAACTATCATTATTATTAGACCCATCCTGATTTAAACCCATCAAAAGCCAGGAAATTGAGGTTTAAGAGCCTGGCAGCCTGGTCACACAGCGCTGCTAAAACTCCTGTCTTTATGCTCGGCGTTTTACTCAGCAGAGTAAGTTAAGTCACAAACGTCAGCGGTGGATTTGCAGACTTAGCCCAGAATTTACTGGCTTTTGTGTCTCGAAGGGAAAAATCTCTCACGAAGGGACCTTCATCAGGGCGTCGTGAAAAAAACCCCATAAAATCCCCTTAATGAGTCAATTCAAGGGACCTTCACGGTCCCTTCCCAGGTGCCGGGTGGCTGCAGAGCTTGTCCTGCTGCTGCCAGCGCTGCCCACGCGTGGGAGGACCGAGGACAACCAACTTCTCCATCCACCCCATCGCCTCTGGCTGACCTCCACACCAGGGTTTTTTTCACCTCTGTGTTCCTATTATCAGCACTGAAACCCTTGGTTACAAAAATACTCATTTTAGCTGAGTTCATCTTAAATGTCAGCCTCCAAGAGCCGGGGAGGGCTAATTAGTAAGTGGGGAAGGGGAATGGGGATGTCGGGAACTTTAATTTCACTCAGTGCAGCCAACCCTGAAGAGAATTCAGAGCTTGCTATTAGCTACATGCCTTTAATTTGATTCCAAATGTTAGTCAATAACGCTAACGAATGGGAAGAAGTCAAGAGTGCAGGCAGGTCCTGGCATCTTGGTGCAAGGTGCTAATTGGGGGCTTAACTGGGTGAGGGGGGGAGATGAAGAACCATCTGTCCAAACCCCCCCGGCAGCAGATTTACCCTGGGCTCAGAGGGGCTGGAGGAGCTCAACACCCACCCGAGTGGGGCACAAGCCACGGGACAGAGAAAAGAGGTGTCAGAAACATCATGTAACTGCTCCTGCAGTCCATGGATTTGAGTTCTGTGCCAAAGAAGAAAGAAGGGAAGAGGGAGGGGAAGAGAGAGAAGGGAGGACTGAGAAAGCAGAGGCCGCCACGTCCTTCCTGTGAGCCAAGGCTGGCAGAGAGGAGCCGTGAGCTCTGCCAGGTCCCACCTTGGGCCTCACCAGCTGCTTCCCACCTGCCCAGCAGCAAAAAGGAATTTATTCTTCACACCAGACCATCTCCCCTGCCTGCCTACAAACTCCAGATCTGGAACAACGTCTCCTCAAACTGACGCAACAAAGTCCTGCCAACAACCCCTGGAGTCCCGTTCTCCATCTCCCCCATATCATAAGTTGTTTCCAGCCTCTGGTCTATAAAACCCGTTTTCTCTCTCGAGCACCAGTATTTCATGGAATCACAGAGTGGTAAGAGTTGGAAGGGACCTTAAAGATCATCAGGTTCCAACTCCCCTGCCCTGGGCAGGGACACCTCCCACTAGAGCAGGTTGCTCAAAGCCTTGAACACTTCCAGGGATGGGGCATCCACAACTTCTCTGGGCAACCCGTTCCAGAGGTTCTCAAAGGCAGCCAGAGCCCCTCACCCCAACACTACACCAGCTCTCCCAGTGCTGCTGAAGAGCTTTGCTGGATCCTGCTGGTGGCTTTAGTCACACAAATTGTGGGATGGACAGAGCTGCGAAGGACCCTCTGCCACCTCTGGATGGGCTCGTCTCCTCTTTGAATCGAGGTCCATCCTGCCCCACACTCAGCAGCCTGGACGATCTCGGCAACACCTTCCCCCAAAGCCCATGCTCATCTGCAGAACCTTCCCGGGGAGGGAGGCATTAACGGCAGCGCTTTCTGAAGTGTCCAACCGTTAATTGCCTCCTCTGTTTAAAAAGTTGGCGTGATGATGACTTGGGTTAGATGGTTCGAATTTCCCTATTCATTATTTTAACCCCTCTGTGATACAGACATTTTCGTGCCCAGCTGGAGCGTCTCTGCTGGGCCCTGGGAAAGGCTTCAAAGGCTCCTGTGATCTCCGTGCGCGCGGAGCCCAGCCGGGACCGGGGCTGCAGCGGGATCCTCTCCCCTCTCCCGCGCGGCGGCGAAGGCCGGATCCCGCTGACACATCTTCCCATCTAACCTTTTATCTGCCGGGGGAGGAGGTGGTTTCGGATGCTGCCTGCAAAAACTGTTATGAAATATCAATGACATAATTTTATCTACCTGCAGAACTGACAGGCATATTTCAACAGTGGTATATTATCAATTATAAGCCTAACAGAGCATGTTCTCCCATCTGATTGTTGGAAAAATCACTTGTCAAGGGCTGGTAAAGACCACAGCTGTCTTCTTCGTATAGACAGCCCTGCAAGAGATGTGCTTTAGTGGTACANATAATAGAAGAGAACTGAATAAGGTGATTTCTATAGTGTCTTTACAGCGACAATGTTTTACAAAGCAATGAGTTAGATACCGGCAGCGCCGTGACAATGTTAATCAAACACGGCTGTCGCCGTGGGTACGGCTCAGGCTCATCCCATGGGAAGAGCCGATCCAGCCCCACTGGGCAGGACCCTCCTCTGCCCCCCAGCAAGTGCTTTGGGCCTGGGGAATGGAGGCTTTGCTATTTCCACACTGGCCAAGAAAACCCCTGTTTTTGAGCTACGTAAGAGGCCGTTCCCAGTTCCCCGCACCATGGGGCTGAGCTGGGGTCCAATCCCCGTTTCATGCTGCAGCCCCTCAACCTCGACAGCACCCCTGGGCTCACCTCTTGGATGTCATCTCACTCTCCCAGTGCCTTCTCCAAACCCCAGGGAGATCCTCCCCCCTTCCCCATGCCATGAAGAGGGGTCTTCCCTGGGAGATAACGAGCAATAAAGCTTCTCATAACGGGCTTGCGCTTGGCAAGCTTTCTGCTGTGGCGCGTAACCATCTATGTGGACACAATGCCAATGAGAACTACTCACAGACAGGGCGATGCCAATTATAACTACTTACAAACAGGACGGGGGGATTTCTAATTATTAAAAAGCTTTAGCGCTTTAAAAAGCTACAGGAGAGTGAAAAAGAAAAGACTTAATCAGTTTTGCTTTGGAGTTGCCTCAAATTTGTAATTCAATCAAACCTCCCATAGCAGTAAGGATGTCTTTCTGATATTCACAGGAGCTTTCCAGGGGCTATAATCTCTGAGAGATTTATTCATACTTTCTGCATTAGCTTAAGACTATTTTGGAAGAAACATCTCTCCCTCCCTCCCATCAGCAGAGCTCCAGAGAAGATATTAATATTAAAACAATTCAATTACTACGACGTGGGGAGAACATGGGTCCTGGGGAAAGGGCTGTTCGTTACACCGCGCTGTGACAGCCCTCTCCTCCTGTTTCCAATATCCCCAAGTTGTTGTTCTGAAAGAGTCGACTGAAAAATTGAAGAGAGCTATTGGAGGCCACTAGAGGAGGGAGCCCAGCTCACTCTCCTTACAAACACCAGCTCTGGGTATTGCACTGGTGTGTGAGTCCTGAGCTCCTGGTGAGACCCCGGGTAACACCGGGGTGTCCCACCACCACGTGCACAGCGTCCTGCTGCCGTCCCTGCTCATTGTCCTGCACTTTCCCACAGCCACTGCCGAAACCTGCATCCACCACCCTGAACCCCTAACACTAAATCTAGGCAGCACCCTGATATTTCAGGACTGTCTCAACAGCCTCATGGGTATGAGTCTGCTTGGAAAAGTCAGTCCTGGCATCCTGCTTCTCAGCCCCTTCGTGGGGACGGCTCCAGCACCTCTGCCATCAGCAGCGCTTTGCAGAAAGCAGCTGGACCAAAGCTGGGAGGAGGAGGAGGAGGAGCGAGACCACTTCTGGGAGAAGGATGGGGAGTAGTTTGCACTTCAAAGGACACATCATCTCCTTGCTTCACAAGATCACAAGGAAGAAGGAATAGCAAGGCTAGAGGATAGATTAACCTTCCTTCTCCCTCCTGCATCCTTGTTCTATCCAATCCATCCTTCCCACGCCAGCTAATTAAACATGAAACAAGAGGAGGGGGTGCTGAGCCTCATCGGCTCCAGCTGTATGTGCTGTAATTCTGCTTCTTCAGCCTTGCAGCAGGAAACGCTTTGGAAACGATGATGGTGCTGCAGGGAGAACCCCAGCTTGGTCCAGGGAGGGGCCAGACCCCCCCACCCTCCCATCTCAGCAGCCACACAAGCCCATGGACCCTCTCTGTCCTCTCGTGCTTGCCCTTCCTCGTGCCACGCCGAGAACCCCTCCTGCTGAGTTTGGTGCTGTTATTTCTGGTGGCAGCAAGCACAAAAGTACAGTCACGGCAACCAAATCAAACCCCACGGCTCCTGATTTGCACTAGTGCAAGGAGACGGGTGTTGAGCTGCTTTCTGGGTAAGAGGAGGGCTCACAAGGCGGGCTGGTCCCCAACAGGGTCTGTCCCTCCCTGCTGCACAACACGACGCAATTCCCCACTGCCGTGTGGTGTCAGCAGCGGGGTCTAAATCCACCTGATGAACCCATCCTACGACCCTGCATGGCCGAGGAGAAAGACCTTTGCAGCAGGAAGGGCTGCTCAGTCCCCAGGACACACCGTGTGCTGACATCCTCTGTAATCAAGGGATGCTCACCAGTGCTGATTTTGCTAATGAGTGTTCACTGCTGCGGGCTGAGACCTGACAAGCTCATTGGAAACGGGGCCTCAAATTCCACACAGCTCCCAGCCCCACTGCAAAAGGAGCCAGAAGGGGCACGAACTCAAACCGATGGCAGAGAAGAGGGATGAGATTTTGAAATGGAAAAGAGTCAGACACCCAGCTGTCACACTCAGCTGTACGTCTCTATCCATATATCCAGATCTGTGACATCTATAGCTCTCGATATCAACAACCGTATATGAAAGCGCGAGAGAACTTTGAAAGAAAAATAACATCGCTGTGATGAGAATGTTTTATCTCTCTCTCTCTGGCTCTCAGGGGCAGCGGGCTGAAAGCTGTGATATGTGCAGAGGAGCTGCCAGCAGAGGGAAGGAAGGCACCAACAAGGGAGTGTATATTTTCCCTGAGGACACTGTTATTTTTCCAGCTTGCCCGTTCCAGCGAACGCCCGCTGCCTGTGTGCGCCCACGCCAGCGGCTGCACGGGGTAAAGAATACCTTTGCAACAGCCTCCGAGCAGAGGGACAAAACCATCTCACAGGCACAGCCAGGTTCCAGGTGAAAGAGGTAGAGAAAAGGACGGGCACAGGCTGGAAAAATCCCAGCTGGGAGCCTGCTCCGAGCTGCTGCTCTGCCCCTCACCCTGCTGCAGGACCCGGGTGCCTTCCTCCCGTCATGACACCGGAGTTTTGCTGGGCCAGCAGAGCTGCAAAAAGGGGCTGCTCCTTCCAGCCTTGCAGGCAGCAAGAGAAGCTGCCAGGGAAGGGCCAGGTCCCAATTTACTCCCAGGTAACACAGCCTTTGTGTCTGCCAATAGCTATTTTTAACCTAATGATGAGTCCGTTCTGTTCACTTCACTGATGGGACACCATCAGGGGATTTATTACAGCAAATTCAAACACAACGGGAGACCACTGTGTAAAGCTGGCCAGGGATGCTCTCCGGATTCTCTGCAGCACCAGCCTGCATGGCCTGACCTCCCCCCTCACTCTGTGACTCGGGGAAAAAAACAGGAATAAAGGGGCTTTGCAAAGCAGGACAAGACCTTCAGAAGAGTAACGGTTTCTTTTTGAACACGCAGGAAGCACAATGTATTGTCACTTCTCAGAGAGATTCAAGAATACAAACTCGCTGCTCCCCACGCTGACACTTCAATGTGTTTATTGTCAGAGAGGCAGCTCTGCAGGAATGAGCCACCTCTGTCATGCCAGATTTTGCCTGCTTATAAAAAAGGCAAGAAGTTTCCTCTGCCACTGCCATCCAGCCCCTTTTCTCCAATTCCATGCTTTGCTCCCCCTCTCTCCAACATCAATGCTTGCACCTCTATGAACCAGTGGCTCCTGAATAAGGACAGACCTTATATAAATATATTTATGTAAGGCAGATCCTATATTAACCTTCCAGTATCTGAAGGGGGCCTACAAGAAAGCGTGAGAGGGACTTTATACAAGGGCATGTAGTGACAGGATGAGGGGTAATGGCTTCAAACTGGAAGAGGGGAGATTGAGCTGAGATCTGGGGAAGAACTTCTTTGGTGTGAGGGTGGTGAGACTCTGGCCCAGGTTGCCCCGAGAAGCTGTGGCTGCCCCATCCCTGGAGGGGTTCAAGGACAGGTTGGAGGGGGCTTGGAGCAACCTGGTGTGATGGGAGGTGTCCCTGCCCAGGGCAGGAGAGAGGGAAGCAGATGATCTTTAAAGTCCCTTCCAACCCAAGCCATTCTGTGATCCCATGATTTGATGAATGAGGCAGCCATGCCTCACCTCTTCCATTCCTCCCCCTTTGCCTGAATAGGCAGGAGAAAGACAGTGCCCAACATCAGGCTACCCCAGCCCCACATCCTCAGCCCTGCCCCACAGCTCGTCTTGCTGAGGGCCCTGCGCTCCCGTCTCCCAGAGCTCTTGGAGAGGGACTGGCCACTATATTTATCGAATGCAACTCCTGCTGATTTTCCATGTAGCTTTGCTCAGAAACGTGAAGCAGAGCACAGGAAAGTGCAGCTGAGGCTCGCTGCCAGCGTTTGGAAACCAGTGCTCCATCTGGGAATGGCCAGAGGTGATGAGTGACTCCTGGGTCACAGCTCAGCATCCAGAACATGCACCTTGACATCACTGTCACCCAAAAAGACACTTGCACTGGAACAAACTTAAACACAAGGTGCAAAGTGATTTGTTGGCCTCTTTTGCTCCTTTTGCTGCTGGCTCAGTACTGTCTGCTGTTTAATTCATCCAAGAAAGCATCCCTTGGAGCTTTTCTTGTTGTATTTTGTTTGTTTTTAATATAACGCTTACACACCTCAGTCCTAGCTTTTTTGTTACAGAAAATTTGTTTTCATAAAGTGGGCTCTGGTCCGTGTTTGGAGATGTACACGACCTTGCCCCTTGCTGTCCTGCGATGCCTTGAAAATGCCAAGCTTTTGTTCTGAGCTGGAAGGAAATTAATTACCAAATAATTTACACTGCGTGCGTGGCCTCCCTGCTGCAGCATGGGCTGCTCGGGAGGTGCTCCCAGCAGCAGACGGGGTGTCCCTGCAGTGGGTGACCCTTCCCTGCCCCTGCATCCTCGGCCCATCTCATCCTGGGGCCTCGCTGGAAGCAGCGAGGTTGCAAGAGATGACAGCGGCGAGACAAAGCCGGCGCCGCCAAGAAACAATAGCTCCAAAATATCCCTGCAGCCCTTGTGTTGAGGAACAATGTAGGCTTCAATCAGCGTGGCAGGCAGCCACAGCTCTATTTCGCTTGGTGCATCTCCATACAGCCCATTTCACTTGGACAGCATGGAGAGATAAGCAATTAGAGCCCTAATCAATAACAACCACAGCCCTCCCTGCTTCAAGCTACTTAATTGGCATCCCAGAGTCAAGGGGAAGGTGAAACTAGGTCTTTGAAAGCAAACGGAAGAAGAATCCCCAGGTGCTGGATTTAACAAAGTACAAACAAGTCCCAGAGCAGGATGTTCTGCTTCAAACCCAAGTTTTGTTCGATACCAGCAGACGGGGAGTGACAGGAGGGAGCTACAGGCTCGGTGCTTCTGGTGAGGATAAACACTTCTGACCCAATGCTGGCCAAGTGTGCTACACCTAAAGTACCTCCCCCTCCATGGATCATCACACAGACAATTTTCTAGCATTCTCTGGGGATGCTCCAAGCTCCACGGCCTAAACAGCGTCTCCTGTCAATGGGCAGGAACCTTGGTCTTGTAAAAGCAGGGAGCAGGTCTGTCGGCAGGGATGCAGCTGGCTGCCGCGACCGGATGCATCTGCCAGGCTGGTCTGAGCTCCATCATCAGCCTCCTCCAGGTGCTGCTCATCCTCTGACATCTCAGCGCCCGCACACCCTGTGCCGTCATTACAGGAGGATCCTGTCACACCCACGGCAGCGTGAGCCTGGACGAGCAGCACACGGGCTCCTTTCCTCACCCGCTGTTAGCAATAGCTGGTATCGGGAAGGAGCCCAGGCAGGACCGAGCCCACACCCCGTTACTCACCATTCCCAGAGGCTCTTCCCTTTCCCCAGTCGCCATCACCAGAGGAGACAACTAGGGGGTTCCCATGTCAAGACACCTCTCCCCCATCCAAACGCTCCTCAGGCCCTCCCAGCCCTAGGTAGTCATGCAGTCTCTTGACCTAAATTCTCTAAAATACTGTGTATTATGGAACAGAAAACAAGTGTGGAAGGTTTCGTCTTTGAGGTAATTTACTAAATCTTAATAGTCCCTAAATGACTAATTTACCAGGAGCCATCCTGTCTCGAAAGCACTACCTGTAGAGTGCACACTCCTTCTAGTAGCAGCAGCGGAATGGAGATGCTACAGTCATCAGTGATCTCTCACTTTGCCATTTCCCTTGACTTTAACTGACAGTTAAAGCATCCCATCATGGAGCGCTGGTGTTAAGCATCGTTCCATTATCCCTCCCCTTCTCCCTGACTGTGCTGGAACCTCAGCTCAGGCAGTGCTGCACGGGAAGGTGCCAGGGTGGCAGCACCGTGACCACCTACAGGTTTGTCACTGTACACTCCACCTGGGAGACAAATTGGCAGAAATTAGAGGCAGATAGGAAAAAATATCTTAATAAGCCAAGGTTTAGAGGGAGACCTGTGATACAGAACATCAGCAGCAGCCCTGGGGGAAGGGGGCTTATCCCCTGGGTAAGGTTGTCCAGAGAGGTTGTGGAGTCTCCTTCTCTGCAGACATTCCAAACCCGCCTGGACATGTTCCTGTGTGACCTGCTCTAGGTGTTCCTGCTCTGGCAGGGGGATTGGACTGGATGGTCTTTCAAGGTCCCTTCCAAACCCTGATACTCTGTGATTCTGTGTAAACGCTTGGCTGGTGCACAGCACAGGGCTCGGCTTGGCTGGAAGAGGAGCCTCAGCAGCCGCATCTGATGCAGCTTCACAGACTCCTCCAGGATGAGGTGGAGCAGAGCCCATTAAGCTGATGGAAGGTAAGGAGGGTCATTCTCACTAGAGCTGCTGGAGCTGCTGGCAGCATGAGGAGTTTTGCCGTTACTGAACACAGAGAGTGAGAAACCCCTGGGAAGTGAGAAGTGCAGTGTGGGAACCGGGACCTGTGCTATGGGTGCTGCTGGAGGAGAAGGTTCCTCCAGCAAGGCTCCAAACAGTGCCTGAAGCACTTAATGAGTTATTTAAACAGAATATAGGAGGCAAAGCAAGATTAATCCGGGCTCTGTTACGGTCACCCAGCAAGGCAGTGGGAGACTGGGAAGAGAACAAAGTTTTCCGAACCCTTCCAGCTCTCCTAAGACAGGAACCAGTTAAACAGGTACCACACCACTCGCCTGTCTCCATCCCTACTCCCTCTTCCAACACTATACATTTCAAGCAAAGAAATTATTTACCGTTGAGCTTATTTGACAAGCTGGCATGATTTATTTCAGCATTTGCCAATAAACACCCAAACGGGAGGCTGTTTTTCCAGCACTCCCACAGTGGAGTACTAGAGGAAACAATAACAGGGCTGTGATGGTTACTGCGGGACTGCCCCTGCCAATTACACTGAGTTACAAGTTTCAGTTATGGGATGTAAAATAATTAATTTCATAAGGTCTGAGAAGAATTGCTTGCTCCTGTATGAAGAATCTTCTTCCTCAGGCTTTTTAATCCAACACGATGTATAGTGATTGGAGTTCAAAAAAATGCTACGCAGACTCCACATAACAGTATTTCATCACTTTCCCCATTTGCCAAGATCTTAATAACAAAGAGAGGTCAGCAGAGTCGTAAAAACCAGGTGGCTGTTCCCTTCCTGCCCACATCCCAGTGGCAGGAATAGGACACTGCTCGGGAGAGCACTACATGAAAATGAGGGGCATTTAGCAAAAGCCTTTGGAAATCTGTCATAGAAGCTTTAGTGTAATGAAAATAAAAATCAAATTACGGATCTGCAAGCTCTTCCTTGGGATTTTTCAACTGATGAGATTTAATTAAAAGCAAGCAAGCAAGCAAGCATAAGAAAAGAAAAAGCACATAGCATTGTATGGACTAGAAGAGTAAGCCAGAAACTGAACTGCAGTCGGGTCAGGGGGCAGAGACTGGAAGGAAAAGGGAAAGAAAAAAAAAAAAGAGGTAGAGAAAACCCATCTGGGCCTCTTCCAGCCTGATGGAAAAGCATCTTTTGCATGTTCCACCCAAAGCAGGCCACTGATATCTGGCACATCTAAGGAAGAAAGGAGGATCTCCAAAGCCCCAAGGCAGACAGGAGTAGTGTGACGCCCCCCCCGCCTCCACTGTCAGGGCAGTATCTCTGTATATATAGATGTGCTGTAAAAGCAACTCCTACAGAAACAAATAAAATAACCCCCAGGACCCCATTTGAGTACTTTCAGCCCTCAATAAAGACCTGAAATGGGTAGATGAAGGATCAGATTACATTTTGGATCCAAACTAGGTCGCATTTGCTTCTAAAGCCAAAAATAAGCTCTTATTCCAAAACCACAGGATAAACAGAAGCCTTTCCATCATCATGGAGCATTCTTCAGCTTGATGTTCCTTTCAGAGCACAGATCCTCTCATGCATAAATGCCAAGGCAGGATAAGGATTCAGGAGTGGCGGGTTAATGTAATAATGTTTTTCAAAATGAGAAAAATAATCAAATAAACCCTCAAATGGAAATGCTGGCATTCATTCCCAACAGTGCAGTGTCAAAAAAGGAGATTATAATTACCTCTAAGCCTCACAACAGTGAGTGCACTTTCCCAGGGGAGTTTTACCTCCATAAATTAAAAATATCCTAATTTACAAGTATTGGCTCTATTAATCCCTGTAGAACTACTGCCGCAATCCTGCAAATTGTAAAGCCCTATAATCCCACAGCCAGACCTCGCGCGCTCCTGCGTGGTCTCTCCAGCTGATTAGAAGCAAGAGCTCTGTATTCAAGTGCAATTCTCCCACTTTAAGCCCAGGCGGGGTACGATAAGCAGGAATGACAGAGGACTGTAGATACTACACGAGCCTCAACTGGAGCATCTCAAAGCATATTTCAGCTATTAGAGAAAACAAGATAATAAGCCCCTTGCAGCAGACACCCACAAACCTGCCTGAATGTGAAAGGAGAGACCTGATTTCCCAGGGAGGGGTCCTGGCTCTCAGCTCAGATGCTAGTTCTGCTCCTTGGTGAGACACAATGAAGGAGTGACAACATACACCAGTGCTATTTTGGGTTGCTCCATTTACTTTGTGATGGAAGCAGCAGGACCCAGAGGTGTCCCTCCTCTTGTTGCTGGGCCAGGGAACGTTGTGGCTTCCTTGATCCATTGGGCAACCAGTGAGCTGGAGAAGAGGAAGGCTGAAAGTGGTGAGCAGGGAAGAACCACAAGTTTTTGGGCTAAAAATCCCTCCAAGACAACTACTGGAAGATGCTCCAGGAGCCACGGAGCAGAAGGGTCTCCTGCAACTGGGAATGAGTGGAAGCCAGTGTCAGAAAGACAGCGTGGAAATGAGAGCACAGCACAGGCTTCATTATTGGCATTGATTTTACATGGAAAGTATTTAGCTGTGATTGCAGCAGGTGTCGGAACAAACCCCTTCAATTAGATCAGGGCCTTGAGAGACTCTACAGAGGATGATAAAATCAAGAGAGCCAGCTCATGCCAGACCCGTTTGAATCTGGCTCTGCTGGGCCTCGAGCTCTGACGCATCTCAGCTCATCCGACTCGTGTTGTGTTTTATTCAAGGACAATGTACTTGTTCCCACCGCTTTTCTCCTCCGCCGCAGAATTTCTAACATTTCGGAGATTACTAGCTGTAGCAAAACTTCTGTTTCCTCAGCTTTCCTCCTTATTACTGCTTCTTTGTTTTTTAAGTCTTCAGGCATTTGAGAAATAAAAATACTGCCTTCTCCACACAGCTCTGTGTCCTACACCCACCAGCAAACTAAAATAACCATTTTCTTATATTAAAACAAAAGTTTAATCAAATAGCATTTTTTCTAGACGCCTGCTCACACTCCACAGCATTAAATTCATTCCAGAGAGAGTCCTGCTGAACTCCAAGACCCGACAAACTTCTCATTCTGTAATCATTTTTCAGAGGAAGGGAAAACAAAATACATAAACTAGACAAATGGAAATATCACTAATCCCATCATGGCCGTGGAGGAAAGGGTAATAAAGAGAAATATGACAGAGTGGAATTTCTTTCTGTGCTGACTCTGCTCCAGTTCTTTATCTCCTGAGTGTTCCAGACCAGTGCCTCACCTCGGGGAAGGCAGGGCAGCTCTGCTGGGGCCGTGACAGCTCTGCTGCTGACTCTCAGAAGCTCTTACCACCCGTTACCCCTGGCACTTCACAAGAAGAACAAGGCAACGTGGGGAGAAATGCAGGGAGCTGCCAAGGCCACCCTGCATACAGGGAGATTTGCGGGTTTCTTTAATTATAGGAGAGTTTTTATTAATGTGGGATGATAATTGTCAACGTTAATGGCAATGGAAAACTTGACTAGCAGTGAAAGCCACCACATTGAGTATTAATGTTTGCTTGGGAGCATGGATCTGGTGTGAGACACTTCCCTGCCATTTAAAGAGTGCACAGTAGAACCGGACTGAAACACATCCTTAATTTAAGCAAAATGCTGGAATGCTTTGATGAATTGAGGTTCTGCAGAAAGAAAATAATCTATCCTTTCTTAACACAGGCTCATTAAAACATTATCGATTCAGCTACAACCATGAACCACCAATAAATCAGTCCTGCAATCGTGCTGTGTCCATCTCTCCGGCGAGGAAGACTGGGTTCCACCGCTGAGGTCTGTGGCTGCAAAGAAATGATACACCCCACCACCCCCCAAAAAAAACCCCACTTAGTTTTATAAGAGTCCCAACCTTTCAGCAAGCTTTCCATATCCACTAGTTATAGCCAGGGGAAACAAAATATGAAAAAAAGTTCTTCTCCGTGCCCCCCTCAAGCATTGCCTGCACAGTCAATCAGAGATTTATCCAAGCGTTTGCTATCTTTCTTTGGGGGAGGATTAAAGGGATCTCTCAAAGAAAAGCCATTTTTAATTTTATGTATTTAAGTCTTGCTTGTTTAAGAATATTTGTCTCGGTGGTCAAAAACCAAATGTTTCACCTGTTGCAAAGGAGCAAAAGTGGTAACACTTGCTCCAGAAAGTAGCTAAAAATCTCCCTTGAGTCCAAATGATTTATTCTCTCTGTGGTCCCTCAGAATCCTCTTCTATTAAAAAATGGGTGAAGTTTAGCCCTCTGAAAATTAATTGCTGACAACTTTCTCCTATGATGTATATCTCCAGAGGTTTTGTTGGCAACTGATAGCTCCTGCTCTGCACATCTGTACTAAATACTGTCTGCTGGCCATAAATCCTGCCCGCTCCCTTGAGCCACCGTATGTCTCTCGTCCCATATATATTCCGCTCGGGGCTGGGAGCCAGCTGGAGAGGCAGGGGAGAGGGGAATTAAGCAGGCAGGCAGCCACCTCCCTGCCAGCCACGGGAACCCAGCGCCTGGTTGTGCCTTCAGCTAACGGAAGGCAAAGCAGAGAGACAAGCAAGGGCTTATTGATGATGTGGGATGCCCGCCAGAGAGCCCCAACAATAAAATCACTTCAATTACCACTTCATGCACGCGGGTTAAACCTCCTCCAGCTCTCACCATCACTTCAGTTCTTCCCCCCCTCCCCTTCATGTCCACAGGTAAAAGGAAAAGCTATTTTTGATGCAAAGGGAGGAGAAAAAAAAATAATAATACAAATCAGCAACACCACCACCAAGCAAAACCTCTTAAATTCCAAGCTCAGAGAGTTCAAAACTCCTTTTGTTCTTTTGAATGGGTGGGGAAAAGAAGTAACGTGTGAAAAATGGAACAAGGAATCAGTATTTATATCCACAAAGCCAAGGCAACGGAACAGCTACCTGATAACGGCTTTCCTGCCACCAGCCTAGGAGATCTCAGAGGGAAGGATAGAAGCAAGGCACCATCTAACCTGCTCAGCTCACGCAGAGTAGGAGTCTTGCGCCTCCCATCTGAGATGGGGTATTTGGCAAGCGTAACCCTTGTCGGCTTGATGAGAATCTCATGAGCTTGAAAGAAAGCTGGTGTCTAAAGATCTTTGGCATCTGGGAGTGGGAACAGCACCCGTCACACGTATAGATTTTCTACCTAGCCCACAACCATCGCCTCAATTCTCTTTCTTGTTACCAGTCGATACTTCAGCAAGTAAGGAGCAACCAGCACGGGGCACACCAGCACGGCTGGGGATGCTCCAGCCTCTCATTTTTGACATGGCTAGTCTGAGTTATTAGTTCTCATCTTCTTGTCCCATCCTCTGGGGGAGCTGGCAGTTCCAGCCACCCATTTCGGAGGGGAAGCACCGCTTGAACCGCTGAAAGCTCACCCACTGACTCACTCACCCACCGTGTTACAATTCCTTCTCAATGGCTTGGAAACCCACAGGGCAATGCAGCCAGGAGCTATGGCTCCAGGAAGTGTCACCCGTCCTGCAGATGCCAACCAGGGCTCCGAAGGCTTCATCGCTGAGTTTATTTTAAAGGTAATATTTTGCTCTCAAGTACAACCTTTCTTCCAGAAAGCAGACGCAATGAGGACATGAAACAGCAGGGAAGAAGAGTTGTTCAGCGTATAAACAGGAATAATAATATTAAAATGAGTAATGGAAAAATTTAAGCAGAATATTAGGGGAAATCTCTACCATGGAGCATCACGGAGCTCTGCCAGGCTCTGGTCTGGAAAACACTCCTCGACGTGGCTAAAGTATCAGTCCCGTCCTGCTCTGAAGAGTCAAGATTGACCAAAAGCCAATACTTTCGGTCAATCCAAAAGCCACGAACACGCAGCCAAGGCTGACTTACCGCAGCCGCGCACTCGGTTCAGCCCGTAACGTCCCTGTTTGCAGGGCCAAGGGGACAGAGGGGCTCCAAGTCTCACTTTCCTGTCCCCTTGCCATGCAGAATTAGTGTCCCTGTTTCATAAGCTCTTTGCTTTCTCACCTGCAACCTCTGCAGTGTTTTCCAGCAATAGTTGCCCCAGGAACACAAACCAGACACGTTTGCACAGAAAGAATGACAAGGATTAAGTTTTGGTTTATGTTTCCTTCCTCTCAGGTAATCTTTATGCCAAGAAGAGATGCAGATACATAAGGAGTGGAATATGACTCCACTATAAAACAACAATAGGTAGAATCAAGCCATTTTAGAAGCAATAGCAATTTTGCAAAGAAAAAAAACAACTTAAAATATAAATAGTTCTAGCAGGAGCACATACCAAGGAAGCATATGGTACAGTCTATTTTACTAATTAGTTTTCAGACCCAGTTGTGGAAATTAGAGGTGATAAACAGCATTTCTCTTTTAGGATCTAAAAATGTTTGAAAAACTATAACAGAGTTGAGTAATTGCAGGAGAATATTCATGAAGACATCCAAAGTCACTGACTATTTCAGTACTTTTTAGTTCTTTGAGAAGGGAGTAGCGACAGTCTACTTTCCTTGGCGTAAGAAGGATTATAATCCACCTCATCCTGACTTTAAACTAGCAGTTTTAGTGGGGTTTTTAGAAAAAAAATATAATAATATTGCCCAGTGAGGTTCTCTGACGTACACTCTCACACCCGGGAGGTCCAGAGGAATCTTGCCGTCCCCAGACCGACATCTCATTCCTAATCATCTCTCCCTGGTCACACACAGCACATTCCATCAGCCCTCTGATCAGCCCACGAGTATTAATCAAACTTCAGCTCCCCTTTCGTAAAGCAGATAAAACAAAACGTTGCTATTCCCATTTATATCTAGAATCACAGATGGTATGTGACTTCGCAGCGGAGCTAACGACTGAACCAGGGCTCCCAACCATCCATTATCCAAGAGGGTAAGAGATAGGTGGTGTCAGAGCTCTCTCCCCCAAATTCACTGCTGTGCCCGGCATATTAACTTTGCAAAAACAAAAGGAAGCAGAATTGTTCAGAACTATTCTTTCCCAGCCTAGACCCACACAGAGCTTCGTGGCTTTAGCTCCCACCAATAGAAATTTCTGTGGCCTTTCAAAAAATTATCAAACCAGCACTTTCAGGGCAAAAATCTGCAGTTTTGCACAGAAAGAATTTATTTCCTTTTGTATCGGAATAGGCAGCATAAAAAGAACTGTTTTGGCGTTAACAAAGGCAGGCATTTAGAGTAACTCAGGAACAAAGAATGGGTTTCCTTCCTGGTGGATTGTGAAACACTGTGGGGAAAATAGGACTGCCATGAGGAGAAAAGCTGAATTTAAAGACTTTTGTGAAAATGCACACACACACACACACACCCCAGCCCTCCTGCTCCAGGGTTAAGACATCTCCAGCCCCTCCTGGCTGCAAACCCCCCCGCCCCCCCAGCTCCTCAGAACTGCAGCCCAGCAGCCTCCCTGCTCCGGGCACCAGAGGGGAATGGCCTTGGATCCCTGGGAAACCAGGTGCTTCAGGCAATTTATTGCATTTCAAAGAGAAGTAACGGTACAGGGGGAAAAAAAAAATAAAAATCAATGATTCCAACTTGAAAAATGGTCACAAGTCATAAATCCCATCTTGCAGCACAGAAGCTGGGCTCAGTCTGCGCTCCCTCTCCCCCCACTCCAGGTACAGGGGTGTCGAGCTCCCTTGATTTCAAACATAATTTTGAAGAGAAGAGAGCGAAGCAGGCTGGCATCAGCGTGCAGCACCCTGCTTTTGCTGGGCTTAAGACAAAGCAGGGCAGTGAGGGGGCCAGGACCACCGTCTCCTCCTCGGTCAGGGGGTCTGGCTGCAGGGTGGCAGCACGGGATGCTCTGCCCAGCTGAGCCACGAAACGGGGTTCCCCTCCGCTGCCCGCTGCGGCTCTCAGCCCGTGTGATTCCCCACCTCCCTATTCAGAGACAACTCATTCCCCACCACAATATCCCCTAGACCAAGAGGAAGGAACAGCTGCCAAAATATTTCAACAGCCCTTACGACAAGCATTCACCAGCCACCCTGGCACAAACGCACACCTGGACCCATTTCTTTTAAAACCCAACGGGGATGGAACAGCTGCATTTTATAGGATTTAAGCTTTATTGGTAGCAGTGGATTTATTTAATTGCAGAGTGGCAATGGCGCAGTTACATTTCTCAACCCACTCTAATAAAAGGCCAGAAATCTGCCCGAGTGCCACTGGGCAAATTCCCCAGTCCGTAGTGGAGCTGGTGACCTTATGCACGTGCCCTCCTTTATTAACTACCTACAATAAGTACAAGTTTAAACCCAGCAGCTTCTCTCCCTGCGCAGCCCGCGTGATGCTGCGGTGCAGGGTTAAGGAGAAAGGCACAGATTGTTTATGGCCACCCAGCACCGAGACACCTGAGAGGACCCCAGGAGGATGCCCTCTCTCCAGTTAATAAAAAGAGCAGAAAAAGTTTAAATATTTCAACTATGGAGTGATAAAATACCAGACACAAGCAAGGGATCAAAGGGGCTGTACTGCAGAGAGCTGTTTCCAGCAAGCACATCGGCAGGAGAAGTTCCTCAGCACCTTTAGTCTGGGTAATGAGGGACTTGAAGCTTCACTAAAAGCCTGGTGGCCCTCCTGATGCACAGACCCAGGAAACAGCGCCGTGGAGTCAGAGCACCTCAGCTTCATTCTTTAGGATGCCCCTCAGAAACCACCCCCCTCACCCCCACCCTCATCACACGGACAACAGCACGCCCCTCCACACCTCCCCAGCACTGGACTCCTTGGCTTCCAGCTGAGAGATGCTGGTTGAAAGCAAAGCATCCCGTCCTTGCAGGAGTGTGGCAGCCCCCAGGACAGCCCTGGCCAGGAGACAGGAGACTCCAGGCAGGTGGTGATGGCCAGGGAAGGATTTGAGGCAATCGTCCCCGTGGACTCCAGTCTGGGCATCTGCTGGTGTTCCTGCTGCCTTCGGTCCTACAGCAAACCCTGGTTCACCACAAGGCAGCTCTTCCAGCCTCTCTCACCCCTCCATCACCCGGTGGCAAGAGCCCAAACCAGCCTCTTACCCCATCCATGGGGAGGACAGCAGGGCTATTTATAGAATAACTGATTGCATCTGTCTTTGTAAACCACCCCCCTTCCCCATTACATCATGTCTAGGGCTTGATTTCAATCACACACCTATTTTCACATACAGCCCTAGCTATTTTTAGGGCTAAGTAAGTAAACGGCTCATAAATAGCTTCTTGATTCCTAACAGTTTATATTGCTGTTACATGCCCTACTTCTCTCCTCTGAAACTTTTGTACCTCCCTGGTGTCAACGTGTCACATCGCAGTTTGCCCTTAAGTGTTTTGTAACAAGGGAAGTCGAGTTCAAGCGCAAGGGATAGAGAAGAACCAGGTTTCTTGCAAATTGCCTCAGCAAACAGTCTAACATGCACTTAGACATGCATATTAGGGGTGCTGTGTGACAACTTAATTTCACACTGGTCATGATTAGACCTGGTAGGAAAATTGATTTCTCTCACTCCATTGCCCACATTCCAGTGCAGGAGAGAACACCAAAACTTTTCACAAAAGCAAATTTTTACAGGGAGATTAATTTCAATTGACACAACTTTCTTTGGTATTTTTTTCCCCTTTCTTCTTTCTCTTTAGCTAATCCAAAGCACCCTCCTAAATTAAAACAGGATGTAGACAGGAGAGTGAAAATGTAACTGCTGTTCTCTCTCTTCGTGCTTCCCACCTGGATAGATTCACAACACTGCTCAGCCCAGGAGAGGATGTTCTGCTCAATAAAGGGGTGTGCAATGATCTCCTGCAGGGTCGTGAACCGGGAGCAGTGTGAAACGGGGGCCAGGGGAAGGAAGGGGGTGTGTAATTACTGCTGGGCAGCCCTTGCTAATATTAATCAAAATCACAAACAAATAAAAAGCCGGAGTGGGGAGGCTGGCGGGGAGCCGGTGCACGGGACACAGGCTCACACCACGCAGCTTCAACTCGTAGTTACAAATTTCAGACATTTAATGTCACCCGTTAGGCTCCAGCCTCCCACCCAGGGAACTGGGACAACCACCCTTCCCTACTGACACACGTCACCCAGGGATGGCTCTACTGCTCCAGCCTGGACCGTGTTTCGCCCCCTCGAATCACAGACCGAAGCTGAGCATCTCCCGTTAACGTCCGTCCCAAACGCCCACCAGCGGCGCCAAGTTTCCAACCCCAGCAGCCAGAGTTCAGGATCACACTGCTTATTTAAAGAAATCCAGCCTGACCCCCCCAAAACAGCGTGAGATGAGATCAGCCTCTCCCCCCTCTTCCTGCCCCAAAACCCCGAGGCCTTCAGGGCACTTTAAAAGCTTTAAACACTGGAAAACACAAGAAAAAAGCAGCCAAGCCGGGAAAAGGAACTTATTAATAATGATGACAGTAATAAACCTGCAGCATGATTTTACTGCTCTGAGCCACACGTTTGTTTTGAGTTAATCTTATTTGCTTTCTGAGGGTTTTTCAGGTATTCAATAAACAGAACATGAAAGCAGTGACAGGTTCATCAGATGCCTCTTACCAGCGGGGAAATCCTGCTCCGTCAGCGAGATGCTCACACTGCTCCACTGCAAGATCAGGAACATTCTGCACAAACTTCCCAGCCCAGGTTGTTCCCAACTCTTGGGGTGCTCTTCTGCTAGCAGAGGGAGTCCCCTGGGGGCCACCCCAGCTCAGGGGATAAGGGGCTTTGGGACAGGCTGAGCTTTGCCCCCCCGCCCTCAGGACTCTGCTGGAGTAGGATCCAGGGGTGGTGCTGGGTCCCCACGCTCTGATGAGCCCTGGGACCTCCCCCCTGCCCCTCCACTAGCTGCCCCGCAACCTCACCACATCAGTGACACCATTGCACAAGTTGTGTTCAACGTGTGACACAACAACAGAGAAGAAAAATCAAAGAGGGCCATGAAGTCTCCACTGTCATTTTTGGGACTGCATAAAGTACACAAACAACTGCTATTGTGTCTAATGCGAGCTCCCTGTCCCAGAAAAAGGTTATCAACAACTTCCCGGGTGACAACTTTATTTGTGCATTTATTCTTAAATATAGAGAGAGCTCTCCTAGAGAGGTGGCAAGTGACATTTTATTTGGCATCCTTCTTAAACCAAGAAGGATTGCTCTCTAGCTTGCAACTTACTGTAGAAGTTTGCTTGTCAGTGAAGGCTACAAACCTATTTTAATTAAAAGTGGAGCTAGGGACTGACAGCTGAACTGAGCTGCTTTAAAAAGAAGTGCTGAGAAGAGCCTGGAATGGGTTTTAAGTTTTCTATAATAGCCCCATGTTTCATATCAAAGGGAAATAGGAACATCCTTCAATTGCATTTTACACCGTTACCAAAGGACAATGGAGTGGAAGGCAGGAGGTTTAGAATAACTCCACTCGGTATTAACTCTCCTTCAGGATGTTCAGTTTATCGGCGAGATGCCTAAGGCTCCTTATGCTCATGTCATGTCTTCCAGAAGCACAAATCCCCTTCCTCCCCCCGCCCCTGCCCCCAGCTTTCGGAACCACAGTGCAGGGGAGGGTTTTGATTTAATACACTTGAACTCAACTTGGCATTTGGAGGAACAGCTGCTCTTTTCAGCAGACAAGGAGCTGAAAATGAAGCCCTGGGCTTCCCGGCGCAGCATCCTAAGAGGAAAAGCAAGGATGTCACCCAGCGCCCTCTCTGCTGCGGGACCCACTGACCACCAGCAGGACCAGTGTCCCAGCAGCAGAACCTGGGCTCTGGACCACATCATGGGTTTGGCCAAGGCTGCTTCTACAAAAGGACCCTGCAACAGCTCCCCAAGTACAATCTAATTGAAACATAAAAACACACTTCAGATTTTTTTTTTTAACAGCATATACAAATATTGCTTTTCCTACAGGAACATTTGAACGTTCAGAAGGAGAGCGTGGATCAATAATTCTTCTATTAGGTAATTGAAACATGCCTCTTGATTTACACTAATGCACTTGTTAAGCAATAAGCAATCAGGCTGCGGGCAGGTCTGCGCCGCTGGAGCCGGGATGTGATTAATGGTCTGGGAGAAGGTGTGGGGCAGAGCGGTTGGGACCCTGCAGGTGGCTTCACCTCCCAGAGGTGGAGCCTCCATCAGGGCTCCTCAGGGGCAGGAGCCACCGAGGGTCTTTCTCTCCACTTAAACACATCTCTGAGACGTGTTCCAATGACAAGAGCAACCCCAGGGAGGGCCCTGCAACAGCCTTTGTGCCCATGTCCCCCCCTCTGCTGACATGCGAAGGGGCAGGTCCTGTGTCCAGCAGGGACACCTTGGCTCTGCGGTCCCACAGCCCAACAGCTCGGGGTCTCCTCCCAAATCCCAGAGCAGGAAGACGAGCCCTGTGCGGTGGGGATGCGGGAAGGACAGCCTCAGGAAGACAAGTTACTGACACAAACCGCCTCTGCTGCCAAGCCCCAGCACTAAGCCAAACAATTTGGTCATCAAAGATAAATACATTGACATTGATCTGAGGTAAATTAGGCTGTGAATGCCAGGTTCACTAAGTCTCCGTTCTGCGTGTGTCTCCAACGTGGGTTTGGAGGAGCCCTGCAGCACCAACGCCGCTCCAGGCAGAGCAGCTTCACCCCAGCTCAGTTCTTGTTCAAGGGAGAGATCTTGGTGCAGTTCCCATTGACCAATAAATACATCATTCTGACTCAAACTCTATTGAAAAGATCAGTTCGATTGTACTTTCTTGAAACTTAAACCCTAATCGATTCATGCGGAGTCAGCCGGCCCTCTGCCCAGTCTGTTCCAGCACCATTAATCCCCATCAGATGGGAAGCAGCAGAATCTGTCCTGCTCTCATTAGTGCATTACTCAGCTCCTCCAGGAGGAAACACCCCACGTGCCATTTTGGTTGGAGTTGCCTGATAAGCCATACCGAGTTCCTCCGGGGGAATGGCAAACGTAGGACTGTTTTGCTCCCTAGAGGAAGTGGTTGGACTCCTCACCACCATCCGGACTGCCTGATTTGCCCACAACGGGAAACAAAACCTGCCAGAAAGGTTCACCGTGGCAGAGCTGGCTGGATGAGTCACTTGCAGTGAGCAGGAGACCTTCAAAGGCTGTGCCCGAGAGGTGCTGGCAAGTGCAGACGCGTAAACAAGGTTGCGAAGACCAGCTCCAAAGAGCCACTTGAACTGCGTGGTTTCACCCAGGCTTTCCCTTTCCCTTGTTTACCCAGCAGCTCGCATGTAATCAAATTAGATAATGGAGTAAATCCCTTCAATTACACTTGTTAGAGCAGAGGAGCGGTGACCCGAGGAGCAGAGCTCTCCCCTCCGCCCGAAATCGCAGCCTCGTCTCCTCGGAAGAGCCCATCACACCTAACGAAGCCGCATGAGGAGGTAATGAGCAGCTGGGGGAGAATGGGAGGACAATGACATTATTTTCCTGCCCTCAGACTAATGATGTGCTGACATGCTCGAGCACTGAGGTGAAGCAGCTGAGCAGCCCCGGGAAGTGTAATTAATCCCTTGCTTATTAAAGCCTGTGGCATCTTAAAGCAATGCCGACAGCATTCCACGAGCAGCACCGGTGTGTGAGCCATGCCCCTCATGGCAAATTACCCCACAGAGAGGCATCGAAGGGTCTAACTTGTGAGACGTGGGACTTTCAATCAAAGCACCGCGGGACTGAGACACGTGCCAGGGACGTCAAGTCACACCAGCTGAGGGTCCATCCATTCTACCTGGGAAAAAGAGTTAAAAAATGCATCCTTCAGGTTATTTGGCCCCAGTTAGTTTAAAGGCTTTTCAGTACTTTGTGTTCTCCTCCCCTTCTTTTCTTTCTAAATGAGGAGAGGAAGGGGATTCATCTTTCCTCTTTCTACTCAGCTTTGCCAGAACCTCAGTGCTCCCTTCACACTCCAGCCAGAGGGACCACCAGCACAGGAGGAACCAGGCAATTGCACCAGCTTAGATAATGTTCAGCTGATGCCAAAGCCCAGCTGGACACATTTATTTCAGTCTAGTTCAACTGACTTAGAATATTCTTAAGCCTAATTGTGCAAAAAAAAAAAAAATCCAAAAAGAGAAATTTTGCTTGTGCTTCAGTGACCAACTACTGTGAGCAGACAGGGCCAGGGGATCTCTTTACATTATCTGCTTCACAGCAACTGCAAGTAAACGCTTAAACCTCTTCTCAAGAGTGGCTCAGGCTGACTCAGAAGGCACAGGGTGATCAAAGGAAGCCAAGGGGCTGTGCTGCCCTGGGCTTGGAAGCAGCCCCTGTACCACGGGTTCCAGCTGCCCTGGGGCAGGTCCTTGGCTCATTAAAATGCCTCTCCAGGGAGTGATTAACACCTTCCTGCCCCACCTTCCCCTCTGGGATGTCAGTGGTTTTCCCCCAGGGTTTTAAACATGGCAGTTTAGCCCTGGTGATGACTCAGGGGAGCTTCCTCTTGCCCATCTTCCAGATGCTCTGCCTGGACTCAAAGCCTCTGAGTCTCCAGGCTGGTGGAGCCTGAGAGGAGCCAGACTGTGCTCCAGCTGCTCAGAGCCTGCAGAAGGTTAAAGGAACTCCTGCTACATCTCACCTTATGGGCTCCTGCAGAGCTTTGCAAGGATGCAGAACAGCTGAGAAGTGGAGAACATGCTGCTGCTGCCCTGGTTCTGCATCTCTGTGCTTTAGAGAGTGCCCCAGAGAGAACAAGAGAAGCTGCAGAAATAAATGCCTTAGAGCCAGGCACCAGGCTCCAGTGCCTGCTCTGCCCTCCCAGAGCACCAGCCAGCCTGGATGAGTTTACAAAAAAACCCAAACACCCCCAGGCATCCAACTTGCAGAGAGAATTTAGTCTCGGCTTTTTCGGGATGTCCCATGTGTGTCCCTTCCCCTCTGCTTTGCAGGATCAGCTTCCGAAGTGGTACTTACAGGAGTTATTCATAAAATGAACAAGGAGTTTTGGAGCGTTAACATGAAATTGCTTTTATCTACTGCACACAACGACAAATCAGGCAGCTGTGCCTGGGAAAATCTACCTCCAGAAAATCTCTGCTAAGTTTCCTAATGGATTTGGGGAAGGTGGCTGGGAGGGAGGGAGAAAGAAAGGGAGGGAGGGAGATGAGCCTGGGTTCAGGAAGAGCTGCCTGATTTCAAACATGATCCAGAGCAACTGTTCTCAGCTTGTTTGCTAATCTCTTGTGACCGATCATTGAACCAAATCTTGCTTCCTGGACAGAGAAGCAAGAAATAGAGAAGGAAAAAAAAAAAAAACCCACCCAAAAAATAACCAAAAAAAGAGAAAAGGGCAACACTTCAACAATAAATAGGACATCAATTAAACAAGAGAGCATTCACCTGCACAAACAGCTCAAGGAAGAGCCATCGATTCTTCCACCTGACAGTCTGGGCTCGGTTTGCCTGGTTTGCTGTGATCCCCAGGGAGATAAAGTGTCTGAAATCCTCAGCAAGAAAAGGACAGGTTTCCCCGTGTGGTCACGGTGTGTCTCCTTTCAATTAATTATTTTTTTTGTTTTGTTTTTAAATTTCGATAAAGAGAAAACAACTGTCACCATGGCTTGAAAATGTATTTGAGGAGAAAAATCTAAGGGATGAGCGGAGCAGTCGGCAGCCCAGATCCCAGCCTCATCTTGTCTGGCTGAGAGACCAGCACAGACCACCCCAAAATGCAGCAGCTCTCCAGGATGTCAAAGCACTCGGTACTTGCGAGGGGTGTAACTCCCCTGAGTGTGACTTTACTAAAAGGAGGAGACTTGCCCAAGATCACAAGGTGGAGGGGGGGGGCGGGTCTGTCCCCTCAGCCCAAGCCCCGTCTCACAGCACGTCCCAAGCTCTGGCGGCTGCGGAGCCGCTGGTGCCAGCTTTGCCCAGGGTAGTGCCCAGAGACAAGGCACTGCCTGTGCCGAGCAGGTCCTTGCTCCAGAGCCCCCTCTCCTACCTGCTCCAGCAAAGCACAAATTCATCCATCTTTCAGCAGGGGCTTTCAGGGCTTTTGGAGGAGAGACTGACACGGTTTAAATGAAGAGTAAGTGCCTGGCTGCAGACGGACCCTTGCTGGAACCGACTGTAATGACTGATGCCAGGCTCTGATCCGAGCTGTTGTGTGACCTTCATTCGGGACCATAAAGCACTTTGGGGCAAGACTGTCCCTCTCTCCATGTCTACAGCGACAAGCCCAGCACGTGTCATCTGATTCCCAGCGTGTGACTACATGAATAGCGGATTGACAGACAGATGCACAGTTAGTATGCACGGATTTAAATTGTATTCCTGGGCTGGTTCCAAAACACAGGTGGTGATTTCTGGACACGGGATACATTATCCGCAGAAAAGCAAAAATTACAGTGATCAAGAAGAACGGAGCATTATCATCCTTCCATCATTCCCCCTCTGAAAAAAACTCAACAGGTCAGCTGCTTCTAAGCCCGCCCTGATCAATCACTGCAAATGCTAAAAGCATTTAGAAGATATCTTCCTTTGAGCCATTTGTCAAGTGGAATCTGGCAGTTTTTAGTCCTTTTATTAGTTCTGCTTGTGAGAGAAATTCACTTGAAGCCAATGCTTAATGCAGTGAGAAAGCAGTACATATTTCTATGGCAGAGAGAGCCATTATTCAGCTGTGAGCAGAGATGTGAAGGGGATTTAACAAAGCCCCGGGGTTGGACGAGAGAGGATGTCCCACGCCTCGACCTGCTGTCCTGTACGCACGTTCCTGTAAGTCTGCACTTCAGCCTCAGCCCAGAATGTATTGGAAATGGGGGGAAAAAAAAAACAAAAAAAAAGGTGTGTTTGTGCAGTGAAAGGAAGCCCAGAGCGAGCCCAGCGCAGCCGCCTGCGAGCTGGACCTACTGATTAATCCACGAGGCAGCAGCAAACCTGGATGGAGAGAGATGATACGGGGGGCACTGCCTAACGATCACCCCTGTGCAATGCAGTGCCAGCAGAGAGATGTGATGCTGAATGCTGCAGGCAAGGATGGAAGAGTCTTGGGCATCTCTCTGGGTTCTCAGCTGGGTACCAGCCCAGGCAGACGCCTGCTGATGGGGCTGTCCTCACCCAGCGCCCTGTACTGCCCCTTAACGCAGCATCAGCTGTACCTAAACCACCTCTAATATGCTCTAAGCCTGGAGAACTTAAGGCACAAAGGGATTAAGGGAACTGCCCAGAGATCACACAGAGGAGCGCCTGTTAAATTTGGGAATTGAACTTTTATCTCCTTAAAACCTTCCTGGATCAGTGCATCAAGCCTTTGCCGGTTGCTCAGCAGCTACTTGGGGGGCTGGTGCTTTCCACTCCCATGCACTTACCCAGCACCTGGCACAGAGCAGGACGAGTGCTGCAGCAAAACCAGCACTTCCTATAAGCCCCCAAAATTAATACCATTGGACAGAAAGCAGGAGAGGAGGAATGCAACCCGGACACAACCCCCCTGGGACTGTTCTCCACTCCTTCCCTCCTTGCAGCGCTCTCATTATTTTCCAGCAAGGGCAGACCTCTTTTTCTCTCTCTCACTTGTCAGGATGAGATGACATCTGAGTTGTGCTGATGAGACCTACCAGGGCGAGACACATGTTTGTGGTCGCTTTGGGCAACCAACTGCCAAGGCCTTTAACTGCTCTCTTTTGATTTTCCTACAAAGTCACCCTCTCCGCCTCCCTGGCAATTTGAGCTGTGCCACCTCGTGCTCTGCTTCCCAGGGCTGCTCTCACCTCAGCCCAGCTCTCTGCCTTGAAGAAAAGGGCCTTTTTGGTGGGGGGAAACTGGCAAATGATGCTCAGAGATGCAGGGTAAGGGATGGCTATGGGTGGCAGTACATTGGGAAGGGCTCTTCTGATGGGGACCCGCTGTTCTGCCGCCCAGGTCTCTCTAGAAAACTGCCATTCTCCACTGGCTCCATCCCATCGCTTCCATTTCCAGCTGTGGAGCTCTCCTAATGAACACCAGCCAGGGATGTAGCCCACAATATCTCTTGCTGACCTAAGGTGCATGGGAATGTCATCGAGATGAGCTTCATGCACAGAAGCTGTGACCGGCCAAGCGCTGCTCGCCCAGGTAACACCTCCTGCGGTAATGGAGTGAGCGAGCCTGGCTAAGGACACTGCACAGGAGAAAGGCTGCAAAGATCAGCTCTCTCTGGCTCCACTCCAGCAATGCATTTAAACATCAAACACCATCCCAGCTGCCATCAATCCCCAAATCCACGGTCCTTAAATCAGGGACTTCTTGCGTGTCCCAGCTCGGTGGACGGGGCTGTCTCAGCGGCGCTTCTGGAACATGGGGGTCTGCAGCCACCAGTGCTTGGGGCCTGGTTTTAATCCGCTTCGCACATTCCCCAACAATTTATATCAGCACATAAATCAGAAATAAACTCTCAAGAAGAAATTCTCATTTAACTTTCACAGAAGTGTTTCACATTCATTTTGCAGGAGTATAAATGACAACGCAAACCATAAGATGGAGGAAGTTTTATGAGTGTCTTTAGGGAAGGAGCCTAGATCTTGTATCCCAATGGCTCCAGCCACGTTGTCTTTGCTGGAAGCCTGACCAGGTGACATCTGTGTTGAAGAAAGGTCACATACCTCATGACCCAGGAGAGAGGCAAACCTTCAGACAAAAAAGATAAGCCTACAAGGCTGGGGAATGGTCAGCAGGCAGGGTGAGCAGGCAGCCTTTGGGGCTGCCAGCATCTTGCAGAGATGACTGAGTTGTCAGCACTTCACACATTTCGAAAGGGACATCCCCTGTAAAGGAGACACAGGACGCAGCAGGTCCCAGCTCAACCCTCTCCCAGCACCGGCTCTGACCCCCAGCACTGACCACCCTCTGTCACCCCTTTCTCCACTCACGGAGCAGAGGAGGGTTAACACCCTGCTGTCACCACAGAACGCCCTCCTCCAGCCCATCCAGCTCCAACCGCCCTCAAAAAATGCAAAGAAATATAACAACAAAGTAAAATCTGTTCTTGGATGCTGCGGTGTGAACACCGACGGGTGTCACAGATTGAAGGCAGCTTGTTTTTCCCCATCTGAAGCACTACAGCTACCCTCGGAACAATTTCCGAACTGTACCTCTCATTTACTCTCATTAGTAAAGAAACATTTAGGTCAATTACACCAGCGTGCTGGTTACCATAATTACTACTATTAATTGTATTCGATTACACATTTGCAGCTATTAAATACAGTACCTCTAGAGTACCCACGTAGACTCTTAACTCGGCAGAAAACAATGGGAAGTATTAAACACGGAGAAACGACCGGGTAACGCAAGGGTAAAACCTGCCATAGCCCCGTGCGTCATTTACCTCCTCTCATCCAGCACACAAGAGGCACAAAGGATTTGCTTTCCTTCGTCCTCTCTTCTCTCTGGACCAAAGTCCTCTGTCCCCAGGTGCCCTGTGCTGTTCCACATCCCCATTCACCACCAGCACAGGCATGTGCCCACCAGCTTGGGAGGGCAGGATGGGTGATGGTCTCTGCTAGAGCCATCCGGAGAAGGAAAATGCTGCTTTGTGGAGGCTTCTGTGACGTGGCTTCATCCCAGTTCAGAATGAAAATTCAACCTTTCAAAATAGTCAGAGAAAAATAACACTCAGGGATACCCCATCTGGGGAAGGCTCCAGTTCCAGCTTCCCCATGGCTGCACGGGCTCTTGCATTCACTCCCGCAGAGCAAGGACTTTACTTAAAAAAAAAAAAATCACTTTGAAGAAGTTCTTCTGCGCCCTACAATGTTAAATTGCTAATAGGAAAGGAAATGTATTCATGATTCAAGGTATAAAAGTAGGCTTGCAGGAATGCAGATTGTATTTTCCCTCTGCAAACATTTGATCATCCCAATAAAACAGCAGCTCCACCTTTTCCACCAGCTCAATAAATCACAGAGAATGGAAACAACAGGTTTATAGTTGTCATGATGATCGTTACTGAAGGATTTTATGGTGTACTGGAGGGATGGGGGTGCTCGTTTATAGGCACGAGGTGCCTCCTGAAGGACTGTGGGACTCTGTAAAACTCAACTTGCTGTTTAAGTTTCTGGCTTAAAAAGGAAATTATTCTCCTGATTCAGCTGTGATTGCGGTCGCCTTCCCAGGCAGAACCGCTGGGCTGAGCTGGCAGCTCCGGGAAGGAGCTGAGGAGCTTCTGCAGGTCACAGTGCCAAAGAATGGCCCTGGTGCTGCACGACTGTGTGCCAGTGAGACACCCGCGAACCCGAGTCACATCCCTGCAAGGCTCTCTCATCTCTGCTTTTGTGCTTGTTCCTGACTGCTATTGATGGGGATTTGAGCTCACAGCAGAGATCAAGGCCATGTTGTACAAGTCCTGGATCATACTGGGAGCAGGAGGCAGCTTTTGCCCAGGGCCATTTTTGATGGACCACGCACCATTCCCGGGAGAGCCGGAGAGTCACCGACCCCGTGCTGGATGTCCCCAGCACCACCTGAGGCACAAGCAACCCCTTGGAAGACAACTCCCTCTTCCAGGCGGGTACGGAGGGAGGTGGCAGCGAGTGCCCCCTTTGCTTTTGCATGGCCTTATGCATCCTGCAACATGATGCACCTACAGATTATTTCGGGCTCAAAAACCACCAAGGAGACGCTGTCTACTCCCCTATAATGTAAATAAGGCCAGGAAGTGCTGGGCCAAACGCATGGCAGTCGTTTCAAGGGATGACATTCAGGTCTAAATGCTCCTTCAAAAGCTTCTCTCTCCCCACCAGAGTGTGTTTGTGGGACAGCACCAGCCGGGCAGCAAGGAAGGAAGGGACCTTTCCCAGGTCCATCTCCTGGGCTAACACTAGTCCCTCCACCATGTGTCATCTCCACCCTCCCGGGTGTAGGAACTCTCTATTCCTCTGCCGTAACATCTTTATTCCCTTCTCCATGGGACTGATGACAAATTAGCATTTCACCCTCTGGAATGACACTGTACAGTGAAGTATCTGTATTTTAACACTTGGACATGTCTTTGGCTTTATTGGAAATCTCCTGTGCTGTTTTACGGCCAGCTCTGCAGACTCACTGGCAATAAAGCAGGAGGAGGAGGGGTGTTTCGAGAGGTGCTGAGCAGCTCTGACTTCTGCCAACTCAGCGCTTCACAAGACAGCACTCAGCATCTGGCAGGATTGAGCTTTTGCATACTTTTTTACTTTTTTTTTTTAACCATATAAATTAAGTTTAATACCAGAGCAACCGTGCAATGCTGCTCAGGGCAGAGAGAGCTAATGAGCTGAGCCGAGCCTCGTACTGCAAGAGCAACTTCCCTGCCCACCTTGCCTCTCCTTCCTTTCTTTGCATTTTAATACTCGATCTTTTCTAAAAATAGCCATGATTCTCACCCCTTTGAATATGCTTTTCATACAAAAAAAAAAAAAGAAAAAAAAAAAAGTTCTTAAAGAAAAGATCTTTGAAAGCTTTGCTTTGGATTTAATAAACCAGACAGAAAGGCCATCCCAGCCACCAGGCTGAAGAGGAGCCTGGAAAGGGAACAACCAGGATCCACCTCGTAGCACTGGACTCAACACAAATGTACCCCGACTGCCTCCAGAGTAACACTGAACGTGGCTGCTTCAGTAAATAATGAAGATAATAACTCAGGTGCCTATTTAGCACCTTTTTCACAGTAGCTGTTCTCCATCTTCCACCAAAAAGGAAAGAAAAAGGGGAGGAAAAAACCAAAAAGACAGATCGAAGTTGAGCCAAGACATGGGAACAGTGAAAAACCATTTCAGAGCAAGGCTTTGAGCAGCGCTTAGGCTGGTTTGCCCCAGACCATTAATAACAGTTTTGCCTTAGAAAGGCATAGCTACAAATGATATTTGGTTTCAAACACTGCAATTGCTTCTTACAGGTTTTCCTCCCAGCAGCCAGGGGCAGGCAGCGGGGGTTCTCTGACCAGTTTGGCCCTGGTGCGGTGTCCCAAGCTTGTTCCTGACCTGCCTGAGCCAGGATGGGGGATCAGTGTGGTACCCAAACCCGCACCCTGGGCTGTTTCTGAGCCCGGTGTAGCAGCACGGACTGATCTGCAGCATCTGTGTGCTGCTGCAAGACACAAATGCGGAGACGGGGCGCTGAGAAGGCGTACGAGTGACTCAGACTCAGGGAGACAAATGCCTCAGAGTGAAGACTGTAAAAAGATTAATCTCTTTTAACTTATCAGGAAGAAATTCAAAAGATAATTTGATTACAGTGCACAAGCACTTTCACAGGAAGAAACGATCAGATCCTGAGGGCTCTTTAATCTAGCAGAGATGAGCACAGAGAGAATCTCTTGGTGGAGATTAAAGGTGGCCAAATCTGAATTAAAAATAATGCCTGCGTTTTTTGCAATGTGGTAATGAATCACTGGGACAACCTGGGAGCGGCAGAGTCTCCATCAGCTGGTACCTTCCAGCCCAGAGTGGGGTCTCTTTGAAAGACGCTTTTTTTTGGTAGAAAAAAGCAATCACCACAGCTTTGCCTGTGAAAGAAATCAGGCAAGGGATCTGCAGTCCACTGCCAACCACAGCAAGGATTACCTGAAGCTGCTGTGGACCCACATGGCTGTACCTGGAGCAGATGAGGAAAGGTTCATATATTTTGCTCTGGCTGCAGAGCCGTGGGAAGTGAATCACAAAGATAGGCAGCCTCCAGGTTGGGATGAGGGGGCTCCACCTTCCTCCGGTGCTGCTGACTCCAAAGAGGGGAGCTGATGGAGGCAGGACCTGCAGCAGCCACCTCTCCCAGCACCCCCAGTGGTTCTTCGTTTGAGGCATCCTTCAAGCAGTCTCCTACTAACGATGCTCATTCTTGGTGTGATATTGCTCAGGAAGGGAGGCAGCTTTAGAACAGATTATTGCTCTCCACAGCAAGTTAGCAACCAGAGTTTGGATGTTCACTGACAGGAGTATCTTTGCATCCTTTATACATCCCTGGGTGGCTTCCCCCCTGAATCCAGATAGCACATCATTTGTTTAACTTACTGAATAAAGTAATTAATACTAGGGAGTTCTGACTGCTTGGCAGAATATACTGTTACAGCTAACAAATTTTATGTCTTTAGGCTTCAGAGCAGAATTTGATTTAATTTGTCCCAAGGTTAAGAAAGACAGGGAGGAAATTTGATGGCTCCAGAGCACAAATTCACTGCAGTTTATCATCTTCACCATGTGGCATGGACAGACACCACTTCCAAGTGAAGAAGGGAGAAGTGTCCCCAGTCAGATACCCCATTATCAGACATTGCATCCAGTCTCCCTGCTGCTGGCATGGGGTGCACTCAGTCAGCCCCACAACTGGTATGTCTTCCCTGCCTTTTGGATGAGGAGCCCCGAAATTTTGCCATTATCTAATCAAGATGTACACAATCCCAAGGCAAGGTAGGGAAGCATCTTATCCAGAGTCTTCTCCTAAAAGTTCCGTTTAACCTGCATTTTGAAAAGTTAGGAAATTCAACAAAATGCTTTCAATTGTTGGGGTTTTTTTTTCTGCAAGAGAAGAGAGGGGCTACGGAGCACAGTGGCTGTTTCTTCATCACATCCAGGTTTCCAGACAACATGTTTCTGCAGTCAGATTTCCTTTCTTAAATAGCAAAAACTAAAACAATAGAATTATGTCTCTACTTCATTATAAGGAGACATTTGCAGTGGAGAAGGTAGTTACAGAGAGGAGCTTCCCCCCAATTCCCAGCGTCACAGCCCTGCAGGGAGCTACGCATTCGGCCTCACCACAGAATTACCTTTAGGACTTGAAGAGTGCACTCCCTCCACTCACCGCTGGATCTACTGGGGAGCAATGAGGCTTTCAGAGCCTCAAAACCTGGCGTAGCAGGGGCCTGCCCAAGATGTCATGGAGCAAAGAGAAGGAACGTGGAGCCTTCCACCCTGCGAGCCGTGTACCTGACCCATCAGTTACGCTCAGTTTCCAAAGCAGCGGCTACGGCATCTCAACAGCAGCTTCCAAGAGGACGTGTATGAGGCTATAGCTCATGAACAGCATTATGCAGCAATTACGTACCGAAAGAGCTCCCAGATGTGCAGTGAATGTGGTAACAAAATGTCCTACTTTATGGCATTTTCTCCCTCTCTCTCTTTCTGTCTTCTGTCATTGTCCTTTAGGAAGTGAACATGAAGAATAAAGCTCTATTTTTAGAAAAAAAAGTCTAGGTCCTAAAAAGAGAGTAAATTAAAGGCAAAGATTTCCTAGGCGTAAGGAAATTGCAGACTACATCCCAACCCCAGCATTGCTGCTGGGACAGATCTGCTCCCGCCCCCAGTGGAGCTGGGGCCCTCCCCATCGGGGCAGCTCTGAGGTGAAATCCAGGAAAGCCAACCAAATGGGAAAACAGACCTTTCACGGGTTCACCCTCCCCTCTCCCTGCACTGGGGTGACTGAGGACTGCCTTTGACTCTTCCTTATCTATGTGACAAATGCTTAAATTCGCCTGGTTGTATCGTCAATGATTCCCAGAATACCTTGAAGGGTACCAGCCACCTATTTATGAGATCTTCCTAAAGGTTAATTCCATTATGAGGGCTAGTTTCTGCATCAGGTTTTCACTGTGGTTTCTCCGTACATGAATCTCTGGATCAGACAGAGCATTTGTCATTATTCCAGGGCAGTAAGAAGCTGGGTAAGAAAACAAGAGGGAACCATTTACGGTATGACAAAGTCAGGTAAAATTATCTAAGGTGGAAGAAATGAGATCATGGATTCTAATGCAAAACCTAGACTAACATCACTAGTCTTTAAATCCACAACTTCTTGGGGCTTAACCCTCTACACTCTTTCCTGGACAAGTCTTCTGGGACTCAGGTTGATCTTGCCAGGATGCCCTCAGCGAGGTAGCAAGCACCATGACTAAGTCACCATTAGTGGTTCCCCAAGCAGCCCACTCCAGAGTTTCCTTTGGAAGAACGTGTGTTTCATCAGGAACCCTAGCTCTGCAATTCCTCTGCGGTGCTGGAGCCAGCGAGGGCACGTGTCCAGGATTCTGGCTCTAATTACACATGCCACCCTGCTCAGGCAGTTCCTAACGTGATTTATTTTGAAGACAAGAAAAAATTATTATTGCTGATCACTTAAAATAAGTGTCTTTGCAAGTACCTGACAGTTTAAGAGCATACGAGGGGCAGCCCAGGTCCTCAGCACAGAGACAAGCTCTTCAGTCAAGTGGTTATTTTGGGACACTTACGGTGGGTGTCTCATTAACACCTGTGGGTGAGGTTCTCCTGTAGGAACCTGTCACAAGCCCTCACCCAGCATGTCCCCATCACAGTCCCAGGCCAACCCTCATGGTGGCCATGCGTGCGGTCACCCATCACATATTACTCAGACTGGCTCACTGCATCTTTTTATCCTACTTAGTTCTTGTCTCTCTTAGCATTCAGAGGCTCTTTGGGATACAAGTAGTTCTGATTTGTACGTACAGACACCTACAGCAAGGAGGGCTTGGGTCCTGAGTCCAAATAATAAATAATAGTTAATATAGTCCAGGCATGACCAGGCAGTTTCTACTGAAAAATATCAATAAAGCAGGGCCACATTGATGCAAAGAGACATAAAATGTGAACTCCTTCAATACGCACACTTACTTGTCTCAGTTTGTGAGGCTGGGAAGGAAAGAGCTGTTAGCAGTGAATAGTATTTTATTAGCATCATAAACCCCAAGAGCAAAGTTTGTGTCACAGAGAACTGCACATGCATTTGAAGGCTTAATTTACGCTCCTGACTCCTCTCGTGTTTTTCCTTTTTTTTTTTGTTTTTTTCCCCTTCCTTCTCTTTTTTCAAGCAGGGACATAATATAATTTAAAATAAAGACTAAAGGACTCTGAAGACGCCTTTGGGTGAAAGGGACTTTCATGCAAAAGGTAAACCTACACCCTACTGCAATCCTGGCAGTTAGAATATTAATCTGTAGCGCAGAGGTACATGGAAGCTTCAGAAAAAAATACAGTTTCGCATACACCAGGTTCTGAGCAAACAGCATCCTAAAATGCCAGCAACCTTGAAAGGCAAAGCCCACAAGGAAGAGACAGATGGGGGTGAAGTGACTTGTTAAAGAACTCCAACAAATAAACAGTGGAAAAATAGCCAGAATAGGGGAAAAAAAAACCACCAAAAAAACCCCAAACAAACAAACAAAAAACAACCCCAACCAAACAAAACCCCATGGCTTTTGCTGGCTTGCCATGAATCTGAACTTCAGTGATAAAGCAGCAGATCTCTGGTGGATCTCTGACCCACACCAGGAGAATCGGGCCCTGCCACAGCCGGGCTGTGCCCCTGCCAATACCCATCCCCACCAAAACCAACCCAAGGCCAAAGCTCCTCCAGCACCAGGTCATTCTCCTGTAACTCGGACAGTGTTTTCCTTTCATTCTGCCCTTCTGGGGATGGGTCAGGTTTCTGGTGGTGCTGAGAAATAGATCTTGCAATACAACTGCCATCAACCATTGTTAATCAGCAAATTACAGCTTTCCGTGCATTACAAAGCTTTTAACTACCAGCTGCTTATTCTGGTGTATTTATGCGGTTACATTTCTGCAGAGCAAGTTCTGTGCCTATTACAGAGCTGTTAAGTCTTTGTAAACGTGGCTTTAATGACCAAGGAGCATTTATTTAAGATTCTGTAGCCTGCCTGTTACGGTGCAGTGAAATTAGATGGAGAGGTGAGTGCTGCAGGCAGAGCACAACAAGTTTTCATGACAAAAGAAATAGGCTGTGGAAAAGCTGTTCTGCAGGGCAGGGGATGGAGCGGAGCAGCGTGGGGCCAGCTTTTCCACAGACTCCAACTTGCTACCCATTGGGCAGTGAAAGTATTTGCGGCTCCGAAGAAGGAGGTGGGGTAAATCTCCCGTGCCACAGCGTGAACACGATGGCTCTGGGAGTTCAGGAAGGAATTTTTCCTTTGTCAGGAAAAAGGTTCCCCTTCTCCTTGCTCAGGGACCCACAGACACCTCCGGTTCCATGTGGGAAGGAGGGTGGAAAACAAGATTTGGGGAGCAGACCTGACACAGGGCAACTGTCTTTGGGGTTTTCTAAGCACGGCAAATGATGACCGTCTACAGGGGCAAAACTACCCTGAAGAACAGGCTGAAGCCCCTATTAAAGCTTTATGGTATTAATTATTTGCTCTGTGCCAGTGCCTAGGGGAATCCGCTGCCCTTTCCATCATGCTCTTGAATCCCACGCCCTGTGCCGGGTGCTGTACAGGCATAAAAGAGAAGTTGCTGCCACAGGGATTTTACTTTTTAGGGCATCACAGCAAAGGAGAGTCTTAAGATGTGATTTGCAGAACACCAGAGCGGGCTCCACAAAGGGTAACGGTATCAGTCTTCAAGGCAGGGCGAGAAAAATCATTTGTGTGGCCACCAAACTGGGCTGAAACAAAACTACTGGGTTCACCAGTTCCCATCTCTCCTTCTGAAGGAGAAAATATCAATTTACTTGTCCCAGAAGGGTTGCAGGAAAAGGAAATGAAAAAGGATTATTGTACTTCTACCTTGAAACTGCAAATATTGCTCTGTATAAATAACACACTGGAAAAAAATATCATCTCTTCCCTTCCCTTCCCCATCTCTTTGAAATTTCACCTTCCCCCCGCTCTCTTATTTCACAGCTTTTAACCTTGCCCAATTGTCCCTCTTAAATAATAATTAAGTCTCTTGTTCAGCCAGGGAAGCGTTTTAAAGCTCTAGCAATTTTATTTTCTATATGACACCACAGGAGACGATGGGAGGGAAAAAAATTAAATCAGAAGGTTTCTCAAGAGTTGCCCCTCTAGAAAAACCATTAGTTGCCTCTCCCTGGTGAAAGGCGGATGCTCCTGCCAGATCTGTAGAGGGATCCTGCAGCAACCAGCAGCGTTTACACAATAATTAACTGAAAGAGCAGAGGAAGAAGAAAATAAACAAGTCGGGGAGGCTGTTAGGCTGCACTCTCCAGGAACGCTCGCTCCCAACGGACCCACGTCTTGAGTTGGGAAGACACACGGGGCTTCTGCACAACACAACGGTGACCGCCACGGGGTGACCCAGAGAAAAAAAAAGGCGAGTAATGAAGTTGTCTCCCTTGTGTTTCGGGGCTGAATATGAGGGAGCTGCTCTGCTGCCTCAAAAGCAGGGCAGGGGTGGAAAAACCCAAGAGCAACGCGCAACGATAAGTGAGAGAGAGCTTATTTTAATTATGAACTGGACCAAATAAATTAGAAATTCAACTACAATGCCCTTCGCTGACAAGAAATTCAAAACACTCAGGCTATTGGTTGCACAAATTAACTGGAGGAGATAACTGGATTTGTGGGGAGCAATCCTGTACCCTAGTTGTAATTAAAACATTAAGGTCTGAAGCGCGGTAGGGTGCGCTGGGTAGAGTCAGAGATATCCTCATGGCCATTGAGCTCATGAGAAGCAGAGGAGCAGCAAAACTTTCTGAGTATTTTTCTCATTAAAATACCTGGGTTTTGGAAAGATCGGAGTCTGGCTCGACTGTAAAAGTATTGCTGTGGTTTACAATTAGCACCAACACAAAACAAAACGGCCTCACCTTTAACAGCCAAGGGATTTTGGGCACTGCTGCCCCCAGGGAAGGCAGCCTCCGCCCAGCTACATGGATGCACATCCCTTGGCTATTACCAGGACCTCTCAGGTTTGGCAGGACTGAAACTACGACAAGATCAGAGCTCCTGAGTTCCCCCGGTTGATAGCTTGCTGCCTGGGGAAGATAACCCCATGAGCCACAGATGATTAAATCACATTCCTTCATGCTTCTCCTAAAGGGTCAATCTCCGGAGCCTCTCTCATCTTCCTGACCTCACCTAATATGAATAATGTACAAGCTACCGGTGGGTCAGTTGCAAACTGGACTGTGGCCAGCCAAAGGGCTCTCTCAGCAGATCAGAAACCAATCAAGTTCATTTCAATATTTATTTTTAATCCTCCATTCTGAAATTATAAATATTTAATGCTACGCCCTTACCAGGAAAGCAAAGCAAAGCACAATCACAGGAGAGGCTGGACCAGACAGACTGACTCTTTCACACTAATTTGTGCCCAGCTGTACCCTGCTCCTTATGTCCATTAATATTCTTCAATGAACACAGCCTATTTATCTGAGTCCTCCGAGAACCTGCAAGGACAGAGGTCAGAGCCAAGGAGCACAAAACAGACACGAATGCAAGTTCTGCTCCTGAAGGCTTTCCACCGAGGTTAAATTTTTTGCCACTACACAAACATTCAGTAGTAACATCACGGCTCTGACAATGCCCAATTATCCTGATGTCTCTCCCTCCCAGGTCCCTGGCACCCCAACCTGCAGGACCACGTACCCCTTGATGTGCCCACCAAGAACTGGAGGCTTCCCAGCAGCTCCCTCCCCTCAGAGCCCCCCCAAACATTTCGGTGCTTTAACACATCTATCCACCGCAGCGGAGAAAAAGCCCCTCGGCCCCTTCTTTGTTGATAATCCCCGAACACTTGTCCATTTTCCACAGGCCTGAAGATGAGAGAAGGGAACAAAGGCGAAGGTGGATGCAGCTCAGCAGGGCTGCAGAGCCCCGTCGGTTTTGTTGGCACTCAAACCCTGCCTACCTGGGCAGCGGGCAGCGGATTAAAGAGCTGTAAATGAATTGAGGATGTAGGAGAGCGGGCTGAAAAGCAACTTAACAGCTCTCCCCAAACCCAGCCCTCTGCCTTCCCTTACTGTGATTTAAAGACATGCACCCAATTCCTAAGAAATAGCGCGAGGAACAAAGGCTTCCTGATGGGGATTCTGTTTTCCAGGGAGAACCATTTAATAAGTTTCACTCAGGAAGTCTCTGTTCCCAATAAAGACTTAACAAAGTTAATTAGACTAAACAGTAATTATCGTGTCTCTTCATTGTTCAATTATCTTGCTGAACTGGTGTTTCCTGATTAATTTTCTGATTAAAATGTATTAAATTGAAAAGCACTTGCAAACATGGGATGGCAGGTTCTCTCCCACGCAACAGGATTTCCGGAGGTCAGGAAGGCAGGGGTGGCTGGTACCCGCCTGGCGATCTATGCCTGGAGAGGGACTGCCTCAACACACACTTCTCCAGTTTGAGATCCACCAGCAGAGTATTGGTGGGTTCCTCCACACATCTCCTGCTTATCTTTTCCAGGCCTTCCCACTCCTTGGCCGTTATTTCCCCTCTCCCTTTGGTTCCTTGTGCTCAGAGGTTGCAGAGGGGTTGAACGGGTCACCCTGCGTGAGCTGAGGAGTAGTTCCCAAAGCCTGGCTTACAACATGGCATCTATCAAGCCAAGTGAATGGCTTTGGGTCTGATATTCCATCCCCTGGCTCCTACAGGCATCGTTCTGCACTTCTCCAAAGGAGCTCAGCTCACCTCCTATCCACCATGTTTGGCATCCCAGTCTGCCTGAACTTTCCTAACCACGACATCCCTCAGTCAAATTCTCCTGATGGGACCAAAGCACTTCCACGGATGAGCTTAAAGATAATCCCCAACCCACAGCACTTTGCTATCTAGCGGCAGAAGACATCCTCACAACCAGCATTTACGAGCTGCAACGGCATTGCTTTCCAGAGGGACTGCTTTAGAATTCACTCCCAGCCATCCTGTAATCACCGGCATTTTGATCAGCCCCTAATACCATTTGCATATCTTTTATAAGACAAATCAGAAAAGGGGATTAATTTTTCTTTCTTCACTTTAATATCACCTGTGGCTGGGAAGAAACAAACAAATTCATTGCCTCCTTCCCCAAATCCTTGTGATTAGGTTATTAAAGCCCCAGACTTACTATAAATCATGGAAAGGACACAGCTGAGCCCAAATCCCACAGTGGGCTCTTTTTGTCTTCCGTAACGTTTGTAATTCTTGATTAACTCCCATCCAGCACAAAGCAGGAAGGATGAGAGACACCTCAGGAGCTCCGCTGTGACCAACACCAGCAGCAGCTCAGCTTGGGATGAAATATGCCTTTCAGCATGCAGCTGAGCATGGGAATGGTGGGGCTCCCAGCAGATAGTCCAGGAGGCACCACTGGAGGTTTTTCTTCCCTTTACGGAATGAGGTAATTGTTAGGGTTGGAAGGGACCCCTAGAGCTCACCCAGTCCCACTCCCCTGCTAAAGCAGGGTTGCCCAGAGCACATCGCTCAGGGCTGCATCCAGGTGGGGCTTGAAGGTCTCCAGAGAAGGGGACTCCACACCCTCCCTGGGCAGCCTCTGCCAGGGCTCTGCCACCCTCACCCCAAACAAGTTTCTCCTGATGTTGACATGGAACTTCCCATGTTCCCGCTTGTGCCCATTGTCCCTTGTCCTGTCACTGGGAACCACTGAGAAGAGTCCGGCTCCATCCTCCTTCAACCCACCCTTTAGACACTTGTGAGCATGAAGAAGGTCTCCCCCTCAGCCTTCTCTTCTCCAGGCTAAAGAGTCCCAGCTCTCTCAGCCTTTCCTCATCAGGGAGATACTCCAATCCCTCCATCATCTTTGTTGTTCTGCGCTGGGCTCTCTCCAGTAGTTCCCTGTCTCTCTTGAACTGGATGCAGTATACCAGTTGTGGCCTCGCCAGTGCACAGCAGAGGGGGAGAATGACCTCCCTCCAGCTACTGGCCAGACTCTTCCCTATGCAGCCCAGGATTCCACTGGGCTCTTGGCCAATGCTGCTGGCTCATGGACAGTTTACCATCTACCAGGACCCCCAGAAGTGCTTTCCAGCAGCTCTGCCCCTAGCCTATATCGGTGCCTGGAATTCTTCCTCCCCAGGTGCAGGACCCTACAACTTGCTCTTGTTGAACCTCGTGAGGTTCTTTTCTGCCCAGCTCTCCAGCCTTTCTGCTCCTCCTGCTGGAAATTCAGCACAAGGCTCGTAGGTGCTGCTGGGGCTGCCCCAGCCATCACTGGCAGAGCCCTGACAGAGGGCACAGGGGGACAGATCTGGGCTGGGGTCTCCTCCCCTTCAGCCTCCGCACTATTCCCTGCCTTCCACTTCTGGATATTCACTCTTCATCGTCCTCAGAAAGGCACATGTGTGACTATGGAACAGCAGCACTAGCATTTCAGATTTTCTCCCATATGATGTCTTGTTTGGGTCTATTTTAAGTCACACTGATAAAGACTAAAGCTGAGATTCTGATAAGGAGTTAACTTTGTTTACAATGTACTAAGCCTCCAAAAAGAGCTGCAGCTCGGCTAAGAATAAGCCTCCACCTCAGAGCTAACAGCTCTCACCTCCAGATAAAACACAGGCAGAAAAAGCACTTACAATAGCTTCATCAAACACAGTTATGCTGAAACTGTTTTTACAAACATCTGACATTTGCCACTGGTTCAGATTCATTCCAAAGGCCAAGAGAAAAAGAAGAAAACAAAACACAAACCAGTGAAGTCTAACAGCCCAAGTAGTTTGGGTTTTCTTTTTTTTTTTTTAATAACCATATAATCATAAGTAATGAATCAAAGTGCTCCCTGGCTCCTAAGCTATGATTTGGCAAACAAATACAATTATAAAACCCAAACCTAATGACTGCATTTTAACATAGCCCTGTGCTTAGTAGCTTACAGTAACATTTATCCTGCGTCGGGCTGAAAGGAGATGTCCGTGGGGAGTTAGCTGTGAAATGTCTGATTTCAAAAGCCTGCGGCAAGTTGATTCATGTCTATTTAATTTTTCCAGGCAGTTTCACTGGAATGCTGTGTATAAATCAAATACACGGCTAGCAGCAGAGACGTACCAAGTTGTGGAAATACTGTATGATTTTAATTAAACTACACGCACAAATCAGACAGTAGCGAAGGTGGAAGAGGAGAGAGAGAGAATTGTATCACCCTGGATAAGCCAATATTTTTGTGCAGAAAAACAAATAACCGCTTACTGTGAAAAAATCTGATTTCAACAGCGGCATTTTGTCATTGTCCTGATATTTATCATCAATTTAAATCTGGAAGAACCCATGCTTGAGCCCAGAAAACAACGCAGCCTGGGATGGAAGTTAATTAGACTGTATCAGCTCAGCCCTGTTCGTCCCTTTACTCACCATCCAACCTCCCGGGCTCTGATGACCATGCTCTACAGACAGTACCAGTAACCAAAGCCCTGCTGATGGCTCCGAGGTCACCTCCTGCACCAGGAGGTGCAGCCCAAGAGCCATCACAAGAAGGGACACCGAAGACCCCTGTTCAGAAAACTCATCCACCCACAGCCACCTGCTGTGCCCCTGGAGGAGGGGGGTCACGCTGAGCTTGGTGGCACCCAACAGCCTGGCTGGGCACAGCTACAGAGCAGGCAGGCTGGCAGAGGGGAAGGTAACACAGAAGCAGGACGGTGGCCCTTCTCTTACAGGGCAAGGTTCCTCAAAGAAAGCCCCAGCAAAACTAGTTTTGTTCTTTGTGGCCACGGGACTCACGCCTGAAGATTCAGCGGCAGGACTGAAGCTTTAGTGATTTCCGTACGGGAGGATGAGGACTCAGTAACTAGAGGGCTCTAGAACACACAGGAGAATTGTTCCACCTTAAGCTCCTCAGTGAAGAAGCCATTAAACAGCCTACATTTACTTTCCCCTCTCCCCACACCCTGACAAAGTGGAAAACCAGCTATTCCTAATAACCAGGAGGCAGCGTAAGGATAAACACATTAAGATACAGGTACTAAGATAATGGGGTCTATAAATACCTGGGGTAGATAGGCATCTCCCTCCCTCCCTAAAGACCAGGGAAATACAGAAGTTGTCTGCTTTGAAAAAGGAAGTAACGTACCAAATAGCATTCAACAATTAAATCATTCCCTCGAACTGAGAGGCTGTGCTTGTCCTTGCAATAAGTCTGTGCTAAAATAGGTTACGGTAATTCCTGGGTATTTCCACTGAAGTATTGCAGCCACTGCTGCCATCGGAGACAAAACACGTCGGGCACAGTGGGAGGTGATGGGCAGGAAGCCTCAGCCCCACAATCTATAGTCCTAACAGAGCAGACAGAACAAACGTGAGCGATGCTGCAGCCATGAGGGCAGAAGCAAGGTACCATGGCACAGACCATCGCTGCAGGATGGATTCTGATCCACCCTGGGCTCCGGGCAGGGAACCACATCCATTCAGCACAACCCCTCAAAGCCATCTCCTGTGCAACAGGGACCCATTAGCTCCGATTAAAGCCACAATATCCCAAACCCCGTGAGGTTCTGCGGTGTTCAAGCCATAATGAATTTTGCAGGGTTTTTCCTCCTCCTTTTCCCCACCTCAATCACTCTCAACTACAGGGCATGAATAATACAATAATGTGTTGCCTGGTGATTGCTGTTGTGTTTTCCTTTACAAATGCAGTCAGGGAAGGAAGCAAACTAGAAACTGCCTGAAGGAATGAGTTGTTTAAAGAAGGCTACCAAGGGGCTGAGGCTCTGCAGACACAAGATGCTCTGGAGGCTCCTGGAAGGACGTTCTGTCCTAGGAAGGTGTTTGACAGTGGCTCCCAGAGCCCACTGGCCCCATCCCATCCTCTGCAGCCCAAGAACTGTGGCACTAGAAGGGAACCAAGGGCTTGGCTGAACCTGATGTGTGTAACTAACACCGCTGTGCAAGATGCTTCACCATGTTTCACTGCAAAAACAAATAGGGCTATAAAGAAAGGAAGAGGCTCTCAATAAAAAACATGCTATCTGGAGCTGGGAAGGTGTTTTTTCCTGCTTTAAGGGAAACAAACTCATCACCCAGAAAGTCTCTAGTTAGCTACAGGGAGTGGAGCCAAGGTTCTCCTCCAGGATAGGTTTGCTCCCCACAGAAAGAAAAGCTCTTCCAGCTTTTACCTCTCTGCAGCCCTATGGATACAGGTAGGCATTTCTAAAAGAAGGTCCCGCTCCCCCTTTGAAAGCCCCTTCTTGTCCTCTCCTGGGGGGCCAGAAAGAGCGTGTGAAAGCATTCAAAGACGCACTTGATCCAGAACCTGACACAACTTGAGTTTCCAGAGAGGCTGATCACCATCCCTAGACTCTCTTCTCGGGCCAATTTTATACGGGTCTGAAAGCAGCAGCTCCAGCGGCTACCCCGGACTACAGCAAAGGCATCGAGCAAGAGATTGGACCGGGGTCCCGTTCCTTGTGCTTTCTGAAGTGAGTCGTGCTGTGGAACTGTCTTGAATGAGAGGGTCTCGGTTTCTGACCCGCACGTGGGGCTGTACCCCGACACTCACCTAATTGTCTGCTTCCATCAGGAACGGCGCTTTGGGAGGCTCTCCCCCACCCACCACCCCCATCACAACACAGAGAGCCACCTCAGCCATTGCCTTTAAATAATGCAGCAATACAGAAAAAATAGCAGAATGAAAGACTCTCAGAAGGTATTTACTCCTCCAGTCTAATGACTCTGCTTCATGCAAGCACGATGCGCTTAAATATAGACAGTGGGACACTGCGCTGCTGTGCTTCGGTTAGGAAGGGAAAAAAGGAGGACAAGGTGCCCTGTTCCAGGTCCAACCTGATCCCAACCAGAGCAGCCCTTAAGATCTGGAATACTTCAATAAGAAACAAAACCTCAAGGAATAAATGTTCTTGGTGTATTTAACGATGCACCAGCCTCCGGTGTACGTAAAGAGCAAGGCAATTAATAAGGTATATTTAGCATGCTAAGCTGAGGTGTGCAGCTCCCACAGCAGCTGAGATACAGCAATTTAAATAAAATTCATCTTCAAGATCAGCCTGGCTGTGACTGCAGCTGGTGAGAGCTGTCTGATGCTCTGCAAATACGCTGCCATTCTCACCAGGGACACTTGCTCTCTGCTGCCTGGGTCCCCATGGAGCCCTGGCTCTGGGTGTCGTGGTGGGTGCTTTGTAGAGAGGGGTCAGGAGGGTGTTCAACCAGCCCAGTTCCCTTGGGAGAGTCATGGAGACCTCCTGGGCTGAAAACATGAAAGGAGATGGTGCTTCCCCTCCTAGTGCTCAGTCCCATCCGCATTCAAACTAAGAACAGGATCTGCCTTTTCAAAAAAACACCAAACCCAACAAAACAAAACCCAAACACCAACCCAAGCCAAAACACCAAGCAAACAAACAAACAAACAACCCCAACACCAACACACAAAAAACCCACCCCAAACCTCACAAACAATCAAACAAAAAAAACCCCACCACACCACAAAACCCCCCCCGAAACCAAACCAACCAAAACCAAAAGAAAGGATGTAGAAGTGAGGTTCTCCAAGCCGTAGGATGCTGTAGATGCAAAAGTTTCTGCGGTCTCTCAGAATAACCTGCTAAACTTTGTAGAACAGAAAGTCTACCAAGAACACAGACTGGCAAAGCTGCTTCATGATTCTGATGTTCGATGCTAGATTCCTGAAAAAAGAATAAAAAAAACCCCCTCAAAGCCCTTTAAACAGCTGTGAAATCCTTGCGTGGGCATCTCAGGGAACACCAGCCCCTCGCCCCATGCAGCAAGCCCTGCGGTAACACAAATCCCTGCCTTCCAGTACAGGGCACAACATTTCCAACCATAAACAGATTTAAATGGCTTTGAATATTTGTACAGAGAACAAGAATTAGCCAGAGTTACAACTAGCAACGACATAAGTCTGGGACAGGATGGCAAGCTTCATATCTCAGTGTTGAAAAGATGCTTTAATTACAAAGGCTTAAAAGCAAGACCTCCAGCGAGTTACTCCAGTATCCCCCATCCCACCCCCCTGTGAGGACGGGAGGTGTGGTCAGGAGGAGTGCTGAGCTGGATGAGCACATTTTTCTCTAAAAAAATAATCTCACTTTTTACCCCTGAAGCAATGGTACAGACTGGCCCACAGAGACAGAAACCCCCCCCGACAGGAGCCGGTACAGAAATACCCCATCCATAAAGTTTTCCATTACGCGCTGCTGGGGATGGGGCCCAGAGGCATTCACCTCCTCAGCAACTTGAACCAAACCCCTTCAAAATGCTGTTTATAGCAGCTACTTTTTAACTTTTATTAATTAAATATTATTAGTTTTTATGAGAACCACTAAAAAAAACCCCAGCAGTTGAGGCTACAGCTGTCTTTGAACAGATGAAATGTTTTTACTGCCTTTGAACTCACTCACTGACTATTCCCAGCCTGTGGCCACCCAGTTTGCCACAAGGTGCCTGGTGCTCCAGTCTCAAGGATAAAAGAAGCTGGTTAAAAATGAAATTAATATCCTGCATAGAAGGGTGTATTGCAAACCAAATCAAAGGGAAAAATAAAGACCTGAGCTAAGCAAAATCTGTATGCAGATGATTAGTTAAACTTCTTGACGTTAAGATTTTGGAAGCAGAACACTTGGGAACCATGTAGAGAGCCCGATTCTGAAGGCAGACAAAGCTTGGCAAAGGGTTTTATTACGATTTTTGAATGCCTACTTACTGCAGGATCTTAGGTGTAACTGAAGGGTGATCTGCCCCTGAGTCAGCCCCAAAAGCAAAGGAGGGGGTACCTACACCTGATGGAGACAGTGAAAATTCCCCAACGCCCTTTTTGTCCTGCCTGCACCAGAACACAAACCTCAGTGACCCAAAGGAAGCCCCCAGCCCTGCTCTGCCAAGTGCAAGTGGATTTCTTTCTAAGAAACCTCTGCAAACACACGTTTGTAGCTCTCGGGCTTCACGGGCCGTCGATAATAAGGAGCAACAGACCCAGCCGAGTCCACGCACTCAGCCACACGGCTTTCACAGCGAGCCAACACTCACAAATACTTCCCCTGCCCCCGGAAATATTTTCCCCAGCTCTCCCCTGCACTAATTTTCTCATGATAAAATCAGTGCTGCAGCACTGGCTCTGGCAACTCGCTGCTGACCGTTGCCCTCGGTTCCCCAAGATCTAACAAAACTATTAGCGGTTCTTAGAAACAGTAATGCAGCATCTGTTTCCTCCGTAGCAGCTGCCACCTGGAGAAATACAGCCAAAGCCAAAGCTCTCATGACCCAAACACTCCCTGTCTGTGCAAACCACAATGTTGCTAACAGCAGCCATAAGGGAAAATTTGGCACTTCCACAGCTTTGCAAACACCGCCCCAGCGTGTAGAGACGTTGCTTTTGGAGGAAAGCATGCAGTGTGGTGGGGATGGCTCTCCCATGGTCTGCAGGCAAGGGGGAAGAAGGTCTGGGAAGAGCCTGTGGGTGCTCCAGCCCCTGCCCAGCAGCTTTCCTCCCCATGTGGTTAGGACACACTGATCCAGGGGGTCCCATCTTGAGGGCCGGATGATGGTAGGCAGCCCTCCCGAGCTCTGCCATCCACGTGGCAGCTCACAAGACAGCTTCATAGAATCTCAGAATGTTCAGAGTTGGGAAGGACCTTAAAGATCATCACCTCCCTCCAGACCAGGTTGCTCAAAGCCCCCTCCAACCCAGTCTTGAACCCCCAGGGATGGGGCAGCCACAGCTTCTCTGGGCAGCCTGGGCCAGGCTCTCACCAATCCTCACAGCAAAGAATTTTTTCCCCAGATCTCAGCTCAATCTCCCCTCTTTCAGTGTCAAACCCTTCCTCCTCATCCTAGGGCTCCCCTCCCTCATCAAAAGTCCCTCTCTCCTAGAGCCCCTTTAGGGACTGGAAGGGACTCAAAGGTCTCCCTGGAGCCTTCTCTTCTCCAGGCTGAACCCCCCCAACTCTCTCAGCCTGTCCTCACAGCAGAGGGACTCCAGCCCTCCCAGCACCTCCTTGGCCTCCTCTGGCCCCAGTACAGCAAGTTCATCCAGCTGTGCCCCTGGATTCAGCTCTCCCTTACACCCCAGGAGCAGGGACCACTCACCCCAGCAGGGAAGCACTGAGACCCAGGTGCCCGTTCCTGCCCATGGGCATCCAGCTGCGGAGCTTAGTCACCCTCAGAACAACAGACAGAGGGTGACTCAGGGCTGAATCACACCTGGGAGGGCTTTATTCAGCGACTCAGGAGAGTCCAGCTCGCTCCCTGCGTGCACCCTCCCTGGTAAGTGCTGACAAAGAGCTGGGATGAGCGCAGATCTCAGGTGGCCGCAGTGACAAGCTTTGCCTCCAGCCCATGGCTGCGTTTACTGCTGCCCTCCCATCTGAGATAATGTGATCTCTGGTGGATAACTGATCAGCAGCAGCCAGAGAAAAGAAACCGCTCGGATTATAGGAATTAAAGGTTTAGAAAGGGGTAAGATAGGAAAAAGGGAAAAAAAAAAAAAAAAGCAAACAAAAAATCTATCCACCGTTCTGAAGCAAACAAAAGCCGCTATAGATTAAACAAACAACACATCCCCAAACTTTGCAGTGCTCTGACAGATAGACAGCAGACTCCAATAATTAATTGTGCTCTGGTATAGCCGAATGAGCCACCATATGTGAGTGTTGACAAAACAATCTTTTTTTTTAGGGTTTTCTTTTTTTTTTTTCTTTTCTGTGGCAAGTTGCAAACTGTGCAAATCGTCAGCTCTGTCTAAAGAGGCAAACTGACACATCTCACTGCCTTCTCCTGCTCTAGAGCTGACAAATCGGCAAGGTACAGGACCATTGTGGGGGAGCAGAGCTGATGACAGCCTGGCTCTCAAGCCACTGAAAAAAAAATAAAAAATAAATCACTTTGCAGAATTTGGGGTTTGATGTGGATGAGAATTGACATCATTAGAGAGGCGTTTCAGAGGAAGCTGTTGTGAGAAGCCCATGAGATGTGGCTACCTCCCCTCTTGCTCACTGAGTGTGAGGCTGGAGCAGTGGTGCTGTCACCCTCACAGCCGAGGAGGAGCTGGGGGAATGGACCACGGCACAGTGTCCTCGAGATGGGACACTGCTGGGCTGGTGTCCCGGCACAAACCCAACAGAAAAGGAGCCACCATCAGGAAGGAGGAACCTTGTGTGTGCTCAGTCCTTCCTCCTGTTGGCTTTCTGACTTTTCACAAGCATCCCATCTACTCACTTCGTTTTCCGTATCAACAACCGTTAACAAACACACTTGAAATGGCTCAAAAACATTAGACAGCGAAGCCAAGGAAACTTCTTGGGGATAGACCAGGCAGGCAGAGCCGAGTTAAGATGGAAACGCAGAGTGCCTCTCGTGGGGTTAGGCCAGACATAAATCCACAACAGCTCTATCAAACCTGCTCCCAGTTCACACCACAGACAAGGACACTGGCTTCAGTTCTGGGGCTGGTCCTGAATTTACCCCCAACAAGCAGAAACTGGGCCCCTCTCCCCTCCTTGGCAGTTTTGCAAAGGCAAGAAATCATCAGAGTCTGTTTGAAAACCACCAACACCGTTCATTCCCCCCGCCTTGCCCCTTCCAGCCCATCAATCAGCCCGGACACTGGACCACACAGCCACCTTCAGCCGCAATTAGAGAGGTGGCAGCTGCGGAAAAGCTGGAGTTGTAAATATTCATCTTGCCTCCAGCACCTCCTTTGCTAAAGGTCACTTGAGATTAGACAAACAGGCTGTCACTGACACCCCCCTGAGCCCGTCTGCATTTTGAGGGCGTTGTAAGACACGGGTTTAATGGACCCAGACGGTGCAGGTGATTCACCAGCGCAGTCACTCTCTCCGTCATGAATTCCTTCCCAACTCCCAGCCTCTTCCCTCTGGGAATCCCCCAAACACCTTTAATTTAAAAGCGCCATAATCCGTTCCCCTTTCTGCTGCCTCTTAAAGTTGATTTCCTCCTCGGAGCTTTGTGGCCGTGACATTTTCCTTGCCCCGGCTGCCGGGTGAGGAGCCGTAGCCCCAGTTTCTGCTCCCATCCTCCCTCCCGTCAAGGTACTTCCATGGGTCGATTCTGAGGGTTTTTTTGCCTTTTCCCTAACTCAAAGATGCAGAAACTGCTGCCAGAGACTGGCACGTTCCCACCTATCCTGAGCATCGCTGGAGTTTATGGTCTCACCGTACAAAAGGAAGTTAAATACTAATAAAAAATACACAGCAAAAATACTCAGCTGTAACAAAAATTGATCCTCTCCTATGCTTTAGTACCCAATTATGGTACTCGGATGTCACAGCATTCAGCTTCAATGACCGGCACATAGTCTTTAAACAAACCAGTGGAGACTTACTCTTAGAAGCACCAGGTCCATGAACCCTGGTCTCACCACCAACTCCCAACCCATTTCCATCCCACACTAAGCAGCCCTTCCTTCTGCAAAGGTGTTTCCCATCCCACAGGAACTTCCAAGATCAGGAAAACAATTTGTTTTCTTTGGGCTTTCTCTTGGCAGGCTCTGGGAGAGGATGACAGAAGACAGAGTCGTGAATCCAGTGCAATTGGAAAGGTTTAAACATGATTTAGGAAGATAAATGGATGGTCTTCAGGTCGCGGAGGAGGACTCAGGAGCGATGCTGAATTTTAGTCCTTGCATTGTTAGTCTTTCCATTCAGGGCAGTCACTGCCCAGTCAAATTGTGGCTCTTTTTTTGGCACAATCTGCTTTTCCTTCCTTCACAATGTACACACAGGACTCTTATGAAACGAGAACTTTGGCTCTGCAGCACACCAGAGCTACAGCTCTCCATCCACCTCCCAGCAGGGGCCCAGGCTCTTGTTTTGCTCAGATAATCCAAGGTGCCTACTTCAGCTCTACACCTAATGGGGCACGTGTCTTCAGGAGATTATTTGAAGTGGTTATTTTTATGCCTAGAACCTTCAAAGGCAGAGTTATTAAGTGTATTTAAAAGGAAGAACCGGTCCAGATAAAGCCGGGATGTAATTAGTTACAAGCTACTGTACTTTGATGACAAAGCAGCATTTAGCACGCGGACTGTTCAGCAGCAGGCTCTGTAGGGTGTGCTAATTACTGATAGCAGTCACAGCGAGGGGAAGCCTGACACTTCTCTGATAAAGCAGAGCCTTCTCCAACTCGACGGCTTGGGTTTAACTCTCAGCGTTTAACTCCGAGCCAAAGCCCAGACTTTGGCACATGTCTCTTCACAATTAACCGTGGATTTGAAAGCACCAAGAAGGGAAAAAAACCCACAAAACTCCTCAGGTAGGCAGAGGGAGGCACCCTGGGATCCTGACTGGCAGTGGCAGCATGGTGGGGAGAAGAAATTAATTGTTTTCCCCGAGAAACCTGCTCTCTTTCTTGATGTTGCTTCTTCCCAGCTCAGAGTATTCACCAGGCAAAGCCCTGCAAGGGCTGGAGATGTGCCACCAACCTAAGAAGCCACCTCAAAGAGGGACTCTTTGTCAGGGAGTGTAGTGACAGGACAAAGGGTAATAGTTTGAAACTGGAAGAGGGGAGATTTAGGTTAGATACCAGAAAGAAATTCTTTGATGTGAGGGTGCTGAGGCACTGGAACAGGTTGCCCAGGGAAGCTGTGGCTGCCCCATCCCTGGAGGGGTTCAAGGCCAGACTTGGATTGGGCTTTGAGCCACCTGGTCTAGTGGGTTGAGCAACCCAGGGCAGGGGGGTTAGAACTCAACGACCTTTAAGGTCCCTTTCAATTCTAACCCTTCTGTGATTCTATGATTTGACTCAGCCTCACCCATTTCAGGAGGTGACTTCCAGAGACATGAAACCGATTTGGTTCCGGCCCTAAATAAAACTGTGTTCCTCTGAAAATGAAGTGTAGAGAAGTGGGCAAGAAGAAGGGGCTGGTTCTGTGAGGCAGAGAGAGGGGCTCCAGCAGGAGGCACAGGAGGTTTCTACTGTGGGAGAGGATTCAACAGTAATTGGGGTCAGCTGGAGAAGAGTTTGCTAAAGGCTGCAGAAGCACCGAACAACCAGGGGACATGGAAGTAACGATGCTGAAGTGTCTCAGCATCCCTCCTCGACCTCTCGGAAAGACTGCAAAGGAGCGCAGCAACAGCAAAACAAGTGTAAGTGCCTGTCGCCATGTCAACTGCCAGCCTGGCACCGACACACGGGCAGCCCACAGCAAATGAGCCTTCTCTCCATCCTCTGCAACCCCCTCCAACACAGCATCCCTGTCTCAGTCACCACCCCTCCATCCCGAGCTGGTCCTGCCTCACTGGTCTGAGGGTAAAGGAGCACCAGCCAGAGCCCCCAGAAGACACGAGGTGACCCATAGAAAGGAGAGAAGAGCCCAAGGCTCCTGAAGCCCTTCCACTTACAGAAAGACCCTACAAACATCACGGAACTGTGTGAAATGGATCTGCCACTCACCTTAAAAAAACCCTCCCACCCCACAGACTTATATTAAATAGGAGGACAACTCTGCCAGGTAGACACAGGAGCATTTTAATAAACCAAGAAATGAAAATCCCCCAAACTCCACTAAAACAAAAAAATTAAGCCACGGCTGTCAGGATTGATGGGATTGCAGTGAGTTCCCAGGCAGGGCAAACGGCATCCCAAGCTCAGATCTCTGCTCTCCGGGCTAATGACCGCAGCACGATAAAATGAAATTATATTTCTATTCTGATGCCAGGGTGATTTTTTTTCCATTTATCAAAGTGATGGGCTTTCATTACATTTTTGATAGTTTTGAGTTTGTTTGGTCCCCTTGGGAGGACCTGAGGGTCTAAGGCGTATCTTACTAATCAATTTTATGTCTTCAGAGTGCACTTCCTTCCTGACTTTCTCTAGAAGTTGGTTTCTTTTAAATCCAACTTCCAACACCAGCAGGTAGCGTCTGGACACAGTGTTTCACAAACACTGACATGCAAACCTTTCATCCTGGAGACATTTAAGGCCAAAACCATGGGATAGATCCACAGACCCCTGTGCTGGTTTAGACTCGGCAAGGAACTGTTTCCAGGAGGTAGAGGAATGCTTTAGATACCCAAATGAGACAGGAAAATCCAAAAGCACAACAACCCTTTCTTCATCACATCCAACTTCCTCACTAGGCACCAGAATATGAAATTTCACCTGAGGCTCACCCGTGGTACTTGTGTGGACCAAAGCCTGATGTTTGGGTGATGCCTAATCCATCATTTACGTTTCTAGGAAGATAAGGTGTCCATCATGTCTTTTTGAGTTCCTTAAATCCAATTACCTTCTTCCAGGCTCTGTTCCTAAAGAATTTCTGTTGTTGCTCTCACTGATGAACGCACAATTAACGCACTGACCCCGAGCTGTGACAATAGCTCTCTCGGCACCAGGAGCCCATCAGCTGCAGCCGGGGCAGGAGCATGTAATTTCTCCTGCCACAACAGTGACACGGTCCTGGAACAGCCAATCTCTGCAGCCCAGGTTAGAAGAGGGAAATGGAAACCATTTCCATATTTATTGACAAATTTAATTTACAAGCTGAGCTTTCACTTTGGAAAAAAATATATATTTCTCTCTCTAAATGTATCAGTCCTTAGCAGTCAGCCCAGCAACTGATGATTTCGGTGCCTGCAGACACTTTTACACTGGGTACAGCAAATTTGTATGTAACACTTGTGAAAGAAAACGGTATTAAAACTCACCATTTAGGAGTGAGCCGTAAATTAACTGTTACTGAGCAGACAGGGGGTAAAAGTAAATTTTGCACGCGTGTGTATATGGCTTTTCTATCCTGAGTTTGGGTAAATGCTTGTCCCGCTGAGCCCTGTATTCTCACTTGGCGTCTGACTCACTCACTCACTCTCTTTGTGTTGAAGCGGGTGAGGTAAAAAATAGAGAAGAATATTCTAGCAGGTTTCATCCGACAATATTAAAGCACTTGACAAATAACAATTAATTCCAAGACAAAAGCCTCTTGTGAAGGGGGGAGAATTATTGCTTCTGCCTCCTGAGTGGAGCCCAGAGGCAATTATCAGTGAGATGGAAAGTCCTGCAGGAACAATATACTCGGAGAAAGCAGCAGCCTAGGAAGATACAGTCCCACCAGCCATGTCAAATCACAAACTGTTTTTACAGGACTCCGCCACACCATGACGTTAGACCCTCATGAAGTGCCCTGGGAGAGCAAAGCAGCGGACTCCAAACCCCCCTGTGACCGTCCCTGCGCACCCAAGGGACAACAGCGACCAACTGTCACTGCCAGGGAGTCCTTGTGAAGGACCCACAGGCACAACTTCTCCAAACATCACACGCCAAAACACCCCTGGGTGACCTCGTGAACATACACACACCAAATTATGGACTGCGAGTCTGCCATCAGGATGTGACAGACAGGGGGGAAAGGGCAGAAGCTCTGTTTCTGCCTTATTCCCTACGAAAACAGTATTCTGACTCTCATAACACACGGTTGTTTTTTTTTTTCCTGGAAAAAACCCACAAACCAACCCTACTTTTGGACTCCTGCAGCAGAAAGGCGCCCTCGTGTTTACAAAGGAAACATGGGAACAGAAGCCCCCAAGGCCAAAAAGAAAAGAGAAAACAAAGAATCCCTTTTGTTCATTTTAACTGTCTTGATGTATGCTGGCTTCACGATCGCAGGACTGGTCTGTTATGTTTTCATTTTTTTTAATAGCTGGATTGTGATGCCAACAAGGACGCAGAATAAATGAGGTTTGTTTTTTCTTAATATCATAGATGGGTCTTCAGCTGTATAAACTGGCACCATTCCTCTGAAGTCGTCAGAGCCAAATTATGCTTACTCAGGGCCTGGCCCTGTGACAAAAATATCTTTTTAATTTCCATCTTACTTCAGGAAGAGGCCTTAAAAATGCCCCTTTCTACCCATATTGCTGCAGTCCCAGCAGAACGTTCACAGCTTCGCTTGCAGCCCTGGCTAATGGCCAACCCATTTCTAGCAGATGAGTACAGTGCTTGAGGTTGTAACGGGACCTGCAGAAGCTGGGGCTGTAACAAGGTGAAGTCACATCAGCCTGTTCTCCCAGAGCACAGCCCATCGCACCCATCGTGAGGTGCAGGAGGACCACAACTCTGCTTTAGTCTCCAAGCTTTGCATTCTGATGGGGGCTGCAGGGACCTACCCACACGCTCTATCTATCATTTCCATTAACTGGAAGATGCCTCGTCTATATTTCGGCAAGAAAACAATTATCAGGTAGCCCTGGAACCTACTATTTGTTTTGTATCGGTGTTCATTTAGTTGTCTCTCTGATGACTGGCCACGCAGCAAATAGTAGAGGGAAAACTTAAACCTACCAGGAGATTAATGGCAGACTCCAGTGGAACAGATGTATATGAATAGCAAATTAGGCCACTGAAAGCTTTCTGTAAAAGTAACGACAAGAGGTTTTGCTGCAGCAGAATTTACTAGTGGAGGCAGAAAGGCCACCAGCTACATGGCTGAGGCCACTGTCTCTGGTGGGCGCTGCTCTCTGTCCCAGGCAGTGAGATTTAACAGCATGATGAGTGGCAAAAGCAGGTGAAATGGTCAAAATAAACCACTCTTTGGGGAGGGGGAGAGGAGGATGCACAATACAAGGCACCAGGAGCATCCAGGGACCCAGCAGACCGTTACTCCTTTTCTCCTGAAGAAGCAGAGCTCGCCTCCCAGACGGTGAGATCCCAGCCCAGCGCTGCTCTTTGCTGAACACAGGCATCCAAGTTGCTTCTCCACTGACTGGGAGTGTTGTAAACATCTGTTTCATTTGAGAAAAAAAAAAAAAACCAACCAAAAAACCCCAGAAAAAGTGGTTTAAAAAACAACCAAAAAACCCCAGAAAAAGTGGTTTTCCCTACAACTGATAAATGCTGCTAAAAAATTTATTTTTATGGGTTTGTTTTGGTTTTTTTTGTGAGAAAAACCTCTGAAACAAATCAGATCACAAGCACCTTCTTGAACGAGGAGTTTCTCCTCCTTTCCCAACTCCTCCCCCACTATTAAAAAAGTACAATTATTTGGCCGTTTTCTATCTCGCCAGAGGCTCTATCACTGCAGAAGAACCGCGCTCTAGGGGGAAGGAGGTGACACCAAGGTCTTGGTCTGGGGAGGGGTGGAAGGAGACATAAAATCCCATAATTAAAGAGGAAAGGGAGAAAGCAGATATACAGAATATACGTAGAATATACTCAGCCTGCAATAGCTACCAGGTAAGCTCTCCAGAGTGTCAGAAGGCAACTTTAAATGTATTTCAGTGCGCTCCTGGGAAACCCAGCGTGGGTAATCACACTGGCTAGAGGAGATGAAATCGGTAGGAGCAGGTATTTCCAAATCTGTGCCTCTCCGGCTCATTGCTAAAGGCATCGACTGCATGAAACCAAGTAGATGAATTTTAACAGCCTCCCTAAATCCACACACGCTCGTGTCCATCGCCGAGCGCTGCCTATGGAAAGCACAAGCCTTCCTGGGGGATGAACCAGTCAATATACTGTACCTGGGTCTAGACAAGTTAATATTTCCCCTTGGAGGATGTGGTTTAGAAAGATATGAACCAAAATGGCAGGACTAAACAAAACTGTTGCTGCCTGGTAGACAATCCCAGTTAAACGATTCGATCTCCACGAAGGCAGCAAATCAAAGTGCAAAATACCAGAAATAACCTCTCAGAGCCCTCCCCTCAAGTCTTTTGGTGCCGCTGTGTGTCTGAGAAAGGATAAGGCTCTTCCCTTTTCTTCGGGATCGTTGCCCATGGGGTAAGTGCTCACCCAGATTCCTACCATCACCATTTCCTTTGTGTGTAAACATTCACAAGCACCTGCAAAGCCTCACAGTCCCGGTACACCCACCCAGCACAGCTTGATATTCAAACCCCCAGACCTTATATATAGGTTGGGTTGGTTTTTTTCCTATAGACATGTACACATACATGTACATAGACGGCTCAGAGGTGCAAAACCAGGCACACACCTTTCTTTTGCCCTGCACCTCTCTGGCAGCAGTCAGAATTTATCACCCAAGTGAGACATTATCACACTGCGCTGCCACCACCCAGCACCACCACAGGCACAGGGCAGCCTGCCATACCCACAGGGGAGTTTTTCCTTTCTCTCCTTCGCTTTCTCAAACAGAGTCTGCAGAAACTGTGAACGCTGACAGCCTGGGAAAGGAGTGAGCAGGGGAAGAAAAGCCCGCCAGTAGTTGCTTCATCCTTAAATATGACATCAGAGGCTTCATTTGCAGCCAGGGTAATTTCAGCCCCATGTGTCCCAAGCGCAGGCGACAGCATCAATACTCTGTCTTTCAGCCTGAGCGAGTCTCCACAGCAAAGGCAGAGGAACAGGACAGATGTTTGTACATCTTTCCTTTCCCTCTGTGCTTAATTCACACATTAAGAGAGCGGATGGAGCAGGCTTACATCTCCCTCCTTGTGCTGGAAATGAAAGAGAAAAAAAGACAAAAAAAAAAACCAACCCCAAACCGAAAAGGAGACTTCTCAGTCTGGCAACACATCTCTCAGAGACGAGCTGTCAGGATGGGAAAATGTCACCAGGCACTCAGCTGCCTTTACTGTGCTGTGACACGGGGAGAAGGGGAGTCTGCTCTCTGATCTGCCTTGTAAATCTGGAGCGACTCTTGTGAAGCCCCAGCAGTTCGGGGCAGAGCCAGCCCCAGCAGTTTCAGCACGAATCCCCCTGGACTTGCAGAACGGATTTTACAGAGACTTGCAAAGAGTTTTTGCCCTTGGCCCCTGGGGATTGGGGAGTGAGAGGGGAGTCTATGGGCGCTTCGACTTCTGCTACAAACAAAATCAACCTTCTCAGCCCCAGTGGATGGAAACAAAGGCTAGAGATACAGTCTTCCATTAATTCTTTGTTTCTCCAGTTGTTTACAACAGAGAAAAGGAAAAAAAAAAAAAAAGCACTAAAGCCTTAACTGAAAACCTAAAAAGAAGGGATAAAGCCTGTCTGGTGTCCCCTCAGTTCAACCTCGCTGGTTGAAACCTCCCAAGTGTGCAGGCATAGAATTATTTTGGTTGCAAGAGACTGTTTTGATCATCAAGTCCAACCATTAACCCAGCACTGCCAAGTTACCTCTAACCCATGTCCCTCAACACCATGTCTACCTGTCTTTTAAATACCTCCAGGAACGGTGACTCTACCACCTCCCTGGGCAGCCTGTTCCAAGGGTCGACAACCCTTTATTGGAAAGACATTTTTCCCAGAAATTTGTCACCAGGGGCTGACAACGCTGCAACGGGCAGGTCTGTGGGTGCCCCGTTCTCCTCCTGTCCCCCTCCACGCGTCCTCACCAGGTCCCAGCTCAGCCATGAGGGTCCCCTCGCTCCCACCCCAGTCACACCAGCCAGACCTCCAGAAGCCAGGGTGTATATTCTCGAGCACCATCTGCTGGCTTTTTTTCTTATTAACAAGCAGATAATGCAGGGAAGACACCTTTGCACCACCACCAGCCCACTCTGATGACTGTCCATCTGTACCAGAATTGTGCAGGTGTTTTCCTGTGAAAATCAACCAGTTTTGTTAAATAAGACGTTTTGCTTGGGCAAATGTTCCTGCTCACCTGTGTTTTTCAGTGTGGGATACTCCCAAGTGAGAAGAAGTTAATTCCAAATTGTATTTTTCCTTTGGTGCTGCTTGGGAAGTACAAAATGAAGTATTTTGATTATCTGGGAAAGCAATAAAAGCAGAGATTTGTCTTTTTTTTTTTTTTNACAGTTTTCTGAATCTGACCCAAATTCAGACACAGCTTTGCCTCCTCCCACTCAGAAACTGCATTTCTTGGTGAGTAAACTCTTTGTTACACAAATCTGCTGGTGACACTGCAGAAACACAGGTTCCAAGGGAGAGTTCAGCCTGACGGCTCTCGCTAGGCCAAACAAAGGTTTTCATCGGGGATTAATTCTCCCCGAGCTAAAGAGGGGAGGAAGGAAACACCTTTAGTCGTTGCTGGTTCGGCATCAGGAGGTCCAGCTGCAGCTAAGCGTGTAGGTTCGCACTTGTTCTCCTTCCCCGAGGGTTACTGACTGTGGCTAAGCCAGTGCATCACACAAAACCGTATTCTTTTCCCTCAGTCCCTTCTTAGTGAGTAAATCCAAACCGAAATCCGGAATACAGATGTTGGAGCTGAAGAGAAAGTTCAGTTTACGCTTCGGTGCACCTCCTGAATGCCGCCGCGGGGTGAACCTGTGTACACCGTCACCGTCTCCAGTTGGGAGATTTACTGTTAGACTGGAGGTAAAGACTCTGCAACTCTCAGGATACTCAAGCGCTGAAAAAGGTCACCGAGGGACAGCCCAGAGGTTGAGAATCGTTCGGACAACAAGGCCCACCCGTTTCTCTCTTGGGCAATAATGCACAGACCCTTTTCTCTTCAAGCACACCCGTGGGGCTTTTTACCATTTCACCTTCACAAAGGGAGGTCCTACGTTTTCCACAACAGGTGATTTTTAAGAATAGGTTAGACAAGGAGCCATCCAAAATGACCTACGATCTCTGGAGCTTCACTGGTTCCCATTAACTGAAGGTCTGGTTCTGAACCTCCCTTCCCCACTCCCCTGCACAGTGGTCACTGCACCCACCCAGAGAAACCAGAATAGCAGCGTTTTCACACGCTTAGATGTCAGTGACCACAGGAGATACCGCAGAGAAGAAAATCAGGTCAAGAGCCAGGACTCTGGATAAATAAAGTCACTCCATAGGAGGACACTTGAAAAGAAAACCTTGAGTCTTGTCGCTGCAGGGACCAACCGCTCTATTCATGGTACCTATTCCTTCTTCCTTTATACATCAGTAGGAAACTGCCCAAAGAGAAATCTTGCCTTTAATCCGAGGTGAAACTGAGATTTTCACACATCACAGGAGACTTTACCTGCAACGGGGATGAATAAGGTGTAAGAAAAAAGTAGAAGGACCTAAACAGATGGATTCTATATTGGCATTACAAGTCACACAACGTTTTTCATCCAGTCCTACCTGTACAACACTTCGGATGGAACTCGTTAAATATGAGTTGTTCCTGTTTTACCCCATGTTAGTAAATTTTCCTTTACAACAAGACTGCAGATAGCAATCTGTAACCTCTCCGCTCAATTTTTCCTTCCCAGACCTTCTTTTTAGGGTGAATAAAGAAGAGCTAGTAGGAACAGGAGAAAAACGGGATGATGTATTTTGCCATTAAACTGGAGCTAGGCTTTGGGTTATCATAAAAGATGTTACCCAGTGAAAAGCACATCTCACTACTACACATTTACAGCCCTGTTGATGACGTATATCAAATCCACTAAGTTTAAAAGTCAAAACAAGATTACCCTGTCCTAATAAATATTGATCACCTTACAAGTCCTTGTTTTAAAGTCCTTAATTAAGCACAATACTCAACTTTGCTCGTTGCCCAGTAGATGAGAATCAATACTTTCTATCATTAATGCTGTCCAGCAAAAAGAAAAGAGCCCAGTCCCCAGCTGCTGCAAACTGACCATGCTGGGTTGTCGCCTCGTTAAATGTGTTACTGAGGATCTCACAAGCCCATGTGAGCCCATGACCCTGCTGCAGTGGGCACAGGGTGACAGAGCTGTTCCTGCTCCAACAAGAAATCAATAAACAACCAGAGATGGAGGAAAATGCAATGTGCCCTGGTGGCCAAGAAGGCTGATGGCATCCTGGGGGGCATCAGGAAGAGTGTGAGCAGCAGGTGGAGGGAGGTCATCCTGCCCCTCTGCTCTGCACTGGTGAGGCCCCTTCTGGAGTACTGGGACCAGTTCTGGGCTCCCCAGTTCAAGAAGGACTGGGAACTGCTGGAGAGGGTACAGCAAAGGCCTACAAAGATGATGAGGGGTCTGGAGCATCTCTCTTCTGAGGAAAGGCTGAGGGACTTTTTAGTCTGGAGAAGNACACTGAGGGCTATCAAAGAAGGCAGTTGCAGAGCCCGACCTTTGAGTACCTGACCACCACTACACAGATTAATCCTTGATACCCGCCTTGATCAGCTTCCAGAGGGTGAAAGGCCAGAAAGAGGGAGATGCTTCCAAACCCCAGTCCCACCGCTCACCTCTCCTCACTGCTGGGAACAAGGTCTGGGCACTCGCTTCACCCACACTTGTACCTCTTTAGCCTTTTGGCTGAGTTGAAGGAATCTCAGCGCTTTGGCACTATTTGACAGTATGTATTACAGGTGTTGTCATGGCAATGATTTATGCAAGAATTAGTCACTGCAGCACTTCTACAATAGACTGAAGAACAATAGGAAAAACTGCACATTTCGAAGTTCCTGTGATACAGAGGTTGAGGGTGGGGGAAAAGAGATTAGATTCCTTTCACCCCTCTGATTCCGGCAGTGACATTTAAACAGCTCAGGGAAAAGTCAGTGCCTAATCAGAAATGTTATTAATAGCAATCTGACAATAACCCAAACTTCATATTAAACTCTGCTAGCAGTTGCAATTATATATTCACTACTGGCCCATTTCTGAATTAATCGGGGATTGAGTAACAACTGGAGCAGAGAAGAAATTATTACATTTGCATTGTTATATAATGAGGAAAGAATCCGAGTTTATTGACAACGGGGTGATTTATCCCAAGGGCCCCATTGCTGTCAAAAGTTGTGCTGACTGTTCCGAGTCACGGAGCTGAGCTCGGTTACCAAGCTTTAGCTGAAATAAAAAAATAAAAATAAAAATCACCCAGAAAGAAAGAAAAAAAAGCATTCAGAAGTTAGGAAACTCCAGGGCTGAAACTGAACCATCTGAACGTTCCCACTTTGTTATTACTTATTAGAATGTGATTTTTAATTGAAGGATCATGTATTGGTTCACGTATCTAAGTTTTGGCAAAGGCAGGAGGAAGTTCAAAGAAGGCTGTTGCTCAACTTTAACAACAAATAGAGCTTCTGCTTCTCACGGTAATAAAGGGAGTCATCCTTCTCCCGTGTGCTGCTGTACCTCCATCCCCACTAAGGCTCCCTGAATAACAGGGCAATTATCCTCATTGTTCCCATCTCTTCAGAATCAGCTCTGAGATTTACAACTGCCACGGGGTCAGAGCAGAAGCAAGCTTGACTAAAGAAACGAAAAGGTTATTTAGCGGCGAGTTTGAGAATCTGCATCTCTCAGTCTTTCCGCTCTGTTCTGGGGGACTTCAGGTTGTCTTGTCCTCTTAATACCTCCAGCCTCAAATGCAATTTTCCCATTTTCCTTACAAGCTTTGAGTGGAGCCTCACGGCCTTGTCAACGGGGTCACTTTCAAACTCACTTTACTATTAATGACCATTTCAACCAAAAGGGAGAAAAAGCCCAAGACATGCAACCGTCATTTTCCAGCCCACAGTCATCAACATCGCTACCTGTGGCCATCACCTCACCAGGCCACGCAAAAGGTGCGATTACTTCCATACTCTTCCTTCTTCATTTTCTGTGCTGCCTGGCAGTAAATCGTTACTAACTTCTTCAAGGTTTTTAGCATATGCGTTGTCACATGGATTTACCATCAAACTCCACCGTTAAGCCCAGTGAAAGCATCAGAGGCACAGAATGTATCTGTCCAAATTACATCAGTTTGTGTGGATGTCTTTAGAGGGTAACACGTCCACATACTGCCTGATAGTGCTTCAGTAAAAGGTGTTTTTCCTCAGGTTGCTTTTAACTTTCCTCCCTTGTATCTTTCTGAAATAAGAGTGGAATTGTTCACCTGAGGACGCAGGCAGGGAGTGGCCAGGCTTTGCCAATTTAATGTTCTTTTTCCCCTGCCCAGAGCTTTAGAGTCTGTCCTTACTCTCTCTTATTCTTCAAGTCTCCTGTACTGTTTCAACATTTACAGCAGTGCTTCATGGCCTCCCAATTTAACTCCTGACAGGAGAAGAGGAAAACCAAACCCAAAAGAATACCAAGACAACAGAGCAGCTGCTGAGACTTTAGGGAACTTGGTGTTCCATGATAAACACAGCCAGCATTGAGGATGGGTGGGATTGTCCTTTGTCTGGAAAGTCCCCAGCTCCAGGCATTTCACACTTACAAGGAAAAAAAAAAAAAACCAACCCAAAAGGATTTGGAAGAAATATTGTGATATGTGGCACACGGAGATGTAAGCTTTGGAGGAATTCACACCAGCATCGAGCATCCCTGTGTTCTCACAGGCTTCTCAGATCCGATCACTTAGTTCAACGCTCTCATCTAACGCATCTCTTGAGCCTGTAAACACTTCAGCCGCACTCAGCACTGCGGTGCTGGAGCCATACCACAACGAGCAGTAAGAACCCTACACAGCACAAAGGAATTCAGATTAGAGCTGGATGGAGAACGACTATTACGTTTAGCAGAGAAAATGTTTTCACTTCTGTGGGAAATGGAGCAGGCACCACCATCCTGAGGAGCACCATATGGGGCAGCGAAGCCGGGAGCCAGAACTCCCGCGCTCCCAGGCTTGCAGTAAGTGGAGTTGCTGGGCAGATGCTCCAGCTCCAAAGCAGATCTAGGTAGGATTAAAACTGCCAAGCCGACTGCATCCAATAGCTGCCTTGATTCCTCCAGAATCCAAGTCCCACTGTTTCTGCAAACAAATTTGACAAATTGGCAAATTCCAAGGAACAACAGAGCAGCATCACTTTATGTAAGAGTTAATGCTAAGCTCTATTCACGGTCTAGAATCCAGCTCCCATAATGAACCCAACATATCAGCACCACTTAAAACTGCAAAGTCAAATTAGCAATCAAAACCCCTGCAAAAATAGCAGGCCAGATTTTATTCAGTGAAAGGTATAATTCTACTGATGTCAAAAAATGCTACGCCAATTTCTGCCAGCTGAGATCTAACTCCCTGTATTTTGCATTTTTATGCATTTCATTTTGCTTTTCTCTCCCCAGCCTCCCTGCCAGCCCCTGACCACAAGCAGCACGGACTGGGCAGTCAGAACTGCCAGCCTGACCCAAGGCAAACACGCCTGAATCACCCTGGCAGCCGATTTGATGGGCCACGCTAATTGCAGCTAATTGTTAGACTGGATGTTCACAGGTTTTCCCCCCCGACTAGCTGTTTGACATCTTGCATTTGCTCTGGATGGGTTTTAACGTGTAAAGTAGTTACTTCTGGAATCCTTTGCTTTCCCGCAGTTGTCACGCTTGCGGCCACCCGACTCGGAATCTGTTCTTTTCTACCCAGAGGGAATAGTTTTTCTGCAGGAAACTGGTCCTGTTTCTGCCAAACAAGCTGAAATTTTAACTTCTGGACAACGAATTCCTTTCCTCAGCTTTATTCTGCCCCTGCGTTGAACATGGAAACCTCCAGCCCTGCTCCACAGCTCCTCAGTGACCCTTTCAACATGGGGCACAGCCAGCGAGCCCCGCTCCAGACCCCCAGAAAAGGCCTTTTATTCCAAGTGGATAAAGCAGCAGCTGCCCAACAGGCTGGGATGCCAATGCCCTGGCACTGCCCAAGCACTTGGCTGAGCAAAGAGCGCCCCGAGCTCCCTCCGTGCAAAGCTCTTCCCTTCCGCGGCTGCCACGGAAGAGGCTGGACGTGACTCCAACCTCCCTAATACACTTGCTCAGCCAAAGTTAACCACTGTGGGCTTGATGCGTGGATGCACTGCTAACCACCAGCTAGGCTCAGGAGGCAACGCTTCAAGACATTTCCCTGCATTCCACCTGCACACAACAGATTTTTGCTTGGCTGCGTTGACTACAAACCCTGGCCGCCCATGGGCTGGCTGATGGTACATACACCAGTACAGCCCCGTACACCAGTACAGCCCCGTACACCAGTACCACCTTTACTCTGCCCTTCCTTGCGCTGCAGAGAGAAGGAAGCAGATGTTTGCTCTGGCATTTTCAGACCCAAACCCTGGGATGGCCCCGTCCCCCATGGCCATACAGTTCCTCCTGTAATCTGCTCCGAAGTATTTCCTGTTATGCTCAATTAACAGCTTCGCTGCTCCTCCTTTTGGCTGCACGGCTACTCATCCCAGACACTGGTAATGTTTCTTTTATTGGAGTGGATGCTTCCAGACCTGCAGTTCAAGGACTTGTGTCAAGGTACTCAACTTTTTAACTGATCCATAGTTCTGCTCATACAGCTGCCTTGGCTGGGTGAATGAGGGATGGGCATCCAAGAAGAAAAGAGTTCTCCAAATATTTGCCCAGTGCTGAGGAACACAATTACTCCAGAGTTAAAATGCAGGCCTGGGCTATGGATGTATTACTGGTTTTCTAACAACACCGGTCTGAATTATCTCAGCACTCCTTCCAACTTCCCCTTTCCAAGCAAAATAGTCTCCTTTTGCAGTTATACCCTGAGAAACACACATTTCTTCTCCTCCACGCACACCTACTGACACAAACCAGCAATCAGCTGATTAAGCCTCAACCACAGCACTTGGCGTTGGAGAGAATAAAGAAAGGGCTTGATATCCCAGCCCAGCCCCTGACTTTTGCTGGATCTGCAATCCCAGGCAATCCGACTGCCGCAGAGCGGGGACACCACCGCCATCTGACAGACACAGCTGCACAACCGAAGGAATTTCAGCCTCTTCTGTCACCGTCCCCTTCCTCGCAGCGGCCGCTGCGACCAGCCAGGCGGACATTTGTTCATCTACACGCACGACAAGCAGGTGAGCAGTGGGGAATCAGCCCGTGGAACCAGCAGAAGAAAGGCTTGGCCGAGGAGCCCGCTGGCTGGCAGGGCTTTTTGTCTTGTGCCTGGAAACCTGGGGCCCTGGACATGCCTGAGCACACAAAGGCAGCCCCAGTCGGGTGGGAAGATTTAACATGCACAAACAAGGANATCTTAGTACAGAAACAAAATACACTTGAATCCCTTAACACAAGGACGGGAAAGATGCTGTCCCCCTTGTTCTCTCTTTTTGACATTGTCATGTCCACATCGTGTGACAAAGCAACACCTTCAGAGAACGGCAGGCAAAAGAGGACCCTCGCACCGATGAAAACACCATGTCTCTGGATGACTGATTGATCCCTGATTAATCAGAGCCACAGGCTGAAGAGAAATGCCGAAAGCCAGAAATGACAGAAGGTTGTCTCTAGAGCCGGGGGGGAGCCGCAGCTGTGGGTTCCTGCCTTCGGACACCAGCAGCTCCAACCCAGAGGATACTGGTGAGGGTCCTACACCCTGCTGCAGGGGAGTCCATTCAGTAGAGAGCTCCTGTACTCTGCTGCAGGAGAGACTGTCGACTAAAGCCTGACCCTGCACAGACATGGCTACACAGGGGCTGGTTTAGAGCCAATTCACAGCATCCAGCTTGCCACATGGAGGAGTCACGTCAGTGTGACACAAGGGTCACTCTCCTGTCTCCGAGCAAGAAGGACAGCTGTCAGCATGGAAAAAGCAGAAATACTTGCAGGGGAAAAAAAACAACAACAAAAAGTATTTACCTTTCCTTCTCCAAGAAGGATATCTAATGTAATCTACATAAGGAATCCAAAATTACACGAGCAATAAAGAGGTAATTACATTCATACTAACGTCTTCAACTGGTCTGGCAACACACATTGGCATAAGACCAGAAAGTTATAGCAGCAAGGTGATTAGGGACAGGTAACAGCTAAAAATATAGAGTGAGATTAATTAATAATTGATGGTGTAGGTAGAACACTGCAGAAAGTATAATTAATGCTGAACAAACTTGATATAACTCTGTCTTGCTAAAGACTAATAAAATGTTTCAGCGCTGCCCAGGATCTGCGTCTTAAAACCCCACGGGATCAGACCATCCGCTAACGTGGGTCTGCGTATCTCCCCTGAGTTCAGCCACGAAATGCTGCTTTGTCACTTCAGGAACTCACACTGCATTATTTCCTGACCACGTTTTACCCCTGAGCCTGTAGGTGTGCGGTTGCACACTGACGTGCACACACGCTCACTTGTACGAACACGTAGCCCTTTGTCCTCCCAGGATGGTTTCATCCAGTCTCTTGCAAACCTTCAGAACTGTAACATACTGGGGAAAATACATATATTAAAGTTATGAAACTTAGTTGTTAATGACTGGAATTGCCAGCAAGTGACTCAAGTTGGCCAAAAATAGCCATCGTAACAAGTTACAGAATGGGAGCGCTGAATCCCCAGATGAGTAAGTAGCAACTCACTGACTGTAATTGCTGGATACTGAATAGTCAGAACCTGTGTTTGCAGCTGCCTGTAGCGTCACTTCCAAACCTCACAAGAGCTGACAGGCAGAAAAACACTCCATTTGCCTGTGAACTTTTCAAGTGCTAGGGCTCCCTCTTATCACCGTGACACTTGCAGGGTTGGCATCACGGGCCAATGTCTCCAGGTGCAACAAACAATACCTGAACAGGAGTAAAAATCGAAGTTCCAATAGTCAACATCAGCCTGCATCAATCAAAGAGGCTGAGCTGTTTTCCTCAGATCATGGAACGGAAGAGAAGGACCATCTATGACTAACATCTGATACGAAGCACTTCTTCAAGGACTAGACTACCATAAAAACATCCAAGAGGATGTTTTTATGATGTCCTACAGAAATGCAATGTGCAGGGATTGTTTCTGGAGGAGGTGACACTAAGAGAAGAATCATGAGCAGAGACACCCAGGCCACCACCCTCAACACCAACAACCACCCCTCCCTCTTGGAGTTATTCCTGAGACTGATTGCCTGCTCCGCCGCTCAGGAATCTGAGCTGCCCTGGTCATTTCCCAACTTCAACTCTTGTTGAAAACTATTCTGGGCCCCAAGTCTGGGCTTTTAAGAAACTTCTGAGAGGGAGCCTGATAGGGCTACGAACGGGCTGTAGAAAATTAAACTAATCAAGTTCAACAGAAGTCCAGCTTAGTTCTGAACTCTCTCACCCTTGACTTTAAAGGGAGCCCAGAGACACCAAGCTGCACAGGCCGCCTGAAGCCAGGGGCAAGTGCAGCCCCGTTAATTAGTGCGGTAGCTCAAGACGACCAGCGTACATGACTCCTCAGTGCTCCCAGTGACTTTGCTCTGCCCTTGAAGGGGACCAACACATATCTCACAAGGCCAGCGCCAGGATTAATTAGGCAATATTTGTGAAGCGCTTTGAACATGAAAAACTTCAGCTCTCCATGACTCTGTTTACACATCTGCTAAGTAAGTATCATAATGCCTACCCTAGAGGGTTGACAGTAAGCTTATTTATTTTTTGTTTGCAAAGCACTCAGAGATCCTAGATGAAAAATGCCGCAGAAACATGGAGTGTTATTGCTATTAGACAGGCACGCACTAGAAACGTCTCAGCCAGCTCCAGATTCCAGGAATAAAGTGGGAAGGACTGCGTGCCAGATCTCAATCCAAGGCCGGTTGGAGAGACTTTGGAGTCTCTGGCTTTTAGCAGTGAAGGAAGAACTGATGAACCAGATTTGTTATAACCATGGCGGGGGAAGGGGGAAGAAGAATTCCAGCCAGGGCTGACTTGATGGGTCATTTGTACTGCTGGAGCACCCAGGCTGATGATATTCATGCCCAGACGTGCGTTTTGGAGGACTCCTAACAAAACCCTGGCCTTCCATGGAACAGCAAAGAAAGCATTTTTAAACAACATTTGCGGTTACTTCCTGGGAACAGCGCAGCCCATGAACCACAAGGCTTTATTTTAATCACCGTAAACTAATGGATGTTCCAAGGTGTTGGCTTTCATCAAGGGGCACTGCCAAGTGCCTTCCAGCTCCCAAGGCAATCAGGGATAAAGCTAACGGCAGGAGGGCAACGGCTGCCTCTTGTTCTCTCTGGGAAGTGAAATGCATCTTCTTTCTGGAGACACCTCGCCCCACCAAATTCTCTTCTGCTCGGCATAATGAGGGCATCACTCTTTGCAGGTAGTTTTTGAAGTAGCTAATTATGCTGTGCTGTGGGAAGCTGCTGCACATTCCTCATGTTCTGGGTGATCCAAGGGAGTTTAACTAGGAATAATGGGACAAAACTGTGCACGGAATACATTAAGCTGAGCGCCAGGCAAAGCCTCCTGGCAGGGATGCATACGCATTAGGTGGTGTCTGATGAGAAACAGGACAGGGATGGTTTTAAACTGGCCAGGACACAGCAGCCATAAGTGAACAACTACCACCCCCACCCTGGGGGTGCAGTGGCCCTTATTGATCTCTCACGGGACCTAATACCGGGACATACCTTTCACTGAAGAGAGAGGAGACAAAACTAAAAGACCACCTTCTCGTTTATACAACTAAAAACACGCACTGAGCTGCTAAGAACGAGAGGCAAACCAACCATGGAATGACAGCCTGGAATGGAAGGGCTTCAGCCAGGCTTGGAAATAGAAGACAATAAACACACCGTGTGTTACCTGAGTCAGGGACCAAGAAATAGCCTTTGCCTCGTCTTACTTGCCCCAAACTTCATGTTTTTTCTTCAGGTCATGTAACTTGTTTTCATTTCTGGCTAAATAGAGGAAGTGTCAGGAATACATCAGTGTTTTAACTGCTAAAAACCAGAAAGCAAAAAAAATATATACTAGCATATATGCTCTTCCCTCAACTACTACTTTTGACAGTCTCTTTTCCAACCTCTTCACACCTAACAGAGCATCTCATGCCTCAGACAGCTGACCTGTGCTTGTTTTTTGCAGGTCGTTCTGATCTGTACTTGAATGTGACTGGTTTTTGAAGTCAGCCCTTCCGCTCTCAAAATAATGCAGTTCTCAGGGGGAGCCCACCAGATGCACTCAGATGGATTTTAGGATGAGACTCCAGCAGAGCTGGGTCTAATCAGCAAATCAGGACTTTGCTTCCTAAGGCTTTTTGTTTGTTTAACATGAAAGACAGAGCAGCCCATTTGAATAACTCACGATTAGCAAGGATAAACCTAACCAGCAGGTTTTAACGGTCTCAGAGCCATAAGCCAGTGTGAAGAATCCTAGTGAGCTCCAGGCAAGTTCTGCACCATCAAACATGGGGATCCCTGGTCCCAGGTTGAGGATGTAGCAGGAGACAGAGATGACCTGCCTTCCTGCATCCCTGGGAGGCCCAGGAAGAACTGGGGAACCTTGGGGTTCAACACTGTGCACATACAGCTGTGTAAAAAAGCTGTGCCACAAAGAAATGCCATCATTCAGGGTTTTCCTCCTCTGAGGGAGCTGCCCGACAGCATGAGGTTGATGTATTCCCCAGGACTTTTAATATCTAATCTGTTCATCATACATGGTGTTCACCAGACACACAGAGAGCAGGATCACAACAGCTTTGCTTCCTTTTGAGGCCAAGCTAAAACCACAGGGGCAGGAACTGACTGAACCACGCTTTGTGCAGTAGGTCATTATCCCAAATCAGGGCCTACACGATTCCCTAATAAGTAACCACAGCTGGGATAAAAATAAGCCCCATCTGGAACCCCAGTGCCTTGCAATGCATGACCAGCTCTACCTGCTTGATCTGAGCTTCACCTATTGCTCCCCACCCCAGGGAGGAAGAAGGGTACGAGTTGGTGAGTGAACAGAACAGGTTATTTTCATGTTGTATGCATTTCAGGCTTTGCCTGAAGCACTCAAAGGTAGTCTGCAAAACTGTCTGGAATCCCTTGGTGTTTGTTAACAGCTGTCGGTCCCAGCAAGTAGCAATGATAACGAAAAGTCTAAGTGGAAGAGTGAATTTAAAAAAAAAAAAAACCAAAAAAACCAAACCCATAAAAACCCCACCACCAAAACACCAAAAAAAAGGCTTCAGTAGGACCCCAGCAATAGAGCTGCACACAACTGCAGGCAGCACTGGGTCTTGAGTCCTCATCCTCCAGGGTTGTGGTCCCAGCAAAGACAAGAGTCCCTTGCCTCTAGCAGCCCCTAGATTTGCAAGATGGTAGAAGGATCCATCTTTTGGCAGAGGAAGGATGAAGCACGAGCACATGCAGGTGCCTGCCCTCAACCCTACAGCCTCTCACCCCAGCTGCACTCAGCAGGGAGAGATTCCTTCATGAGCTAGAACTGGAACGTGATTTATCTCTATAGAGTAAGAGCCGTGTTTAAAAGAGGGCAAAACCCATCCAAGACGTTTACACTGTTCTTACCCTATTGAATCTGACCACTCTGCTACCTGTAGGGTGTTTATTCTCACAACACCCTCAAAGGATGGAGAAGACAATAGGAAACTGATACTCCGAAAACCTTGTATTGCTTGGAGTGATACTCAGGCAGCCTAAATACCACCTACATGCTCATGCCACATTTTCTGTCAGCTGAGTCCAGTTTTCACAAGCATATTCCCCAAAGGAATCTGAGCCCAGACCCCTGGGCTTTGCCTCCAGGGCATGGTAACCACTAGACCATCCTTCCCCATGAGCCTCTAAGTGCATTTTCCAGTTACCACTTCGGATAAACTTCATTGGACAGGATCATAAATTCTGTCTAAACAAGAATTAATGATAGTAATAATGAAGAGAACCCACAAATCTTCAGTGAAACCAATGAGTATTTTGGGAGACAAATGACTCTATTACTGAGGCTATCGGAGAAGCCCTGAACCATGGCCACAGCAAGTACAAAGCAATGGTGCTCCCTGACACTCAGGGAAGCGTGCCAGTTTGCCCCCCTCAGAAGACCTAGCCCCTTCTGAGCTTTTTTTTTTTAATAAAAAAAAAAAAAAAAGGCTTCAGTGACTGTACATGGTCTTTGCTTGTCCCTGAGTCATTATAAATGACAATAAGTAATCACTGCTCTACCACAGACAAGGCAACCAAGGTTACATGATTTGCTTCATGTTGTGCAATCAACAGGAGATTAAAATAAACCACCCCCAAACCCCAGAATCCAAACCTGCACTGCAAGGCAGTGCCAGGGCCAGCTGCCCTTCCGTCTTCACAATGCAGGGACCAGGACTTGGATCATCAGACAGTAATAAATTTTATTCCAGCAACACAACATCTGGCCACAGCTGCATCTCCATCATGGTACGGACTGCAGATCCAGAAACAACTTCTGAAGGTGGCAGGGGGAAGGCTGAATAAAGGAGGGAGCAGAAGAATTCACCATCCCTTTCTACTCATTGCCCTTTCTCTGAACAAACGCACCAGAGTGACACGAGACACAAAAGCAATTTCTACCATTACAAATAAAATCTTCCCAATCTGCAGTGTCCCAGTAACCTCATCCATCAAAGGCCTCACCCGCTTGCTTGAAATTTTCCATGGGAATAGGGCTCTGGATCCAACCTCCCAGCACTGTCCCCTTGTGCACAGAATTATGCAGAATGGCCTCTCCAAGACATCTGTATCTGCCACTTTGGGCTCCTCCATGCAGCGAATCCCTCGGTTATACAGTAATTGATGGGCAGGCTGAGGGACAGGTGATTGGCAGAGTAATTGAGCAACGTCCCTTCAGTGATGAAGGGATCATGTAGCATCTGTATTATCCCGAAGGTCTCCGCTGTCCTGTCTCCTCTCTCTTGCTGTCTGGATACAGCTCGTCGCTACCCACCCAAACCATCCAGACACGAAGGCAAGTGAGGAGCAAAACCCAAAATGCTGCATCACACAGCAGGAGTGCAGGTCACTCTCCCGGCACGGCAGACCCAGGCAGGGCTGCAGTGAGCTATAAACGTGTATCTGTCCAATAGATTGCTCTTAATCTATTGAACATATGTTTATGTATTTATCTAAACCAACAGAGATAAGACACGTACGTACGTGTTTGTGCATATACCCACAGGCAGAGTGTACACAGTTACACAGAGCTGAGCATCCCGATGACGCAGAGCTGCGTGTTCCTGTCACACGTGAATGGGAAGCTCTGAACCCAGCGCAGGATCCGACCCTCCAGAAGAGAAGGGACAGCTCTTGTTTCTAACAGTGGGGGTCTCCCCTCTGAGAATTCCGCCCCGCCCCCCCCCCCCCGCCAAGCTCTCTCACCCCAGTCTGTCTGCACTGCAGGAGCCCCCAGGCCCATGCTGCATGTTGTGGTGGATTCACAGGCACTAAGGGGCTTTCCAGAGCCACCACCGGCCACCTCAGCCACAGAAGACAAAGGCCACTTTCCTTCCCCAGCAGAGGTCTCGAAGCCTTCCTCCATCTACCCCTGCTGGAGGGAGCGCTGCAGGGCCGAGGGCTTCTGTTACGCTATTAAAATTTTAAATGAAAACAGCCCCTGAGCTCATCCATTTGCAGACTGGCTAATTTGTCCCCAGGGACTGGCTGGAGGGGATGGGGGGAGGGAACCAGCACTCTCTCTTCCGTTATAAAAATAACAAAAAGTGATGAATGACCCTCACTGCTCAGGATGGGAAGAAGCAGCTTTTTTCAGCTGGAGATAAATTACTCCTGTCACAGCAGGTAGCATAGCGTTTTACCCACAATATACCCAGGCCAGCTCCACGGCGACCTGGCTTTACCAAGCCTTGCTTATCTCATCTCCAAAGATTTTGTCTTGTTTAAAAAAAAAAATAAATAAAAATTACACCAATTGGGGAAGCAAGAGGCGAGGCTGCGAGCGCTCACAGCGGCAGGAGGGCTGGCCAGGGATGCCGGGGGATGCGTCTACATCACCCTCTGCTTTCCCTTCAGAGGGAAAGGAGCTGGTAAAAGGAACCTATTGGCAGTGCAGAAAGAGACAGCAGCCTCCATGGCTCCCACCAAACCCCTCCAACACATTCCTAAGCGCCATCTATTGGCATTTCTTCCTATTAACTTTCCGCTAACCCACACGCAGACGAGGAGCATTCTTGTCACAGGCAGCATCTAGGAAATTGTGACTTGGATGGAAGAGCTCAGGGGGACACAAACCCCAGCACTCAGTGCCCAGTTTGATAAGAGCTGGCTGAGGGTTTTTTTGTTGTTTTATTTTGTTTTTTTTCCAATGCAAAAAATGTCAAACACCCTTTATCTGCCAGGC
>VXBJ01007100.1:145071-230551 GCA_013400055.1 Nycticryphes semicollaris
TCTCCCAGGCGCCCCCCCCCCCCCCCCATACAAGCTAATAGATTCATTTATTCAGGACAGGGAATTTATAGATTTAGTTTGATTTTCTTTTCATAAGCCTTCCTCCCCAAGCTACATTTCTCTTTTCATTAATGTGCTGATGGAGGAATAAACTTTTAACTCCAAGGATCAGGCCTGTCAAGGCGAATCTCCCCTCTCCCCAGGAAGGGAAGGGGCTGGGGCAGAGGGGGCTCCCAGCTACAGGAGGAGGCTCAGCAGGGAATTTTAGGAGAATTGCTGCAGCCAGTCCTAAGCAAGCTGAGCATCTCATTGCCTGAATTCTCCAGCCGCTTCTTCCATGGGAGGTTTAGTTGGGCTTTCAACTTGGTCATTTACAGTGTCTGACACAGAGCAGGCGGCAAAATCCCTCCGAGGAACAGAAATGCACCCAGGGGAGTGAGAGGACAGACACAAACAGTGTGGGGAGAAAGGTATGAAGGACACAGAGATCCAGAATTAGAAGAAGGGAAAGTCTGGCAAGAACAATTAACTGTAAATATTTCTTGTGATACAGTTAATGGTGCCCCAAAAGACAATCCGGACCCCGAGTCAGCCCTCAGTCATACCTTAGTGGTTGTGCTCACTGGGCTTTTATGAGCTTTCCTGTGGGGCTTATATATAGAATCACATCGACTCCAACCATCAGCCCCACTCTACAAATTCCTCCCCTACACCTGATCCCCCAACACCACATCTAAACGACTCTTAAACACATTCAGGGATGGGGACTCAACCCCCTCCCTGGGTAGCCTATTCCAGGGTCTGACCACTACCACCACCCACCACAGTCTGTATTCTTCCATTTGGCATAGAAGCAGAGGTATTTTTCCCCATACAGCCATTCACACACTCTGGTCTTCCTTACCCACACAAGTGGGTTTTTTTCATGCACACATACCAACGTGTGTGATGGTGATTGTGTCTCTAGATCTTCCTTGCCCTCAACTACACCTTAGGCATAAATCTAAGGGAGACCACTTCATGTACATCAAGTCATTCTTATTCCCCCTCCATCCCCATGACTCATCATGGAGGTGAAAGATCCCTAGCAGGAAAAAAAACACTCAACTTGCTCTTGTGAAACCAGTTTTTTTTCTCCCCCTTTTTCCACTTCTTTCTTCCACTTTAACAACTCTAAGGCCAGGTGATGAACATGGTGCAAGCAGAGGCCAGCCAAGCACTGATCAATAGGCTTTGACAATAAAGTAACCAGCCCTTTTCCAATTTAACTTTGGGCCTTGCCATCACTGTGCTATAAAGGGAAAGGATGCAAAGCCCTCTCCTGAAGGGTACAGGCTGGAGAGCACCTGGCACTATGGTTTTGCAAATGAGAGCAGCACTGGGTTTATCCACACAAATAAGGAAAATCCCTAGAGAGTCTGGAGTTCAATTCTGAGTCACAGCTATAAATTTAGGCAGCTTAATGCAAGGCTGAACCAAATTACCAGGAAAAGAGTAATTTTGGGGCTGGAGACTATTCCTGCGCAAGACCCAAGGGGAGAGGACAAGAGAACCCCATGGACACACCAAGGAGGTGGTGGAATGATGACCGTGTGGTTTTAAATCCATTTTCTAGTCAGGATAAATCCTCCTTACTAGAGTGAAATGCACTGTGTCTCAAGCGTGAAAGCGAAGGTGTTAATTCCTCTGCAAATAGCGTGTGAAACGCCACAACATCAGACAGGGCTCCTACCCACTTGGCTAATTATGCTCTCTGCCAGTTTGCTCTTTATGTCGTATTTCACACCGGTGCAAACTGCATCAGTAGGACAGGGCTCTGCTTCAGAAAGCAACGCAGAATTTTTAGACTCGAGTGGAAAATTTGCCGGAGGCTGGATTGTCAAGAGGGGGGAAAAAAAAAAAACCAAAGCACATGATATACCACCATTACTATAATGAGTTCTTTTTCATAGTTATAAATCCCACTCAGGGACTCACAGAGATGGACAAACAGCAAAAAGCATAGCACATGTTTGTTGTATTAAAGCCATTAAGTAATCCTCTACGGATGGCGAGTACTGATGTTTTGCTGACAAAACCTTTGCAGTACTTCCCCCGGGGTAGGGGGTTTTTTTTGGGTGTAAATTTGAGTTTTTAGCCGGCCGTACCCTGCGAGCACAGCACGGCAGCTGCTTCCTCTTGGAGCAAGCTCACGTGCAAGGCTACGAGCAGAGCAGCCACTGCAGACTGTGTAGGTGTCTAAGCTGGGTGGCCCAACTCTGGTCCTACTGGTGGCCCCAACAGCCCCAGCTAATAACCCAAATGCCCGCCTTACTCTCCCCCCAGCGTGGGCTTTGCAGCTCTCGCCCAGCTGAGTTGGTTTGGCACCAGTTTTAGCAGCACCCGGAAAGGGCAATTTTGGAAGTAGCTTGGAGCTGACTGCAAGACACTGAAGTTCCTCGCATGAAGCATTGTCTGCAGGAGTAGAAGGCATGAATTCATTCCTTGATCTGCCACACCAACTCTCCCCTCTGTGCAAGACCACGGCTACAGTGATCACAGGAAACCAAGAGAGATGGGAGCATCTCATCTCAGCCTTTCGTACCCGGTTTACTGTCTCCTTCTCAGCCACCACAAGGAGCCTTGTATGGAGCTTCCAAAATAGAGTAGTGCTGTTGACCTTCAAAGTGTCTTCCAGGGTTAACACGCCAAGAGGTGCAAGGAGTAAATACACTCATTTAGCATAATACTCTGCCTGTCACAGACCGGAGACTTCCTCCATACCAATGCCTGCTTGAGCAATAGCAGTCTCTAAGAAAACTAGCTGAACTTGAGAGAAAAAGTCTACATTCACACAGAATCCATTGCAATCCTTGGTCAGTTGTTCTCGCAGTTAATTATCCTCAGAAACAAAAATATGTACCTTCTTGGTTTGAATTTCTCTCAGCTGAGCTCCTTACCTCTGGACTTGCCCTTGTTTTATCCCAGGAAAGCACAAAGAAAATTAGCTTTATTGACTTACAGCAAGTTACTCTTCATTTATTCCAGGTATACACAAAGAGAATCAGCCCCACTGGAGTTACTGCTGATTTACAATAGGTAAGTAGGTACACAATTACTCCTGGTGATTTACAACCGAGTTACCTGTTATTTATTTTAGGTATTTAAGGGTATATCCACATGGGGGCCCTGAGGAAAATTAAACCAAATTAATTTTAAAGTAGATTAGTTAAACTCTGTTAGACCATGACACAAACCCTCCTCTTTAGAATTAAAGAGGCCTTAATTCATTTTAGTTCATCTTTACTTCTTCCCTGGTGAGAAGAAGCTCAGCCCAAGCGGTGGTTCTAGGGAATTACAATGACCCAGCAGGAGGAAGCCTGGTCCTGCTCCTTTGAAGACTGATGGCTGCTGCTTGTCACTAGGAAGAGGAGAGTAAGTTCCACTGATCTCAGCGGTGCAAACCCTCTGACTGGCACTAGAGAGTCCTTACGCTGAGGGCAGGTTGAAAGAGCACAGAAATTACTCAAGGTCTTCATTAATTCCTGTCAGCTCATTCCCTGCTCCCTCACCAGCCCGTCTGCTCCCCCAGCCTCCTCCAAAGCACCTGGTTCCAGAGGGCAGCAGAATGGGGCTAATTCCACTTTATTTAATGTTCTGTGTAAAGTTCTCTGGTTTAGCTGCTCGATCTGTCCTCCCAGAGCTTCAGTTTTTATCAGAGGGAGCACAAGGCAGAGAAAGTGCCAGGGTCCCACAGAGGACACCCTAGCTGTTTTGGTACAGAACACACTGCACAGTCAGAGGATGCTGGCTGGGGGGCACTGGGAGAGGTGGCTACGAGCCTCCTGTGCCCACATTGGCTTCTAGCCACAGAATAGTCCACAAGTCTAGTGGTCCTGAGAACGGATGCGATGTCTCGTAATGCCCCTTGCAGAAGGGACTGGGTGGGCTACAAGGGCTCTCCCAGAGACACCAGATTTGAGAATAAAGCCTGTGACTCACACAGATTTCCTCACGGAGACCCATTCCCCATAAGAAATGCCAATCCTAGGGATGGACTGAAGTGAGAGACGAGACTTCAAAGGATGGAGAGCCTTCACTTCCAGCTGAGTCAGAAGCAGCACAGAACTAATCATGGAAAACCTCCATTCTCTTCCATCTTTCACTCTCTCACACACACACACCCTCTCTACTCCCTTGATCTTTCTTGACCCACGTCTTCTTCCCTCCCTTTGGCTTGCATTCAATGCTTTGCTTCTGTCTCACGCTCCCTCCTCCACCACCTCAGCTCGCAAGGCTGGTCCTTGTGCAAGCAAACAACATCTCTTCCTTCCTCCTTCGCTTACTCTGCTCTTCTCTTACATCCCATTCTTTTCTCTGTGACCTTTTTCCTCCCGCTGGTGCTCTCCCAAGCATGCTCAGGCAGACAGCAGCGCGAAAAGCTGGAGGAAGGAATCACAAATGGTTTCCAAGCAAAGCTAGCTAGGCCAGTTCCCAGGCATTGGACCAGCCTTCTAGGATGCAGGATGAAGGGAGATGGAGAAGTGAACACAAACACATCCTCACCAAAACCACAGCCGCTGCCAAACAGGGAACTAACCTCATCCAGAAGAAAAAGAGCGAAGCATTTGGCTGTCATTAGCTACATGCATTTAAAGCATTCACGAACTTTTCTATCAATCCCCAGGCTGACACGTGAATTTTGGAAGAAATTAGCTGTTTACAGACGACAGTGAGCTTTCTCATGGCCTTTCCTTAATGAATAGCCACCTCCCGGATGAAGGGGCTCAGTTTCCTAAGCCAATTATGTTCACAAGCACGTAAGCAGGGTGCCTCACTGGGCTGCACGGGGGCTACCAGTGACCCTCACGTGTGCTACAAGACAAGGCATCAGAGCTCCTCATCAGAGCTGATCAGTTATGGCTTTATGTCAGCCTCATTAATGGCTCGTGGGTTTCACAGACTCACTGGAATTGTTTAATCATTTCAAAGTTACAAGTTCCAAATGACCAGGTATTAATTAAAATTTCCCTTTTGATTCCAGGGCAAGGATCCATCCAGGAGCTTGGCAGGTCTGATGAGGGAACTGACACACCAAAGCCAGGGCAGACCACCTGCAGCTACACAAAAGGCCAGTGTCCAGAGATGCTTAAACAGCTGTTAGCATCACACTGTGTTTGGTACATACTCATATTGTCCACCTGGGAGAGTACTCATGTAAACAGGGGGAAAAAAGGGTTTAAATACTGCAAGAAGGTTTTAAGTTTTTTCTCTGCATTGCCTTTGACAATAACCTGCAAGCATACTTTACTCACACAAGGTCAAGTAGAGCAAAGCTGTCAGACCTGTGTGATTTTAAGGACACAGCACTGCAATCACTGCTAGAGATAAAAAAAAAATAAAAAAGTAAAGATATTTCCCAAATCTAAGAGAATATGTCAAGTTTGCTGACACATTAACTTTTTGCTTCCAGTTCCTGGCGTTGTGTTATTTTATGAGAAACTCAGCGTTCAAGAGAACACAACAGGAATTCAGCTTCCCATCCACGGGCCTTAGAAAAAAGCCTTGTAAATGTGGTTCGAGCGTAAATGTTCAAAACTCAGCAGTTAAAAGAGGAAAAGTCACTTGGAGACAGGATGACCTGCATTTTAAAGCAAGGGTGCTGGCTGGGACAAACTTCAAATTTAGGGACTAGTCACACTGCGTACAAGACTTGAATTTAAAATCACCCAAGCACTTGGAGTTCAAGAAACTTTCTAACTTCATACCAAGCCTGGGATGCAGCTCAGGACATTTGGATACAAGGGGTGACCACACAGTACAGGCACACCTACTGTCTCTGCATCAACTATACAAGGCATCCAGCATCCAGAGCTTCCAGATGCTTCCAGCAGCATAAATAAAAAAGAAAACTCCAATGCCAAGGGGCCTGGCTGAAATGCAACCCCTGAATTAAAAACCCAGTGTTTCTGAGGTGCTGCCTTGAGACAACTAGAGGCCAAATGGACTACAGCAGAGTGTTAGTGTTGCAGAGACAAGGGAAAAACAGGGGGAAAACATATCTAGGCCTGCACTGCTGAACAGGGGTGAGTTTCACCTTCAGTGAATTACAGCAGAGCTGAACTGTGCTTTTTTTTTTTTTTAAATATACAACCTAATTGCAATCTAAATGCAGTAGAGCCCGGCAGAAACAGAGCAGCCCGGCAGTATCTCTTTGCATTAGCTGCTGGGTTATGAGCAAGAGAGACATTTATTGCCCCATACATTCCCGGGATAATCACTTAACTGACTCAGCCCATGCACCATACCTCCTAGATAATGGGCTAAAGCATCACTTATTAGCCCAGCTGTGTCTTGTGAGCAGCTCTGGAACTGCAGAGGCAAGTAGTATGTGGAGTCCTGGGTGCCACAGCCTGCTCAGCACAGGCCATTCAGGGAGAAGGAGTAAAAACTCCTTAAGCAGAAAGAATTTAACTTTTGTGGGTTTTGTTTTGTTTGGTTGGGGTTTTTTTTTTCCCTGCAAAGACACAAATGAGATAGGCCAGGCTCAATCCCTGCTAGATTTTAATGAGACTTAAAGTACTTCAGCCGCTCAGGAAACCTCCACTGACAATAAACACACCCTGGGTACCATACATCCCCAGGGGCATGGATATTTGGCAATCAGAAAAAGCAGGAGGCTGCTTTGGCTGAATGCTCTTTTCTCACCCACCCCAGTCTGGGTGCATCCAAAGGTCCCCATTGACTTGCTGAGTGCAATAAGGTTTCCACATCTCTTAGATGTTCCGGAACATTTAGATTTATCTTTTGCTCTGTTGCCAGCTCACCAGAGATCTGGGTGAACTACTTCTACACCACTCTAACCCAGTTTTCCCCCCACCATCCCGAGGATAACAGTCCAGGCTCTGGAAGCATGACTCTACAGCAGGGTAGTGTCTGTTATTGGTGACTGCAGATCCTTGTTGATCTCCAAGAAGTAGCTGATAACCTAAATACTGTTAGTTTCCAAGGGAAGCAAACACAGGCCTAATCTGCAGCTGAATTAGTCCAACTTGAATGAATTTACATCTCTGCCAGGTCCCAGGGAGCACCATAGACAGTCATCAGCAAGGAGAAAGGAGACAGCCAACGGTGGACACAACGAAGGCAGCTCAACAGGCATCAACATGAGCATAATGCGTCTGGAAACACTCGCCACAGATCTGTGTTAGGCATTACCTAAGTGCACTGCAAACACCAGCCCTCTCTTGGAGGATCTCAGCCTGCAGAGAAAAGAAAGGCAAAAGGAGAAAAGACAAGGTGATGCACCCACCATCATACAAGAGTCAGACAGAAACAAAAAAGACCAGACACTGTCCCTGTTAGTCCAAGCTCCTTTGATCACAGCGAAAACTACACATTCAGAACATGACACACACCAACGTGACTATTTACACGGTGCTGGTAGAGCAGATTACATTCTTCCCTTCATCCTCAAAGCATTTGACATCCTCCCCCCAGGAGACACTCCTCCAATCTCCAGAAAGCGGGTTCCACATTCAGTAATTCTGGAAACTGGTCGTCCCCGGCTCCACTCCTCACCCCCTGGGTGAAGCTCTCCCTTGTCTCAGTTTGGTGTCTTTGCCCAGGGCAAAGAGGATGCTGTCTGGCACTAGCAAGAATCCATTCAGCCATGCTCAGACATAATTAATCCAGGAAAATACCGAGAGAAAAGGCAGATGTAATTATACAGCCATGCCCAAGAGTTAACCCTGTGTTAATTGATTACACAAAGCTTCCTCTGTGAAGAGTATGGCTCCAGAGTTTGCTGCCACCTCCACCTGCTAGAGCTGCTGTGGCAACTCCTTTCACCTTGAGAGGGTATTATGACAAGGCTTGTCTTTGGAACAAGAAACAGGAAATAAAGAGGGGGGGGAAGAGATTAATCTCCAAAGTCTAACGAACATTATCAGGATGATTCCCTCATGAAGCTCAACAGAAGAGCTGGACACGCTTTCACCGTTATCACCATCAGAAAGGCAATAGTGCTTGGGGACCCAGGTCCCACAGTTCTGAGGAGCCGTGACAGAGGAAAACAAAGCACATGGGTTTTCTCCCAAGCTTGCTGCAGTAGCAACATCTCCAGGAGAGGCAGCATTTGCTGCTATTTCACCTGGCAGCTCCCAGTCCTGGCTCTACCCACCCCCCCCCCCCCCGCCCCGGGCTATCTCCCAGGACATTACTGTCCTGGCAAATCTGATGGCTCTTCAATGAGCAAAGCTCTGTTCTGCCACCAGAAATGTTTATTTTCTCCAGAAGCTGTGTGATAAATCAAGCTGACACATCCGAGCCTCCATGAAGCCTCCTCAGCTGTACGAAGCCTTGTGCACGGTTTTGTCTGCGCTGCTTGGTACATTCTCAACATTTAACTTCTATTTGCAACAGTGACTTGAGGAAGCTGAGATTGATGAGGGTGACAATGCGAACATCCCTCTGCCTTCTCCCCATTCACTCGGAGCTGGGAAATCCAGCCTGTCTGTGCTATGACAGTACTTCCAGGATCACACCAGAAGCACACCCAATAGGGGAAGCATGTTTTAACTCCGAAATTCTCAGGGCCAGGGCCACAGCCACCCCTGTGCCCCCCAGGAACTCCAGGTGATGGGTCCCAGCTGATGCAGGACAGCAGGGAAACGGCTCTCACCATCACCAGAGAGAAATCCAGACCATTAAACCACAGCTTTTCTTGTTCCTACTTCGGACAAGACACCTAGGGGGTGACCACTCGTGTCCCGTGTGAAGACAGAGGGCAGAGAATCTGTTAAGAGGATCATACCCAAACACCAAGGCTGTCCAAGCTTTGCACGCTGCAGACACTGGGAGTTACAGCCAGAAATGCTTTATTTCTGGTTGGATTTTCTCCTTTTTAGAACATAGGGGAGCAAGGTAAATGAAGCCAGCAGTCTGATTTTAAGCCACCCTTATACACGTCCCAAGAACACAAACAGCCTGATCCACGTTTCAGGGCCCCAGATAATGTTCTGATGCAAATACTCGTAACAACCAAGAAGTTGCTGTATCAGCATCCCTTGCTCAGAGATGCCAAGCTCTCAGTGCTTATTCTAACAGACACTTGTGCAATTTCTAAAATCCAGGATAGGTACAAGATGAGTGTGTCCTGGTATAGGTGACAGTACATATATGGTTCTTTTTTTTTTCTTTTAAAGTACACATTTTCTCAGTAAATCAGCAGCTTCGAGTTCACACAATCCCTTAATCCCTGAGTGGAAGATCCCCATTATCTGTCCAGTTCAAGACACATTATTAACGGATTACGTTTGCAGCAGGTAAAGGTCATTTTTAATGCTTTTAATGATTTAAAAAAATGGATTTTCCTTTCAGATTTATTATTTTCCAGGAGCTTGGCTGTGAAAACCCTACACAGTAAGCAGTATGCATTGAAAGGTAGAGATTCAACTTTTTCAGTTCTCCAAAACAGAGCTCAGAAGGGATGAATTCTAGTATGTGGTTGCCCAGTGGAGATTTAGAAGCCAATCTGGGCAGAAAATACAATCCAAATATTCAAAGAATCTCCAAAATTAGAAGCTTAGCTTTAAAGAGCAAGTTTATACGCATTTGCTGTCCTCTGAGTATGCAACAACTGGCTTGGGATGACAAATACCATCTTTGGCTGCACAAATATCAGAGGACCATCATTTATTTGGTCTCTTCTGCATAAATTCTGTTGGAAAGTACAAACATCCCCCTGCCCAGCCCTGTGATTCGGTTACACAACGCTTGCTCATGCTGTGGGCTGGAAAATGCTTCTGAAACCCCCCTAACAAATAGATATCCTCGAAGTCTGACCCACACAAGAAGTTTACTGACAGGGTCTGGGTTTGGAAGAGTGGTTTCATTTTGCCAAGGATTTACACCGGCTGAAGCCATTCAGGAATTTTTCCCAGGCTACTTCTATTTTCACCTTCCCTGTTCTCCTGTTTTTCAGCTCTGCTGCACGGCACAGCCTTCTCCCAGCATCCCAGAAGGGCATCGGGGGAAGGAAAAAAGTGACAGTGAAAAGATCTGCTGCTGTCACTGCTCTTTCTGAGCTCATCACCTTGAGAGGTGACACCCTGCAGGTCCAGTGCCATCAGTGGAAGAAACCTGGAAGACAAGGGCTCCACGAGGCAATGCCAAGAGTGCCTTGTGACAGGTCTGGTCAGACAGCTCCTAGGGACCAAACAGGGCTGGCAGGCCACAGGTCCCTTTACCCTTCAGGACACGCGTCACAGCAGCACACGGTGGAACACCAGATGCCCCAGGTCTGATCTGAAATCCCTGGGAGTCAACAGGTAGCTCTTCTGCTGACCTTGAAGGAATCCAGCCCTTCCTCCTGGGGAGCTGGTGACTGCTCCAGCTTTGAAGATTCCCTCAAGAGCAGAAGTGACAAACAGCAGCTCTTCATCAACAGTCACTGAGATGAAATGACTCATTATTGAGGATGAGTCTTTTCAGGTTTTCACATGAGCCGTTAAATTGGAAGCAGTGAAGCACTTTGCTTTGTACGGGATTTGATTTCTGTTTTCTTTCTTTAATATTATTATTTAAACTTTAAGCCAGGCTACAAGGTAGTTCTAAATAAAGGGAGAAGAGAGACAATGGCAGCTTTATAATCAGGCTCCACACAGCTCCCCCAAATTGCATTTGTTCTTTCAAGTGTCCCCAGTCTTTTTTTCCTGTATTGTGTAGCATCCCTACCTCTCCAGTCTGGTAACGGGAACCGCATCCTTGATGAGGAACCCTTCTGCTCCTCATTAATGCTGAGAAGTCAGAGAGGCATTAGATGTGCAGCCAGAATGACCCGGCTTTCTCTGACAAGCAACAACTATGTACTTGTTTAGACTTACAACATCACACCTCGCTTTGTCTCCTGTCACACCCACACAGCAAAGAGATCTCAAAAGGAACTTTATACCTTCTAAGCTACAGCATTTCCCTCTTCCCAAAGAGGCTGAGCTTGATGGGCCAGAACCTCAGAGCCCATCCTGGTGTGTGCAATGTGGAAACCTTGCAAGAAAAATCACATTCTGTCCAGAGACCTCAGCTGAGGGCAGAGCAAGCTCAGCTTCCCAGCATGCACAGGCTGTAAAAATATTGCTTATTCATATCACGGAATCATCAGGGTTGGAAGGGACCTCTAGAGCTCACCCAGTCCCACTCCCCTGATAAAGCAGGGTTGCCCAGAACACATCACTCAGGACGGCATCCAGACTGAAAAATCTCCAGAGAAGGGGACTCCACACCCTCCCTGGGCAACCTCTGCCAGGGCTCTGCCACCCTCACCCCAAACAAGTTTCTCCTCATGTTGAGATGGAACTTCCCGTGTTCCCGCTTGTGCCCGTTGCCCCTCGTCCTGTCACTGGGAACCCCTGAAGAGTACGGCTCCATCCTCCTTCAACCCACCCTGCAGATACTTGTGAGCATGAAGAAGGTCTCCCCTCAGCCTTCTCTTCTCCAGGCTAAAGAGTCTCAGCTCTTTCAGCCTTTCCTCATGGGCAAGATGCTCCCATCCCTTATGGATACGTGCAATCCCAATATGGTTGCATGCACAGACATTTTTGCAAATACAAATACTTGTCATTTTAAGAAGTCGCACTAAAGCAACACATTGCCTAAGAAATAAAAATCCTCAGGGACGTCACAGGCATTTCATTAAACTGAGAAATATAGCATCAGTTCCTCAGTGGGGCAGTGCTCTCCCTCTCCCCATAGATTTACCTTCTGATTAGATCAGTGGCCCCAGCACCACACTGTCTCCCCACTCAGCGGAGGGGACAGCAGGTTGCAGTAGTCCCTTGCTATTCTGCAAGCTCTATGTCTGTCTTGGAAAAATCAACTTGTCTTATCTGACCAAAGGCAAAACTCTTTGGCCAGAAGCCAGTCTCCAATGCAAAGCCAGACTAAGCCATCGGAAGGAGTGGAAATACGCCCGAGGAGCTGACATCAGCATCTGGCCCAGGCCACTCAGCAGTTATTCGGCACAGGGTGATTTTATGAATGTGGCATTTTATCTCAGCAATCACATTAGCCTTGTGCTCAGACATTTCAGTGGCAAGCCCAACTTTCCAGCAGCGCAGCATCTTGGGATGTGTTACGGGGTTGACACGAGAGCAGTTGGAGGATTTGCACTGCAAAACAAACGCAAGCTGTTTAGGGCCCCTCAGCAGATGATGCTGGGAGCTGCCTGCATTGCCGAGCATCTTTCCTCACAAATCACCTCATTGCAAGGCCACGCGTGTGCAAACGTGCACGGACACACCACACGCAAACATTTGCCTACCGAGCACAGAGTGGGTGCTCGAATTGCTTGTCAGGAGCTGAGGATGTGTGTGTGACCACGTAGGTGTGGCGGTGTGAGCAGCAGGCACACGACAGCTGTCGTTGGGATCAACGGCAAGAACAGGAGAGACCTTCACAGCCAGAGGCAGAGTCGGCTCCTCATCCTGCACAGCCACGTGTGCAAAAGCAGACTTGCAGGGGGTGGATCAGGACAGAAAGCTGCTGAGGCAAATTACACCGGTGCTTAAATGTGCACTCATTGGGCATGGCATTTCCTACAGCTTCTGAACTGGAGGAGGGGGAATTCAAGGTCTGGCTGAAGCCCCACAGTGGGTCCAAACGAAGCATCCCCCGAGAGCAGGGAGCTCTTGCACAGGTCACCCTTACAAAAGGGGCTCCAGGTTCTCTGACCTCGCACCCAGCTCTTTGCAAGACTCTGATGCCAACCTTAACATGAAGCTTACACCAAGAGAGCAACGCAGGTCCTGTGGTTTCTATCCAGTCTCTCATGGCTTGACCGTGTGTCCAGAGCACGGCGCACCTTTCCTGTGTTTCTCTACCCATCAACAAGTTGGACAAAAGGCTGAAGGTTGGCTCTGTGATGATCAGTTCGAGCTGGTAACACTAGATGTATCAAAGGCCTAAAATCCTCACCTGGCATGAGCTTAATGTGCCTTAAACCAGTGACTGATTCTAATTTTAATTCTTGGGAACCTGGCCAAGCGCAGCACTAGAGATCCAAGTTTTGCAGAACTCGAGATAGAGTTAAGGCTGCATTTTCCAAGTTCACACCCAGGCACTCAGATGGCATAAGAAGCACACCATTGCTAAGCTCTACGATTTCCTTATTTCCCAGTAAAGAAGCTTCCCAATCTAGTAGTCTTTAAAGGAAAGAGAAAAGTAACCTTGGTGTAGGCAGGGGAGGAATTGGAACATCAGCATCCACCGCCTGAGCACAGGATCATTAGTCATTGTTTCTCCCTCTGATTCTCCCCAAGCTATTTGGTTTGTATATATCAAAACATGACTGATTACACTCTGGAAAAGCAAAGACTCTGTTGGGAAAGTTGAACATAAACTACAATTAATAGCCAGAGTTTTACTTTTAAGGCAGTTGTTTCTAAAGGTTCTTTCAAATATTATTTGAAAGACCCACAATAAAGGAGTGTCCCGCAGAGATATTGTCTGCCCTTGGCTCCTGTGGATGGCAGGCAGGAGTCCAAGGTGTTCAGCACCCTGCAGAATAAACCCAGAAAGACCTCATTGACTTGGTCAGGCAGCGTGGTAACTCCCCTTCGGCTGCTCGACCGCTTCACGTTGTCCCAGGCACACAACCCCCCACGCTGCTGCTCTCCGCAAGTGCCTTCCCAGGGTTTCCCCAGGGTATTTCATCCCAGCCCTGGGGTATTCCCCCACGCACCTGTATTTCAGCTCATCCCTCTCTTTACTTCAACAGAGACACATGGACCAGTCAGCCCAGGGTCAGGCCCGTAACGCCTGAGCGTGTGCTTAACACAATCCCTGCATCACCAATCACTTCAGTCATTAATTCAAAATACTTCATAAAATAGCTTTGGGTAAGTGCTTTGGGATGGGGGAACTTCAAAACAGCCTGGAGAAGTCACATCACTCCATTCACTTATCGTTTTCTATAATTCATAACAAAGTCATCTGGTATTGGATGTAGCTGATGCCTTTTAAATGGGAAGCGTTTTAAAGCAAGCAAACCCTTCCATTTGCAGTTTTTCAAACAGTACATAAAAATATCACAATGTGTCAAGTCTGCACAACTGTTCTATGGACTATTATGCACTTTAAAGCTACCCCTGAGATGAGGCATAATTTAAACAAAAAAAGCTTTTAAAAATAAAACCATTTTGCACCTAGACAGCATCTTCCTGCTCTTCCTGTGCTTCAGGAACTCAAATACCTTCCCATAACATTCCTTTTGATTACAAAGGAAATTAAGAACAGTCTCTGATGACCACCAGGCACTGAAGCACTGGGACTGCGTGACTAGGGCAGCACAGCCAGTCGGGAAGAGAGTCCTTAAAGTTCTCCATTCCCACTTGGTGACATCCACCAGGCACAGGTCACACACAGACCTGGACGAGGCTCTTTAGTAAAGGTGGTCCCATAAAGCTCTGTGCCTTGAACTAGAAATTCAGGCACAGGATGCAGAAAGAAGAAAGGCCACCAGAACCATTATCTGTTGCTAATGAACGTGTCAGGGTGGTTTCTCAGAGAGGTCCTAAAGGACATTTCTGAATAATGCATGGTGGCTTCTGCCTGTCCTGGCCAGATAGCTCAGGGCAGTACACATAGCAATTATTAAGCAGTTTCCTGTAACAATTTAAGTTATAATGGTAAATAAACATTGGCAATGTTACAGGCCAGATCAGAGAGTCACAGTTATTTACCACTAACTACAGATTTTGGCCTTGTAAGTTTATTTACAATGTCAACTGTGTCCCGAAATGAGTGAAAGCCACTCATTTCTGTAGGCACCTTCCTATCCTGAATCCATTACTCGACTCAGACCGACGGAGTCAGAACTCATCACGTTCCCCTGGCAATTGAAAAGTTACATAAAAAATTTGTTTATCCCCCAACTCCTGCGTTTGGCAAACGACCGCTGCTTTGTGGATGCCGGGCGAGGAGGGTGGAGGATGCAGAGAGCAGCACCCTCCCGCCACGAGGGACAGGCACTACCGCAACACCCAGAAGAGGACTGAACCATGTCACCTCTCCTGACAGAGGAGGATGTTGCCTCCCCAGGAGCCCTGCTCCTGCTTTCCGGTACGTCACTGTGTGCCATTCATGGCTTTGTTTTGCAGCTCTAAGACGGGGCTTCTCTGGAGGGCCAGGGGTCTGACTCCCTCAGCGAGGCTGCCGAGAACACCACGCTGGACACCGTAAATCACAGACCTGCAAGTCAGCTCTCCCACGTTCCATTTTCAGAATCCAAGGATTTTCAGCTGGCTGGGCACAGCTGAGGACTCGCTGCCTCTTTTCACCTGACCAGGTTACTCTTCCCTCTCCCCCCCACCAAATTGCTGTTGCATAAGGGAGAAGAAATCAAGCCACCCGGGTGTTCTGGTTTATCAGCAGCCCCCTCCCAACCCTGGCACAGGAACAGACATCTCCAATTGGGCTTAACAAATATAAGTATCAGTGAAAGAGAGATCTCCCATCTCCAGTTGTGGCTTCCTGAAATATTTTGGTAGCCTTTTTCACCAAGTATCACATCTAACCCTCAAGCTAGAGCCTCAGACCTGGCTACAGAAGACCTCCTGTAGGACACTAAAGGCAGGTAAATATCTGCAGGGTTCTCAGAACAGCAGAGAGAGGGGCAGGAGTCTGACAGGTGATAACTGCTGGTCAGCAAAAGACCCTGCAACACATAAATAAACAGGAAAACAAGAGGAGACTCAACAATATTGCACTTGGAGACACAATGAACTCCCAAGTAGTCCTTCCCTCATCCCATCCGTGCCATACGAAAAGACATAAAGCAGGATGCATCTCCGTTCATCAAGGCAGACACAGGCACAGTGCAAAGAGAGGTTTCTCAAAATGATCCTTTCTGTTTGGAGAGTAGCCTTTAAAGAGATTTTTCTGACCCAGGGGTAGTGAACAAATCTGTATTTGTATGTTGCAGAGCCAAAGAACCAACCCTAGATGCTATCCATAACAAGCGCTGCCAAGTAACGTTCAAAGCCTATCAGCTCCTGCAGCCAAGATGTGCTGGCTGGGGCCACCATGTCATAACCAGGCCCATCAGAATTGGCTTGAATAACCCTCTTGATAGACAAAAGCAGGAGAAGAAAAAGGAGGAACTGCCCCGCAGCTTGGCCCAAAACAGCAATGGATCTACGGCCTTATTATGCAAAACGCAAGCAGTGAAAAATTAAGTCAAAAGGGGAAGAAAATTGTTTGTGTTTGTGCCAGCATCATTCAATAAAAGCAGCTTTTCCCTTCCCTGCAGCAGGCATTTTGTTGTTGAGCTGTGTTTTGTCTCTTCCCCTGACCCCTCATGCCACCCCTCCTCTATTTGGCTTGGGATAGACACTTTGCAAAGAAGAGTTCAGCCAGCAGCCCCCAGCGCAGCCCATCACCTCCCAGTGTCCATTCACACATCCTAGCGCTCCCTGGGGCAGCTCGTGGACCACCTGAGGAGAACCCTCCGGGTTTTTCAGGGGAAGACACTCCGTGGGACAGGAGAGTTTGTTGTGCTGTTGATGTTTAAAGGATAATGAACTCAGGGACTGAAAGGCAAGACTCACTGCTGCCGAGTTAACTTTAACCGCTCAACTGAGAGTCCACACTGGATCTGATCCACTCGGGACGTTCTTTCAGGGGTTCAGAAAGGAGGAAGAAACCCCCCAGTTTTCCTCGCTTTTGCCTTTGCTGCTCCCTGCTCTCTTTATTGCCACATTCACCCCATTTCTCTTCCAGCTGTGATGCTGTCCCCAGACAAAAACCAGGAGAATGAACTTGCTGGCCCTCGGACCGTTGTGATTCCCCACTAGGTATCTTTGAACAGGACTTTCCATCCTCACACGCTTCCCACCCACAATAAGTAAGGCTTAACGACTTGCTGCAGCTGCATTAATACACTTCCCGGGTCGGTGTGTGTCAAGTTTTCAGAATAATGCATGGGATTGGCATAGGAGGTATAATCCTAGCACAGCATGTGATTAACAACTGTTATCACTGCTATGAAAACAGGAACTTTAGTGAGTAATTATTGAGCTAATAGAGACACTGGGTGGCTCAGCAGGAGAAGATAAAGCGCTACACTGGCGCTTTGAAAGTAGAAGCCTATCTAAAAGCCATGCCCCAGCAGGGAGGATGCCAAGGCAGGGCTGGCACAGGGGTCTGCTTGGACCCCCGCAGAGACCTGCTTCACTGTGACAGTTGACTCCCCCAACTTGATGCCTGTACGTACATTAACACCCAGCTAAACACAGAGGGCTGGTGGTGCACCCACCGACAGCTCAGGACCATCAGCTATAGAGTCCAGTTCTCAGCCTAAAGCTCATCTACAGCCTTAATTATGCTTTGGGTTCCCTGGCTGCTCCTCCACAGCCCCAACCTTGGCTTTCTCCACCCCTCAGTCACCCCAACCTTCCACCTCCTGCTTGGAGCCCCTCTGCCAAAAAAAAAAAAACCAAAACAAAACAAAACCTCTTCCCTTACAGCCTGTTTCAACGAAGATTTAGTGATTTTTAAGTCTAGTCCCACGACACAGACCACAGGCAATCATGGATCTCATCCTGGGGTTATACACGTCCACACAATCGAGCAGACACTCACCAACGAGCCCCGTTCCCAGACACAGCAGGTCAGGGCTGTGTTTTTGGAAGGGGCATCCCCGGGGCTCTCATTTACAGGGCTGCACCCTGAAACCTTCCACACACCCTCAGTCAGGTGATCATTATGTGACTTAATCATAAAAAAAAAAAAAAAGCAATGGATTGAAGCATGAGGAAAAGGGAAAAGTAGAATAATTTACAGAAACACACAAACAGAGAGGAAAATGGAACCTCTGGGCTAGGAAAAAAAAAAGTAATAAAAAAGATAATCAATAATTACCACGTCAGTGCAACCATTTCTCTAAGAATGAATGTTCAGTGACCTGAATGTCACTTAAAAATGTATGTGTACTGTCTCTGTCACCGATCCAATGTTCAAAAGCTTGAAATCTTGTTTTCCTTTTGTGTTTAAGTCCTAAGAGAGGAAGGACAGATTGAGCTACTCCTTACCCTGACCACGGTACATAATTTATCAAAAATAATGACTCCTTTTTCCTTACAACTGCTTTGAAGGTTCTCTATATCATGTCACAAGGAACACAAGAGGAGACCATTTCTAAAAACCCCATAGATGAGATTGACACTGAGTTGCAAAAAAAATGAATCAAATCATAAAGCCTCAAGCAGACTGAGATGACCTCATTGTGTGACTTTTTGTGGGCAGTGGGGGTGGGGATGCAGTTTTGGTTGGTTTCTGTTTGGGACAGGGGGGGAGGGTGGTTAAGGCCAGGGGGGGTGGTGTGTGGTGTTATTTTGGATGTGATTTGGATTAGTTCCTGCCTGGGCCAGGTTCATTTATTTTCTCGCTTTTCATTGTACATCAGTATGTCAGCCTCTAGGAACCACTTTGATTATTGTTTGTTTTGGAGAGGAAGGGGAAAGCTGGGTGATTGCATTTGCATTTCTTGCAGTGCAGGGAGGTGTCTCATGGCAAAGACAAACCCCTCGGCTCTGCATCTCCTGGATTCAGCCCGGCATACCAAAGATCACAGCCTCCCCCAGACTTTTCAAAGGTACTGAAGATGCCTGCCAAGCATCTTGAGATCAGACCATGCTATTCCCTGCAACACCGACAGCTAAAAATATTCCAGCAGCAAAATTTTAGTTTTCACTGTAAAGCTGAAGGAAAAAAAAAAAAAACCACCCATAATATTCAATCTCTTCTTAGCATTTTTTGAAAATACAGTCAAGAGATCTCCCAGAATCCAGGCGCTTGCTCCATTTTTAATTTTGGCATAAAACTTTCCTGGCCCCTACCTTTGCCTCCTGTGATGCACTGGTGCAGGATACAACATGCTGTGACTTTCGGGACCTGAACAGTTGTGTCTTCTCCAGAAGACTTTTTTTTTTTTAAAGCATATTCATTACAAAGGAGACATTAAATCCTCTTTCATTAAAGAAGTCAGACAGCAAACAGCTCAAGAAAAAGAGGGCTAAGGAAAATTATATGCCCTAAATAATCTCAAACCAACTATCCAAAGCAGGTTAGGGTTACAGGCTGGCTTTTAAAGGTGCAGACCAGGCCAGTAAAACCAATTTCTTAAGCTATGGATGGTATGTCCTGGGCAAAACAAGCATTGCTGCAATCTGGTCTCTGCCCTCCCAGGTGACAGCTGAAAATCTTTGGTGGTGAAACATCAGCTTCATGGACATGGACACTGGACATGGCTGAGGGAGAGACAAGAAACAAATGTTCTCCAGGAGGTTACAAAAGCCTGAAGTGAAACTCGAGCATCACAAGTTACAAAACCATCATCTATCATAGGGAGCCCTATGAAGAGCACAAAGCCCAAGGAAATTGCTCATTGAAAGGTGGATATAAAGCCTTGGGGTTTTTGCTCTGTCAGGTTCACACCTTAAAAGGTGTTTAACACCAAGTGAACTTTTTGTTCTCATTTTATGTTTTCTAATTCCCCCCCTAAGTAGAACCAGTTATTTCCATTAGGAGTTGTGTTCAAAAAATCAAAAGAACAACAAGTTTCTGAGGCTTTTCCCCCAGAATCCTGCCAGGGGACGGACAGACTCCTGAACTCCACTGCACTCACTGAGTGGCTTTGGGCAAGTTCCAGCTCATTCCTTTGCTCCATGTTCTGCATCCTTGGGAAGGGATTAATGCAGCCACTTATTTCAGAGCATTTGAAATCTTTAGATGAGAAGAATTGTGTAAGAGGTCTGCATTATGATAGGTCAATTTTTCATCTCTCAGGCTGCTATTAGCAGTGAAAGCAGAGAGCGTGGCACCCACGATGGGTTGCTTTTGTTGTTTCCAAAGCTGCTATTGCTTGAGGTGCCTCTTTTCACCATTTCAGCCTTTTTAATACTTGACCTGACCACCCTTCCTTCTACTACTGCAATTATGCTCATACTGAACAAAACGCCTGATGCAATCAAGGTATCTTTTACCTTCCCCTGAGCTTGTAGGACAATTAAATGACAAGCAAAAACAAACAAGGAGAAGCTGCTCCTCACTCCTGTGATGGTTCCCATTAGATCAGCAACATCCAGGCTTTTTCTTCCTCCGACACAAGCCTTTTGGCTTTCCTCACGCTCACGAAATTCACAAAACCTGCTCAATAAACTCAGCTCAGCCCATAGGTGCCAGCTGTGCGTTAACCACGCTCCAGCTGCAGTACCCCCGACACCACCCTGGAGTTGCCTCTTCTTAACCGGCCACTTTGTCACCCAGCTTGAACAGCGCCCATCAAAACGCACCCACGATTGCCTTGTACCACGCAGCCCGGCGGTGAAACCTGGTCTCTGTGACACATGATGCTGGGGCACCTCCTGAACCTTGGAGGACACAAAGAGAACATGACATGTTGCCCTCCAATTGTACGACAGCGATACCAAACATTTACATTTTTACATTTATTTTAAACAGCTGCTGAATTGTAGAGGCAGCGATGTTTGTGAAAACAACCCAAGGAGATGAAATAATTTTATCTTCTGTCTTTTGAAGAGCATATTATTTTAGTAGACTCTTCCCCCCCCCCCCCCCCNCCTGCAGACTGCAGAATATTTTGTTGTTTCTGTCAAGTTCTGGACAAACCTCGTGATTACACACCCCCTTCTCAAAAACAATCCTTCCCTCTTTCTATTCCCCATTTCTGTTTGCTCAAGGAGTTAAATTAGCAGTAACAGGAATTGGAATCTCATTGATAGGCTGTAATAAATGATACTGTAATGCAACCAGTGGCTCTGATAAGGTAAACTGATATATCAGAAGTGCAAGACGGAAGAGGAAACATCAGTAGAAAATGATTGTAGCTTTTGGCTGTATTGCTGTTTTCTTCCACACATCCAGCATAGAGATTGTGGCAGTGAACTGAGGGACACAGCTACTTGCATTCCACGGATAGACACATCAATCATGTATTTTTGGGGAAGCTGAAGTGGTCCATCGCCATTAAAGTGCATCATGAATGGAGGCTGGAGTTCCTCTAAAGCTCAGTAAGGGACACTGATGCTCTCCAACACACAGCAACATTGGCTCAGGCTGGGGGTGCCAAGGGGACAGGGCTGTGGGCTGTCACCCACTTAGAAGAGTGGCCCCAGAAGAGGAGCTCCCTGACCAGCAACCTGACTGTCAAAGGGTCCTCTTCCAGCAGGGTGACAGGAACAGTAAACTGCTTTCACCGAAACCATTCCATGTTTCTCAGAAATATTCAAAACAGGCATAACTTTTCAGTAGCAAAGCAATTTCTTAATGGAAATTGGGGGTAATTAGCCCAGCAAGACCCTTTCTATCCTGTGGACAGTACAGGGGTAACAACAAAACCTCCATTTTGGACTCCAGGGAAAGCCAAGTCAGCTCAGCTCTTCGAGTCATGCCTTATCAGCCTGCAATTTCTCTTCAAGTGAAATAAATACAAAATCCTGCTGGAAGTTATAAAAATACCTTCCCCCGCTCCACGGTGACTGAAGGCAGCAGTGGCATGTAACTCTCAACTTCGGAAAAACAGTGTTAGCTTAGCATATATTAGCAAATATTAAAACAAAAATACACCTAATTTGAGCAAGGAAAGAACACAATATTCCCCTTGTTATGAAGGGTGGTAAAGATGTCTTCTCCCTCCTTCCTACATCTCTAGCACTTCCCCTCGGTTTATTTTCCCTTCCCTTTAATCACTCAAGACATTTGGATGGTTCATTCTTCCCTCAGGCATAAATGCTCTTTTACTTCAGATGTTGTAAGTACAGGATGTTAACACCTTTGTATCCAGGATCATTGAGCAATGCTCTGCTCCAAAGGCTACAAGTCTGAACAAGCATCCAGAGCAGAAGATCTCTTCTTGCCCCACTGAGGCTGGTAGCAGCCTTAGAGGCCAACCTCAAAGTCCTGTTCAAGTCCACACTCACACAGGTTTCCTTAGCCAAATCCTCTATTTCACCTCTCTTCTCTTAAGGTTCCCCACCTGAGCTCTTCCTGAGGTTCAGGCCCTCACCCAGGTGTGAGGAGGCAGGAGAGGAAGCTGGAGGTACCGTACGATGGCACCGTATGGGAGACCTGGGAGAAAACACCTTCTGCCCAGACCTGACCACGCTGCAAGCCAAGGCTGTGTACAGTCAGCGTGACTTAAAGACCCTGGATCAAAGCTTCTCACTCTCCCTGCTGTCTCACACTGCAGCTCTAGCCTAAATCTCATGGCCCTTTTTAAAATTTTTTTTTCTTTTGAGGACAAAATAATGACACTTGATCAAATTACGCTGCCTATCAAACTGCCTTGGTAAATATTCCTCACCACCCAGAGGCGTTGGGAGGATCATCCAAGGTTTGCAGAGAAGCACAAAACACAGCTGCAAACTGTAGAGTTTTGCCCTTTTTTTAGGCAATGGACTCCTTTAGCATGTAATTTTGCACAGAACAGTTCATCTGTAAACCCCCCTCCATGCATTGGCATGTATTTTATTTACTACAGCCACATTTTGATCTCCTTGCTTATTATAACTTTTAAAACCATCAGCCCCAGCTGGACATCATAGTGTCGTCTGCCAAGAGAGTAATAGGCTGCCTCCCATGTTCCCTAATTGGGAAGGCACAGCTATCCTTATTAACCTCATTATTTTGCTCAGGAGGGATTTCATCCGCATCCTTTTTCTTAAGAGAATATGGTACGGCACATTGCGTTCCTTATTCCCAATTCAGCTGCTGAAAAACTAACTTAAGAGTTTCCAGTAATAAAGAAGTCTCTTTTCATTTCTCCTCCATTTTAACTACCTGCTTTGATTTACATCAGATTCCTCCAGCAATTCAGTATACCATCCTCATCTGCACTCCCACTACCTCTGTATTGGGCTGCAGGGATTTTTCCATTCTGCTTTGGAAGCCAAATATCAGAATCAGTTTAATGGGGAGCCCCATAAATACGTGGCCTGCGCTTAAAAAAAACATCGGTTCGAGGTGGACGGAAAGAAGGGGAGTAGGAGGGTGGGCTGGGGAAGCTGAGGATAGGAGAGCTCTGCAGGTCAGAGCTGCACCATGGCCATGGTACCACCATCAGAGCTGGGGTCACACTGACAGTGGTGACAACACACTGGGTGACCTCACCACTGGAAACCCCTCGTGCCAAACCTGCTCACAGTAGAGGGAACATAAAAATATATCTCCAAAACCCAACAAAACCCAAACGAAAGTGACTTCTTTGTCAACAAACCTACCCCATTAATGAAATTGGTGCTTTTCCTTCCTTGTGTTTTCCTAAACCATTCATCAAAGCGCCTTTATGCTGCAGCTGATGCTGCAAACTGTCCTCAGCTGCCAATCAAACTTAAAGAAACTTCCTTATAAATGAAATGGAGCTTGCAAAACAAGGTAGCACACAGATAAGAAAGGTGGGAGGAAAGCAGATCCTAAAAATCACCAAGTCTTCCCATCTAATATCTTCCTGTATTTATTTCTGCCAAAAAGTAATAATAAGAACAAATATATATCCCATACAGCCCAGATGCATCAGTTCTATTTCTCTGGGAGATTTCTTGGGTGAATCTCAACAACAAACAACTGCATCTACATTATTCTGCTATAATGACTCCACAGAACAGAACTTCCCTATTAATTCATTGGATTTTCTTCTCCTGTGGTATTCTGCAGTACCATCAAGCAAAGGCAGAGCTGGGTAACGCCTGCTACTTTAATACTCTTAGTTACCTCCTCTGCCTGCAGGGCCAGGATCATTTCAGAAGCAAACCCAAGCTGATCTGGATACTGTTCCCAACCCGCAGGTCCTGCAAAGAACAGTAGCACCCTCACTTTACAGATGGAAAATGGAAGCAAAGGGATACTTGCCACAGCCGTGTTGGAAGTTCCTAAGTATATTAGAATTTAACCTGCTCCTGAGACAGGCCACGACACATCAGCAAGGTACACTTCATGCTGGACGTGAGGAGGAAGGTGGGGGGCAAACCTCTGTCAAGGCTTCTGCTTCAAGCTATAAGCCCATCTTTATGAGAGAGGTCCCCAGGGATGCTTTTATGTACCACAGAGTAGGTCACCAAGTGCAGGGAGGCAATAAATACCAGGAGACACTCAAAGCTGGAGCTCTTTGAACATTTGGGGCACCGGGACGGGCTGTCAGAGCTACCACCTTCAGCCTCAGGCTCCGCTTCCACAGTCCCACGCCATGTGACAGTGACAACACACACAGGGGGCCAGTCAGTCCCAGCTGTAACACCCTGGGGTCTCACAAGAATGCAGGTATAGCCCTACATATGGCATTTATCTCCAGGTAAGAGCATCACTCACCTCTGGGTTTCCAAGCATTGTGCTGACTTCACATCTAGCCTGTGCTTCCAGGGGCCAGGGAAAGAGCAGGAGGTTTCTTCTGCCCTAAACCTGCCCATCTCTAGATAAGGAAAGGCAAAAGACTGTGGCCCAGATGCAGCATCTTAAAGAGAAAATAGCTACAGTTGTGGGGAATAGGATGGCAGTTTGAAAGACATCTGTTTTTTGAATATAAAAAGGATCTTTATTTCTGCTTTAAAGTGCCCATAAAACCTTAAGGATCCGTGAGAGGCTGGAATAAATGCAATAGACCTTTCTATAGTGTGTACAGAAGGGTTTTTTAAAGTGCATTTTTAATTATTAAAATAATGAAAGTAGCATATTTATCACTGCAGCAGCATCCTCTAACCACAAGGATGTTTTTGGGGATGCAGTAAAGGGCCATTTTAGGTGCAGCCTAATTTTCCTCTTTGATGGAGGCGAGTCCTTTCACTGAAAGGAAAGAAATTCCACCAGTGAATCAGCTCATTATTTTGTGTAATTTAAAAAGGCTTCCTAAAGGGTGAGTCAGGGCAGTAAAGGACTCATGCTAGCAACAACAACCACCCGAGCATTCTCCAGAAACAGCAGCCCTGAGGAGCAAGCAGGGATGGAAGTTACTGTCATCACCTCGTGTCCCTGAGAATGGCCTGTGTGAGGAGAAAGCGCCGCCGAGGACAGCTAGTGCTAACGAAATGACTCGGCAGCACTTCTGGGGCTGGCAGGAGACATCCACTCAAATCAAGCTGCTCCCACAAGCAGGGGGAAAACACAACATGATTTCTTGCAGGTCTAGTCTCCTTTCCCCACATCCTCCCACTGCAGCCACCACAGCTCATCCCCAGTGACACCTCATCCAGCAGGAGCTAGCGCCCTACTTAGGCTGGAGCTGTAGAAAGCCTGACTGGACAGTTGGTTGCCATGAAATAGGGCATTTAACAATTGGGCTTTCTCTTCTTGGTGCAGAAAGTAGTTTCATTATGTCTCCAACATTCAGTTACCCATTCCCATGAAACCTAGGTGGGGGGGGGGAGGATCCAGTAGGTTAATCTCTGCGAAGAGCAGCCTTGCAGGTGTGAACACCACTGGTCTGTCATCCCACAACAGCTCATCTAACTCAGCAGCCACACAGTGAGGACAGAAAAAGTCAACACATAATAATTTAAGAATCAGAAGGGGAAAAAAAAAATCTAACCTCTTATTCAATGAATCTAGACCAAACAGCACCTGGCACAGCCTCATCACCTGTGTCAGCAAAACTGGAGCTAAAGCAAGGATCCTCTTCCTTGCTACACGGATTCTTTTATATCCTTGTGTAGGTGAGCCCTTAGGGCCTCTTGGTTCTTCTAACTATAACATAGATAACAATAGTTTTCATCTACAGGTGGTAGAGTGAGTATAATTTAACTGAACTGAAAAATATGTTCACATCTGCTGATAACGAAGTCCAGCCAAGTTTCAAAAAAGCAGCCAGATCTGCCCAAGGAAACCCAGGGAATCCATGGCAGAGGAGATGGAAATTCAAAGCCGATTCCCCAAGTCAAGCCTTTAAATGGAATATTTTTATTTCCCCTCTTTTTTAAGAGAAAGAATGAAAAAGATATTTACCAGGCAGAAGAAACATTGAAAACAAAAACCCAAGCAGCACAGACTTCCCGAACAGACAAGAAATAAAAAATTTAAACACCATTCCCTGAAATGCAAATTGTTCCTGGACAGATAGACTTGTAAAGGAGGGGGCGTGTATTCAAAGCCCGGAACACTGAAGACAGTAAAGCACTTCTCTGCTCAAAAGTAAAATGCTTTTTGAAAAGGTTTCGTTGAACTCATTTGTGGATAATGTAAGTTACAGCTTCCAAATGAATTAGGCATAAATATTTTACATGACACTACAATCAGCTTTGCGCAGAGAGCCTAGAAAATGTGGGGGTTTATTTGCCATCCTTCTGGAAGAATCAATTTCAATTGATCAGATCCCACAGCGGAAGCGGCCGCGCTGTTTGCGTGCGCCTGTTGTTGATATAGTCACTGCTGTTGTTTTAGTTGAGCTGTTAAACTGTGGAAATGGCTTGGGTTTTGGGTTTGGGCTTTTTTTTTTTCTTTTTCTCGGGTTGCACAAGTAGCAAACAGCAGTCACTTCCTTCATATCACCTAAGGGAAGGCACACACAATTTTGTAGAACGTTAAGTGCTGGAGAAGCTTTTGAAGTAACTGGGGACTTGATCTGAAACACTGCTGAGAAATCTCAGGACCGTAAAGAATGAGGCCATGTGCTTCTTTTTATATCATGGGATGCCATTTTATCCAAGAGGCCTTTTAAGCCCCAGCCGTGATCCCACTCTCCCTTAGCCCTATGCAGGAATGTTCTTCCCCAGGTGGCTTGAGACCCCTTCCCACCACCCGCATCGCAGCATTGCCTGGAGGTTGCAACTGAGATTGGGTCCCGTTACACTTCCTACAGGCTTCAAGCAACAGCCCCTTATCCCCAGGACATTACAGTCTTAATAATACAGATGGAACAGGATGAAAAGAACTTGTTACACAGCTTCAGCAGCTAGAATGGTGAAGCGTTCAGCTGAGCCCACTGCTCCCACTTGTTTCAGCCAAAGCACAAGTGCTTTGGGCCTGTCAAAATTAAGAGCTGTCTCTGCAACTTCCACGTAACTTCATAAATTGCCTATTTCAGTATTAACAGTTCAGCACACTTTGATATCTGCTTCAGCATCGAGAGAGTCACTAAGAAGCGATCAAGTCATGTCTGATGTCTTTTCCACCGCCTGGATGGGCTCACACACCACAGCCCTGTGATGAACTCCTTGTTCTGCTGCAGAGTCAGGGCCAAGTGACAAATCAGTAAAAGCCAGGACAAAAGTGACAGGAGTCCTTCAGTTCTCACCCTCTTGTATTTCCTAGAGCACACTTCCCCCCGAGCCTTATTAAATATAATTGCTTAAACAAGGACAGCTATTTTTACATTTCATTTTGCCTTGGCAAGTGTCTAAGCAAGGAAACATGAACAAAAGGAACCTGTCTTCAGCTGATCATAATGCCATCAAATTAAAAGTTTATGTGCTTTAAACATGGCAATGCCTGTCTTTGATGACTCCAAAAAAGTACAGTTCGACAAGGGAAAGCAGAGAGCCTGTTAGCAGGAGTGGAGGTGGAAGCCAGGTGCATCAAAAAGGAGTGAAACAAGCAGAAAGCTAATGAGTACGAAGGCTTCGACTTGGCTGAGTGGGATGTGATTTGTCATCCTCAAATGCATTGTTTTCATATGGGAACAACAGAATGTTTCAAGGGTGGGGTTTTTTTCCCCCCCTCCTTCAAACAGGCCAAAAAATGAGATTCACCAGACTAAACTCCTCATAGGTATGGCTATTGCTTCAAATGATAAGACTTTCCTCTGGGTTTCTTGTCATTTTTCTACCTGTCCATTACACAGTAAAAAGGACCACATTCATTCCCAACTGATAACTGCATCCCAAAGGCTTCGGGAAAGAGTGAGGAGTGATTAACTGCTGGAAAACAACCCCACTAGGAACACAGCAGACTTGTCCTCGTGTGGAGTCTCTAAATCACTGCCTGCATCAGTGAAAGACGCGCTGGATGGGGCACCAGGCACCGTCCTCATCCAGTAATTGCTGAATGCTGCGTTACGCTGCCTGTCAGATGAGATGATCTTGCAGTTCATTCTGGCCCTAAAACCTCAGGCTCTACCGACTCTGTGGCATCGCCTCATGAGATGCATGTGCTAAAATTAGGGGGGAGAGGAAAAAAAAAAAAAAAAAAAAAAAGGTGTTCTGATATGAATTCACCCTGAAGGCAGGCTCATTTCAGAAACTGTAGTTACTAGCTATTAAAACATTTTGGTCTGGAAAGCTTAGGAGATTCCAAATGTCCTACACATTTTGTTGCTGTATGAGCCAGAAATACAGCCTTGTCCTTTCCATTCTATCAGCTGGTGAACGATAGAGAATGGTGAAAGCTGTGGTAGGGACACAGCTCAAACTCTGCTACAATTATAGAGGTATTGGGGTTCCTGTCATGCCCCTGCTAGAGATCTAGGTCTGCTCATATTCCAGCTAAACCAGCTCCACCAAGCTACACTTACGCATTCCACAGTTCATTTGAATTGTCCCTCCTAATAGCAGCAAAACAAAATACATAAAAACCACAACAGACCAAATAGAAACCACCTAAATGACAAGTGCCCTTCCCTGGCAACAACCTAATTTCCTTCTCTCATTTATTATTTTTTTCTTTTTATTGCAGCACCAGATTTCGAAGGGAAAATAGAAGGCTTTTTATGTTGCTGCCCACAGGGTTACCGCCTGCATATGCAAAGAACTGAGAAGCAGCCTATAGACGCTGTAATTAATGGCACTAAGGGCTCCTTCCAGCATACATGTGGTCTCAGCAGTTCTTGCAGCAGCTCTCCAGGCTCCAGCAGCCCTCACTACACACAGCACATAAGGATTATACCCATAAACCATAATCCTGGCTGGGGCTGCACACTGCAGCTATGCAGAGCTGCACCATCCAGCAGCAGCACCTTGGGAGCACTCACTCCAGGACACCATCTCCCAGAGGCTTTAAGTTTCCCGAGGCATCTCACTTTAGCCCTTCCTGGGGAAAGGAGCACACACCAACCACCCCAACACACCCCGCTACATCCCAGGGAGGGCATCAGGAGCATAGTGGTACCCACACAGGCTCCCTGACCAATCGCTCGGTCCAGGCACACAGCAGCAGGAACACAGATTGTTTCTGGGATGCCAGTTTGGAACTGGCTAGTCTCCCAATTAAACCAATTTTGGTTTCTGCCTGTAAAGCGAACAAGTCGGCTAAGATGAAATCAAAGAAGAATTAACATGGAGCACCCAGAAGAAATTTCCATCCATAACACACCTCTTTCATTCTCTGTGTCAGCCTCATTAAGGAAGCTTCAATGGAGTCTTTTCAAAAACACACAGCACAAAAACAATGAAGTGATTGCAGTTTGTAAGGAAGTGGGATGCAATTAGCATATGAACATCAAAATGTTTTTGCAATCTCCATTAGCTGTGTGTTGTCTATATCTCTTTAAGATTTCTACTTCCCAACCCCCCAAAAAAAATTCTGTTCCAATTCCTACTTCTCAACTGCAGCCCAAGGTTCAAAAAACCAGCAGCAGGAACACTGTGCAAGGCCCTAGTCTCAGGCAGCACAGACTCCTTCTGGATTATACACGAGAGCTACTGGGCACCCCGTCAGTGTCACCAAAGGCAAATGCGCTCTGTAGAGTCTAGATTCAAAATGATCCCCCTGTCTCAGGTCAGGCTTTCAACTTCGCAGCCACAACCCATGTGAGGACAAGCCACTAATGCTCAGCACTCACAACTGCCCTGCTCTGGTTAAAGGGACAGAGCAGGAACCTCACAGCCATAGGAATGCATCCCTGGCAAAGCAATCTCTTAGTCACAGGCAACAGTGAGGACAAATTCAGCTCTACGGCATACTCTCTTCAAGCATTTAGGCTTTTCAAAGCAATATTATTCCCATGTTCCTGCTGACGTACCACATAAGCAGGTTACGTGGGAGCTATTCTGAAGATACAAAGAACCAGGGCCCTGTGATTTAGCACCATTGAAAGTGCTGCTCAGAAGCCCCGGAGCACCGAGTACAGTTCAGGTAATAGGGAGAGGTGAATAAATATGTCGCTATAAAGACCTAGAAGTACCGTCAACAGGAAGAGACCCAACACAGGGTTGAGAAATAGCTATTTCTGCTGGAACCTGTTAAAGACAACCAGCCCATGCAGGCCCCGAGAGTAGCCCTGTGCCTGCTTCGAGACAGAGCAGCCAGCTCAGGCCAAAGGGGCTCAAAAGTGCAATTATTCTGTAGCCTGTTATTTATCAGTTCATTAAATAATCAATAGTTACCTTGTGAGAAGGCTTCCCGTTTCCTCCATCTATCTCCTTCTGCACGAACTTTGGTACCCTACAGCAAAGGGGGACACTTCTTTTAGTCTAATTTGGCACATGAAGCTGTGTGCCCCAGCCTGACCCTGCTGTTTTAACTCCAGGCACACCAGATGGAAGGATGCTGACCTGACTGCGATGCTGAGAAGTTAATAAACATTTCCCTCCAGACACCTGGGTTAATTTCTCTTTTCTCTACAGATTAAGAGCATCGCTTCTGCCCTGTCCACCCTTTTTCCCTGGTCAATCCACTGTCTCGCTTCAATCCTCTCAGGTCAGGTTTAAATGGAGCTCCTTAGTGTGGCTGGGCTCCCTCTCCACCTCCAGCATATCCCAGTGCCCAGGACATGCCTTACGCTCCTGGAGCACTCACATTTGACAGTCCACATGTCCCAACACTAGTCAGTCAACTTTTCATTTTACTGCCAACACCTGCTTACTTCAGGCAATGGAAATAGTCCCTTACAGCCATCCCGGAGGTTTAAAATAAGAGCTTTAATTTCAGCAACATAGCTTTAACGCTGAAAGAAACACCTCCAGTAGTTAGCACCAGCAGCTAATACAATTCTTGTAAAGGTGAATAGAGTTTCTCCCATTCTCTAAAGGCTGCAAAGACAATCTGCCTTAATGAAGAGGCACTGGAAAGCAATTCAAAGCCCACGCAGCCCTGAAGTGGCAGAGCTCTGCAAGAGAGTTCCAGCCTGGGTGTGCTGCCACCTGAGCTCCAACCATTCCTGCTCTCAGACGTCCCTTGTCTCCCACTTTCTGACCCCAGCTGCTCCCTCTGGCGCTCTCCTGCTCCACGATATGATGCTGAAGTATTCGTGGGGTGTGCATCCTGTGTCTTTACAGCTATTTCACGGAAGGGGTCCCCCTTTTTCCCAGTCATAGCCATGGGGAAAGTCATTTCTGCCTTTGCTGTGACAGATGTCTGAGAGAAGGTTAATAAATATTTATAGGCCTAAATGCTCAGAGGCGCAAACAATCAAGTCTTTGGCAAATGTCACAGAACCTGGAAGAGTCTATGCAGATCCCTGAGCACCCAACAGCGTGGGCAGATCCTGCGTTTGCTAGCACAAAGAAAGAACATTAACTACACTGACTTCCACAGGCTCCAGGAAAGCATCTTGCATAGAGACCAAGCTCTCACTCTAAACATCAAAGCAACAGTCTCTCTTGGGCCTTTCGTCCAATTCGGCTGCCGCTTATTTATAACAGAGCAATCCCAAAAGAGCACAAACAGTTCCAGGAGCCTGCTGCGTACACACGGCAGGCACATCGCTGTCCCAGTTAAGCAGACAAACAGGGTGGCGTGGCTCCGTCCTGCTGACAAGGCAGGGGACAGAGCCTGGTACCCGTTTTGGGTCTCAATCAGACTATTTCACATACACTCCCAAGAGGTGAACAGATTTGGTAATACCCCAACTACCACATCTATTGCTGAAATTCTGGCCACTGAAGTATTGCTCTATATCTCCTGTCACGCGTTGCGTTGTGCAACCCACGCGTGTTTAAAAGCACTTTTTACCTCCACAGAATGTACCACGGAGCCAAGAGGTATCACTCCTGCCATCTATCACAGAGTTGGAACAGCACAGCCCTAAAATTGCAGAAAAATGCAGGGTGGGGTGTTTACTTTATTTGAACTTGTCATTTGGAGAATAGAGGTCTCAAGCCTAATACAGAAAATCATAGACCCTGCAAAGGACAGTGGTGATTGTACAAACATAAGGAAAAAAAAAAAAGACAGAAATTGCAGTTATTCATTGAACAACTTAAAAAAAACTGTGACCTGGCAAGTGACCTCTTTCATGCCATTGTGTTCTTTTTTTGAGAGCTTCAAGTGTTTGTGCTACACTTTAAATAGTTACTGGATTCAGTCTGCTTTGCGCTGAAGAAATACAATCACTTCTTGTTTTGTGCATTAATGGAAAGGGGAGAAATCAATCCGATCAGCTTTGGGAAGGAATTTTTAATGCAACATACAATAATGTGCTGTCACCGCGTGAAGACAAGCCATAAATAACATGGGAAAAGTAAGCAAAATCCTTTCCCCACTTGTTTGCATCTTAGGCCATGTGCAGAACCACCGCTGACATTAAGAGATTCATTGTTTTCAATCTGTGTGTCCTGGGGCTTTGGAAATGGAGGACTTCTAAATTACTGCCAATTAATCGCACTATTTGTATTCCTGGTAGATCTGAAGCGAGATTTAGTTACTGAGTTTTTAAATGAAGAGAACAAGTGTTGCAGCCTCTTTTGGTTTCCCTCCCCCCCACTGTCTAACTTATGCATGCCATTTATTTTAATTATTTAAACACGTTTGAAGTGCACACTAAACAACATACTTCTCAATAAATGACATAAGTGCTCAGAAACTGCTTACAGTGTTGGCCTCCCCTGCCAACTGGCGCTGTCCTGACTGCCATCCAAGAAGCCCTACTAGTAACAAAAAAATCAATCTAATTTGAGCAGGTATATTTCCCCCCCCTCCCCATGGATTTCTAAGAGCTGTCCCCAAAGCCAGCAGGGGTTGGGGGAGAAGAAAGATGAGATTGCCATCCACACGAAACCGAGTTGCTTCAATACCTTCTGCTAAGTGTCAGTCAATAAACAGCTTGTGATTACAACCAAGTACGTGACATTTGAGATGCTTAGAGGACAACCTCCCTGATGTAATGCCCATGTTCCCAAGTGTAGGTCCCATGCTGAAGACTGGCACCCCCCGGGGCAGTCTGACCCCCTGGCACTGGAGACACAGGACATGCTCCTGATCTCCCTTTTTGGAGGGAAAAGCAGTGACACAGGGAGGAATCTGCCATTCAGACCATGGTCCGGAGCTCAACGAAGTCCAACAAAGAGTTCCCATTGCACTGAGTATGAGTTGGGTAAAGCCCAGACAACATAATCCCAAAAGCCATAACCCTCCATGAAAAAAAAAAAAAAGACCAAAAAAAAATCATAATTCAGCTGTGGTTATCTCCCCTCCCTAAAAATCAATTGCAGAATTTGCCAGAGAAGTTTCTTCTGAGGACACACAACAAGGACCACGCTCCCTACCTCTGGCACTGTATCACAAGGGCTGGGCAGACCAGGAGGCCTCGCTGCTGTATTCGTGGTGTTGCTGGTTTTGTGGGGCTTCTTGTGTTGTTCTTTCTAAGCTCACTTTTTGGACAAAAGCCAGCGCTATTTGCTTCTTGGGCAGAGAATATGGAATTACCGTAAATTATATTGAAAAATTAGATTCATTCACCGCTGTGATAATTGATCTCCCAATCTGTCTCGGAGAGTTAGCAGCTGGTATGAAAATAAAATGCAATTTAAGTTTTTATTTATTTTAAAAAAGTCACTTTAATCCAAGCATGGCAACATAAGGGGAAGAGGGGAGAGCAAGTTTCTTTATTTGCCAGTCCTAATATTAAATACTGATGATAAGAAAACAACAGTATTTGAGAAATTCACAGTACATTGGTGTTAAGCATCGTCTGCACTGCAGGTGAGTTTTATACCCGTGCAAACAATTATGTGCAATTGTAGCTCAGCCCTATGAAAAGGTTTAAGGACATGGACTTGCGTGGAGCAGAGGCTCTCTGTTGGGCTGTCACTGTTGGAAGAGCTGGTATTGATGTTGCCAAATGGATATTCCACAAGTGACTCCAGGAATTCAGCTCCTCTATAGAAGTCTCTACAACCGGGCCCATCAAACCCACTGGTAAGTTTTGACTGCGTTCAGTTTAGGCCCCCAAAGAGAGAAGAATCAGACCCAAATCCCAGCACTCATGGATGTTGTTGCTATTAAGCCTCTTCTATGTCAGTCCGGGCAAAGATCACATCACGCATTACAGATGGAGACAGGATTTGATTTTTACATTGAGATGAGCTGCAAGGAAATGCATTTTTATCTGCTGGGAGCAAAAGGAAAGAAGTCCATAATTCACAATAACCCAATAACTTACAAAGTGATCAGCCAAACAGTGTTTTCAGGTGGTTGAAAAATCTCGTCCTGTCATCAGTAATAAAACAAGAATTATAATCCTCTCCCCCAGCTAAAGTGGACCATCAGGAGCGATGGAATGGACATGATGTCATTAGAAACCCAAGATAATGGTGTAAGGTTGATGGGGAGATCCTGGCTGGAGCCAGCTCAGTCTGGCAGCCCCATTTGAAAGCAACAGATAAACACAATAAGCTCTTAATAGTTGTCATCCCTTGAACACAGAATATGGAGCATTTTTTTTGCATTATTTCCCTCTGCCCCTTCACAGGGACAAGCAGCAGTGAGGCTTGGAAGAATCTGGCACTTCAAGGAAGGTTTCAGAGAGACAGAGTTCTCCTCTCAGCCCATCAGTGGGGAAAACAGAAGGCCTGACCCTGACATTCAGTTCAGCAAGCGAGACTGAAAGGACTTCACCAATAATTCACGGCTATCGGAGGAGTATAATTCATCCCTCTTGTACTACAGGCTTTGATACATCGCGAAACAAATTATTAGCTGGAGTGGCTGTCTCTTCTAATTACAACTGTAAATAATATCACAGAACTAGGACAGAGCCCAGAGAATCCCAACTTACCAGCAGCGTCATTACAATTAAAACTTTCTGACAGCACCGTTAGGATTAAATCAGTCCCACAATTCAAAATAAGTTGGGTTTTGGGTTGAGTTTTTTTTTTTTTTTTGGAACCTTTTTCAGTGCTGGGGGCATTTACCGAGCATCAGTGGGGTATAACAACAAGAGGTATTTGTCCACCTTACCCCACGTCCACCAGCACCCAGGCAGGGCAAGTGTATTTTTCTATTCTCTACGAATCCTCATCTCCCGAAGCTGAACTACCATCTCACTCACACCATCATCCCTTTCTGCTACTGTAGTTCAGTAGGTTAAGATCATTTTTATTATCATTCCCACTCTTTCTGATTTGCATGCTAATAGTATCTAGGAGTTCAAATCTCAATTAGGAGCCCACACAGCCAAGAAATACACAATTCATTCTGAGGCTGTAAATGTGTTAATGTACTTAGACTCACAATGAAGAGCAACTCATCACATGACAATACATTTCCTTCTTATTAATTTTGTGTCATTGAAAGGCTTCATAGCAGTTGGTTAAGTTAAGGTATGTTACTTGGTAGGTTGACTGCTTTTTATTGTTATGTATTTTTCTAGTTCAATCCCAAAGAGACCGCATGGTCTTATGGTAAGGCCTTTTATTAAAAAAAAAATCCCAAACAAAATTAAATAATTGTTGGTCCAGCAACACTCTTCCAACAGGCTTTTCTTCACCATCACTTTGGATGGAATGAGCCTGGCAAAATTACTATGATAACACCAAATTCATCAACCAAGTCCTGAGCAAGAGCAGCAGTGAGTGGGCTAAACCAGGGAATTCCCTACTGCCTAACCACCCAACACATCTCTCTTGAAGTCACACCATCACAGTCTCACACCCCAAGTTCTTATCCTGAAGGTCCCAGTTTTGCTCTGCAGCCTCAGAAAAATCCTGTTGTGCCTCCAGGGCTCAGTTTTCCCTGTGTCCACAAGGGCTTCTCGAAGTGTAAGGCTGGGAGTGACAGTGCATGGGGGAGGGCCGTGAAGACGGGAGCCTCATACCCACGGACAGCAACAAGCTCTTAACAAGAGAAGCTACAAATGCTAAAAGGAAAGGGGACTTTTGCCTGGGTAAGGACAGAGCAAACCGCTCATCTTGTTCTGTTTATTTATGAGGCTTTATTAATGGTGTCAACAGGTTATTCTGACAGGATTTCAGTGCTCGTGTACAGTGACACCTGCCACCGAAGCAGCATCTGACATGCATGAGGTTTTCTCTTCTCCCTTATTGTACTTGAGGTGGCTGCGATGACGACCTGAAGGTAATTATCCAGCAAGGTCACTGCACCAAGGAGTGCAGGAGAAAAGAAGTCATTTCTCACTCCACTATTGCTATAAGGCCACAAGGTTAAAGAATTGATGAGAAACCTGTGAGCTGTTTTCCGCTTTTCCCTTGCAGACCCTCATGCATTTGTGAATTCTGTTTCCACCCCTGCCCACAAGCTGGATAGAGTTTGGATAATGTTTATTACACCTTGGGGAGGTAATAAATTGGCAGCATAATACGAGATGCATCAGCATGACCATAGCTGACTGTCATACCACAGCTACAGAGAAGGAATGGTGTAGGAAAGCTCCTGAAAATTTACACCTAACAGCCACTAATCAAAGAACCCAGGCTTCAAGTGAAATCATACTGCAACTCATCTCTAACGAGCCCCACAGCACAAGGAGGCTCCAATACTGCAAAGCATTTAAGTATCACCTTAACCATACGCGTTGGACCGAGTCTCATCCCTGGGACAGGGGGCTCCCACGTGTGTGTGTCCCACCGAGCATCAAGGAAGCACTTCAAGAACGCTGGTAACCAGCACACCTCAAGCAGACAGCAGATACAGCTGGAGCAGCACAGACACTTCATAACAACAGCTCCTCCAAGGGTTCTGGCTGGATTTTGGCACCTGCCCTGCTGTCAGCAAAGAAAACAATCTGGGTGTGCTCACCCAGACCCTTCTGATCATTAGCTCTGCAAGGGCTCCACATTATTAAACAGAATTCAAAGAAGGTTTCTTAATCATTACTTATTACTATGGTAACACCAGGCAGTCAAACAGGATGAGGCAAGGTCCTACACATGGGTGAGGGAGAGACATTACCTGTCACCGAGCAGGTAAGTCAGAAAGCCAGGGAAGGGGATGAGAGAGAAAAAGCTAGTCCAGAGTTTTCCCCACTAATTAGCAACTCAACAATTAATACTGCACAAGAACCTAGAAGCCCATGCCTTTCAGTGAACCTCTGGGCTTGGTGCTGTACAAAACACAGGGGAGGAAGGTTGCTTTGATAAAGAATTCTGATTGCAAATAAACCACAGAGCAAAGGAGTTGAAAATAATCTATTTAAGGCAGGGGTAAGTAGCACAAACTTCCACAGCCAGCACAAGGCATGTGAGCAGGTGGAACCTCAGTGGCCCCACAGTAACCACCCACACTTAAGATCTCATCTTACAATAAATGGGAAGTTTCTCATTCCTGAAATGGAAGAGAAGGACATTGCTACCCCAAACCACACATAGCACTGTCTGACACCAGCCATCTCCCCACACGGACATTCCCTCAAAGCCTGCCCTTGGGCAGTTGTGTCAGCACAGAAATCATTCTATTACTGTTATTTCTGGACCTTGTTTTACATCACAGCCTCCAAACAGCACTTGTTGTATTCCATTATTATATTAAGAGGGAAGGGGCAAGGGGGGGGGAATAAAAATCCTTTTGTATCATTACAAGAAAATGATTAGATAATTACTCAGCAGGTAAAGCAGAACATATAGGAAAGGGCTGTTCTCATCATCACTCCTTGAAGCATCTTGTCTATATTATTAGGAAATGATGTATTTGTGCCAAGCTAATTCATATGGATTGTAATTTCAGGACATAAATTACCCCCTGTCATGTGTACTCAGTACAGAGGAACAGCAGCAGAGGTGCTAAATGTTTAAACAAATTTTGTTAACAAGCTTTTTCTTCTCTCCAGCCTCCTGCCCTTTTTTTCCCATCTGCTGGGAGCAGGGTGGGGAGGAGAAGGGAAGGGGCACCCTTGGAAGCACAGCCCGGCAGCAGGGGGGACAGCCTGGGCACAGACAATTCCCAAAGTGGGAAGCTCAGGGCTCAGAGGAGGAACATCCAGCAGAGATCTGCTCATTTTCCAGACACCTGGAAAAATGCAAGACCTCTGACAGCAGAGCCCCTCTGTCAAGTTTGGCCACGATCTTTCACAGGCTTCAAAGCCAGGGGAAACACAGCAGAGCCGCTCCTACAAACACACTCTGCCTTCGGACAAACCTCCTCCGTTACAGTCATAATGAGCCCGTAAGCCTCATTAATTTCCACAAGTCATACTGACCCACAAACCAGGGCCAAAGGGTTGAGCAACACATGAACCCATCTCACCAGGAAGGCAGGCTCTGACAATGCAAGAATGTTTGATATAGGCACCCCTGCATTACCACTGTTATTTATGAGTCTACGTTTTTTACTGGGCTGCATACTAAGGACTTGCCAAGTGCAGATATAGATAGATATTTATGACAGAAAGCTATGTCCTAAAACATTCCAGGTTACCTCTTGGAACTTATTCATAGGATCTCTCATAGAGAGATAGTTTAATGGCGCAAGAAATATGTATATAAAAAGCTGTATACATTCTGCTTTCCTGGTGATAGAGATATTATGGCCCATCAAGTAAATTAATTTAGTGTATATGGAGGAGGAGGAGGACAGAAGCAAAGGAGAATTCCCCTTGTGAAACTCAGGATCCAAGCACCAAGCTCCTATGTTCTTATCTTCAACCTTTGTACAGCTTCCAAGACTTTTCTAGAGTAGCCAAAACAGCTACACAAAGTGTTTGGAAGGATGGGACTGCACCTCTTCTCTCTCAAGCTTGCAGGATCAAATAGGTTTTCCTCTTTGCATGGCACATTTCTCCCTGCCGACTTACCATCAGAGCCCATGCTTCCTCCTCATGCTCTAAACACACAGGGATTACCTCTGTCTGCCTCCCATCTTTATTTTGGGGATGGTTCACTTCCTTCAATTATTTCTATCACCTTGCAAAATACGTTTGGATGTTAAGCAGCCTTATCAAACAGCTGTCAGAAGTGGTGCTTGAACACCCCCCAAGCTGGAAAAAGGCATCTGTGGTAGAGTAATCCCTAACAAAGCCTTTTTCTGAGCAGAACAGCAGCAGGAAGAAGGGGTATCACTGCATTTCGGGTGGCCTGTTCTTCATTGCAAGAGTCATGCCAGTGATGATCATTCCTCTGCTTACATTTGGAACAAGATACAAATCCCAAGAAGCACAAAGAGGGGGAAGCAGCATCTTTTAGACAAATCCTGAGTTGTGATTTCATTGCCTTTAGCATTCCTTAGACCTATTCTCACTCTGTTCAGGCTCCGGGACTTTGAGGAGGGAGTGTAAAAGTGACATAATCTGTGGCTTTGCGTGAGAAAAAGCCACCGTTTATTTGAGCAGTGGGGGAAGGAATCTCTTTAGGAAACCAGATAATCCAGAAACTAGTGCTAATAAGTTATTGACTTTCCTACAGTTCTTCCAGGACTGGCTGATGGCTTCTGGTAATCACTTTGCTTCCATATTCACAGAGTCCAGCTGTGTCTCTTCGAAGAGCTCATTTATGGCAGCTTGCGATAATGTGATATTTTAGCAATGTCAGCTTCTGCACAAGATATAAAAATCCTCCCATTTATTGCCCCTTGCTCCCAGTGCACACACACCAAAAAAAAAAAAAGAGGAAAGAAACCCATAAAAGTCTCTCATTCACGTTCAGGTGAACAGGACTCCTCTTTCCCATCCTCCCCACATTTGTATCAAGCTCCCTGCCAAGCACAGAGGAACCACATGCCCTTTCTGCTCCGTTAGAAGCATTTAGCTTCCATAATGCTCTGCCAGGACGTGCAGATGAAGTACAGATGCAGCAGGCAGGATGCTTGCCTAAGAGCTGTGAAATGTTATTTCAGCTCCAGTCTCTGCCACCAACCTGCTCTTTGTCCTGGTCAAGTCACATAATTGTATTTACTATTCCGAGCACAGCTGGTCACATCTACATGGCACTAAGTGACACAACTGCAGCTGGAGCTGATGTACCACAGAGGCTTTAAATTAGCTAGCTTGAGCACAGCCAGCAGATTAGTGTTTGGGAGTGTTGGGTCTAAGATTTGCCTGGGTGATATTCAGGGTAATTATCCAAGCTGCACTCCGTGTTAGCAGAGCAACTGTTCGCAGATGAGATTCAAGCAGCAGCCACCTCTAATTGCACCGCACTCTGCGAGTTCTTTGGGACCTGCAGTCTCTCTTATGCTCTTTCCAAAGCACCTGGCATAACGACATGTTGATCCAAGGAGGGCTTCCAGGCAAATACCTGAGACTAATTAAAAAGATGAGCAAGCCAGACCTTCAGCTCTATAAATCAACATTCCCTGCTACTACCACGCAGTCAGCGAACACCAGCTGAGCGTCTGTTAGTGGTGCCTCAAACACCAGACAGACCTCCTTTCACAGGTAACCCAAAAAGCCAGGCACTGACTGCACCAGTTAAAACAAGTTTTAACATGGCTAGTGGAGAACAGGCTTTGGGCAAGTGGCACTGGGAAGCAGTGGCGTGACTTGGCAAAGTCAGGAAAGGTTTTAGGATCACCAAAGAAGTCCAGAGAGGATGGGGCCCTGAAAGGCAACAGAGCATCTGCCCTGCGAGTGTAGGCACACTCATCTCCACCCAGCGAGTTCAGTGGCTTTCTGCCTTTGGTGCAGCTGACTTAGGAAAACACGAAAACTTATACATCAGTGCTTTTGGTAAAACCTGCCTAAATAGTCAAAACTGTCCTTAAAAGCTCAACATTTTCTACAGGAGCGAAGAAAGCATTTTAATATGATGGCAGGAGGGAAAAGGGAGCCAGGGAAGACTTTCTGGGCTTGGGAAGGGAAGGAGAGAAGAATGATTATTATTATTATTATTTTTTTACCCTTAACTGAAGCAGCTTCGAGTGTTAAACCACTGCAGGGACTCCAGGGGGATCAGATCCTGTCAAAGGTTCATATTTCACAGCTGCTCTTTCAAAGGTTAGGGCAGCACATTTGCTAGGAGATAGAATGATAACTTTGTCCTTCAGAGTAAAATAACAGAGCTGAACGTATTTTCATTCAAACAAGAGCAGAATTTATAGGATAAAGGGTAAGTGGGTGTGGATGTGTGCATTGCAGGAGAGGCAGAATACCAAGTCTACAGAACACCGCTACAAGGAGCACAGAAGATACTCTGTGCCCCAGAGAGTATGTGCTTGGGAGCTGGGCATTGTTTAACCTGCTGAGCTGAAGGGATGCAAAAAGCTACAGCAGGGAAAGCTGTATCTAGCTGAGACACACTAACTACCCTCCAGTTTGGGTGTAAGCAAGACAAGCTGGAGGAAGAAGAGCTGATCTACCAAAGACCTCAAATCACTCCATCCCAGTGAGAACAGCAGGGGAGAAATCAATAACCCGAATAAGAAACTGTAATAACAACTGACATTTATACAGCATCAGATACCCAGGTGTCCCCAAACACTTGACAGATATTACAAGCTGAACTGATTTACAAGCAGGGGATCTGGCTCCTTGCAGAACATTGATTCCCCCACCAAAGCCAAAGAGCTCTTGTGGATTTTGTGGCAACTTTCTCCCATCACTCCATTTCAGGGGCGAGGGTCCAGATGCTCTAACCTCCCACATTTTGCACAATTTAACACTGAAATTCCCTCCACCCTAGACAAGACATCTCACATTCAGGGGAGGCAAATGTTTTTGCACGGCTGGACAGAAAACTCCCGAATACTGTGTGCACAGACTTGTAAGCATCTTCATGGTGCTCTGCTCACCTTGTAATCTCCTCAGCCCTTCATATCAGGAGTCCAAGTTACACATCATTCTGCTTTATGTCAGACAGCAAACTATTTCAAGCAGCCCCTCGTCACGGATTTGCCTTTGGCACAAACGCTCAGCAGAGCCAACAATGACACCCAGAACAGGGTTTTTCCTTCCCTTTGCCTCAGCCTTGCCTTTCTTTTACAGATGAGAATGAGATTGAAAGGCTCAGTCCACACACACACACAAAATAATCACTGTTTTGTCACTAATACGGACAGCACAGGTCTGATGGCACGAACAGCTCCAGGATCTCAGATGCCTGGGAAGCTGGAGACACTCAAACTTATTACTGCACCTTCAGGTGACACTGCCCACAGCAGGTGATGACTTCTCTGCGCTGGAGTCCAAACAGGTCCAGCAATAATGAGGAAGCACTGGAAACCTTTGTAACATTGAAAGATCTGAAGGACAAGACAGAATCAGGCTCAGTGTTGAGAGGAAAAAGCTGCTGAGGGCACAACAGCATACTTTACATCTCACCTCCTCGAGGGTCAGCTCCCCCATATCAGAGGAGAACAGTATTACAGGAGCTCCCAGAAGGCAGAGCCCCTGCCTTACACACACAGTAAGAGGCTCTCACACCCAAGGGACAGAGTGCCAAGCTCCAAAACACTGCACCAACTCCCTTCTCTTCCCCTGCCACTACAGGCACTGCTTTGGAGAGGGACTTCAATTTAATATCTAACACGCAAGCACTACATATTTCCATCTTTCCTTTACATCTTTGAGCCGATGCAACTGTTTGGTTCTAATAACACTGTAAACATATGGGGAGGTTTTTCTTCTTATTATTAATAATAAAAATTCCTTGAATTTTTCATGTGTTTTTCATCTTGTGTTTTCCTCCTCAGGGCATCCTACCCATACCACACGACGAGCGTAGGAGGAAGCAAATGGAGGCAGCAGGATGAGGTAGCTGGGCTGTGAATACCAGCAGAATTGCCCTCTGCACTCAGCAGCAGCACAACAGCCTCACCCAACACAGAGCCCGAGGAAAAACAGGGATGTTGGCAGCTTTTTTCTACCTTCCCTTTCCCTGAACGGATACCCTTTTTGTTCCCCCCAGTTTCTCTTCCTCTCTGACCCTTACTCACTGCACACTGTAGCTTAAGTTCACAGGAGAACACTGATTTTGGGTGATGCCAGCTGTGGAATGAGTCCTTCAACAACCACCCGTCAACTCCTTTCTGCAGAGGCAACCCCTCCTTCTCCAGATTGCCGATTTTCAAATTAAATATGTAAGAAAGGTGGGAAGTTCTGTGTGGGGGGACTGAAAGAAAAGCAAAACCAGCTGACATCCAAACTTTTTAAAGGGCTTCCTGAATTCCCACTTCACGTTTCTCCCTCAGAACATCAGTGCTGATGATCGTCTCTGCCACTCTGGGATGTGTGACAATTCCTCTGCTATTTCGATAAGCCCTGGGAGAAGAGCGGAGGATGGATTTGCATGCAACCACTGCAAAGTTTTTCAGCTCACTACAGCTTGCATATGGAAAAAAAAACCCAGAAAGCAGCTCGGCAGGAGGTTGTTGAGACTGAGATGACAGAAAACACTCCTCCTTTCAGGAGACAGATACGCTGGCAGGCCTTGGATAGCTTCAAACAAAGAGGAAAAATTGTTCTAAAAATCTTCAGTGATTTTTCTTCCAGAGTCGGTGTTGATCCAGTAATCAGTTTGGGTTTCCAACTGCAACTAGAAATTTGCAGGAAGCCAAGACACTGGGAACAACCTTGAGGAAATGGGAATAGGAAAACCCTACTGCGAAGAATACCCTTAATCAAGAGGTTTGCATCCAGCCCCTACAAAGACTGAAGGTGCCATTGGAGTGAAACTCTCATCTAAGACTGCTATTTTTCAGGTTACTGCTAATGTTCTTCCTATACTTGAGCTCCTTAGGTATAAACAAACCTGCATTAAGTTTTCTTGTGTCCAAAACAAACAATTGTGGGAGGAACTTAAAAAAAACCCAACTCACTGCTATTTGTTCAGCACTGTAAAAGGGACTTTGTCAGAACTAACAAGCATAATTAGTTCCACTGAGCAGCTTTTCAGTTCTGCATGGAAACACTAGAGCTTGGTTTAACACCCATTGAGATAATGTTCCCGAACTCAGATTTATCAGCTGCACAGACTGTGCGACTCAACAGGCTTCTCCCAGTTTGCCAGTCATGCAGCAGCAGCCCTGAAACCCCCAAAAGCCCACACAGAACGATTTTTGCCAGGTCCCAGTAGCTAGAACAGGGTTGGGGTGAGGGCATGTGCCCTCCTTATAGTAAAAGCTTTGACCACAAGAGACAGCATGAAGAAAAAGCAGTGGAACCTGCTGAAGAGCTACATCAAGGAGCTTCAATGGCAAACATCCTGCCATTGCGTCTCGAGTGTTTGCTGTATACACCATTAGCTGCAGGAGTCAGGGCGGTGGCACTGGCTGTATGCACCCTCCCTCTGCTCCAGAAAGCTTGAATTTTGTCTTTTTAGCTTTGCTCCTCAGTAACATGGTCTCTCTGTAGCTACATGAGACCAAGGGAGACATGCTAGCACTCACGCTCCCCAAAGCTGTGGCAGTCAGCCCCGCCAGTCGGAGGATTTACTAGGAACACACCAGTCCCCAAATCCCACTTGTTAAAGTTTATTGTTATGACAAGTCTCCTGTGCAAAGGTAAGCTGTTGTAGCAACAGTTTGTCAAGCTTTTAACTGCACAAGTGTCATATTCCCCTACCCCCAGGCCTGTCATCTCCCATAATAGAGCTGCTTAGCAAGGTGTCAGAGGCAAGCGGCCTCTGCCAAGGTTATCAGCAGAGCTCCAATAACGCACCAACCTCCCTCTCCTCTTCTCCTCCAACACCTAACCTGCTTCCCGCCAACAGCACTCATTGCAGACAGTTTGGCATCATTATTTTAAAAAGAACCGAACACATGTTACAAACAAACCTGCTGCCAAACAAACTCCATCGTCTGCGGCACAGAAAGTTTGGCATATCTATCCTTGGCAGAAAGTTAGGATGCAGTCTTCAACAGCCTTGATCAAATTTTCTCTTCCTTATCCATTATGAATTTTGTTTCAGATGCAAACTATTCATGGACACTTGCCTAAATCCAGGTGGTTTTTGACTGTACCACTTTTAGGATGACTATTCAGTTTCTGGTACCCAAAGACAGCACCGTAGATGCTGTCCCCAAAGACGCCACCACCCAAAGACGGCAGTTGTGTACTTAACAGCAGCTGGCACACACAGATTATGAACCAAATAATCCACACAAACTTAACACACCCAGATGACAGGGTGTTCCTGTGAAGCCTGGTTAGCACCAGTTACTCACACTAAAAGGGCGAAGCTACACCCCTTCCCATCCACTTTATTCACCTTGCCAAGCAAAAGAGACATTGGAAACCCCTTACCCTTTCATGCACTCGCTCTGTCCCCCCCCCACTGAGCTTGGAGCAGCACAGAGACATCACACCACGATGAATCTGAAAACCATATATTTTCAAGATGCAGAGCATTTTCAAGGCTTTGATAGAGGGTCAAACAGCCCCGAGGAACGCTTTAAGCCAAGGCTGCTGTGTGGATGGCAGGAACCACAGCAATTCTTAACATTCTCAAGTGCTGCTGCCACAAGTGCTGTTTTAACAGCACAAGTGACCCTGTCCCAGCGCATACCCTCTCATCTCATGTTGATGGAGCCAGCAGAAGACAAAGGAGATGCATCAATTGTCAAACATGTGCTCCAACACTCCTTTCTCCAATGTATTTTCTACTTACCACACAATAAGAGACCCTTTCATACAAACTGAGGTCCTTTTCAGGTAGTAACATTAAAATGACGACCTATTCTGAAAAGGCTTGAGAAAGATCTAAATTTAGATTCAAACCTGGGCTTCTCCAATCACTTCAGGCACTTCAGTGCCAGTTCTATCTTGCACTCGTATTATTTTTACATCTGAGAGGTAGCTCCTCAGCAGTATTTCCTGACTTACACTCAGTGAAAGGTTCAGATTTAAGGTATTAGTTGTATGGCCTCTAGGAACACATTACCACATTGCTGAGTTAAAAACATTCAGCATTAAACCCCCAAATCCCAGTCAAAAGTGCACGCACAAGGCAGTATTTCTGGAGACCGTGTAAACCCACTGTCCTACACCTTATATCTCTGTTTCTTTACTGTGATAAAAGCCTGAACACAGAATAGCAGGGCATTTACTAGAACTCAGAATCCCACCATTTCACTCCATTTTCACACAGCTTTTCTTATCCAAGGTATAGTTCAGCATCAAACCACAAGGATAAAACAGACACCATTGCCTTATCCTTCAACATACTTGTCTCCTAGAACTTGGACAACTGTCCTCACTTAAAAAAAGCAGCAAATTACAAACGGAGTCTCTCTCCATCCTCTTTCCTAGAGGAATGACTCCATAGTTCTCAATCACAGATAAGCTGCTTCATTACTTTCACAAGGAAGAGGTGATCTTCACACTATGACCTGGTCCTGCATCTCACAGCATTTTATTTCAGCCCAAGCACCTTGGGATAATTACAGAGAATAACAGTAAAGGCAGACGAATAATCTAAGCCTAAGGTCAAAGAGACTTCTTTTGCGACAGACCTTGGCGATAACAGAGCAATGCTGTCCTGCTTTGCTAGCAATTCACACAAGTTTGGATGACAGGAGGCTTTAGGCCAAGAAAGAAGCTAATGCCAAGTGCCTCAATACTGCAAACTGTTCAGGAAATGTAATAATGCTAAACCTAGCATGAGATTCACCTAACAAGTTTTTTTCTGAACACACTATGCCTTTTCAATCTGGCTTCTGATGTTCCAACTCCTTGCCCTGCCCAGTGTGTGACAAACCTCTACTTACCCCGCCTTGGCAGAGAGGGTGAGAGTGAAGAATGAATTAGCATAAAACTATCCTATGGTCCTTCCAAAAGTTTTAGCCTTGCTATCTATTTTCCCCCATGAAGTCACACAAGGGAAAAAAAAAAATCAAATCCCCATTCCACAGTTCTTAGCAATTTACTGTGTGTTCAACCAACTTTTAATCAGAATATCATACAGCTTGCAGCCAGACACCTTAAAATAGCTTAAGCTTTTTATAGCTCTGCTGTTACCACTGTCAACCAAATTTATAACGTCAAACAACTAAACCAGGTCATTCTGACAAGAACTATTTTCCGTGAAACTACACGGACTGACATTCACTATGTTCAACACATGGGGAAGGTGCAAAGTCTCAGTCCTGTTTTCGAGAGAAGAAAGCTGGGCATGGACAGTAAAGCGACACAGAGCGATGCTTCCTAGGAAAGCGTTAGAGCTGGAAATTGAATCTTGGTTCTGTTCTGCCCTTCGTGCTTTAGCAGCAATATCCCTGGCCTTCCAATGCACTCCTGTTTGTATCTGAAAGCAATCACATGCAAGACCACATCTACGGCAGAAGACCACTCTGTTTTCTTGTGTGTTATAATAATACCGTAACACACACAAACATGATCCCATGAAATAGCACCTCTGTTGTAGATGGGTCTATCGTAACTGTGAGTCAGACAGTATTTACCCATTACTGCCAGACTTTATTCTACACCATCCTGCAAGTCAAAATCCCCCAGCACAAAAGCAGACACACAGTGTTCCACACCAAGCACCAAAAAAACCCCCTCAGAAACGCTTATGTGCAAAACACCTCCCACAAAGTTTGATACTGCTGGAGTGGCAAGGAGAGCAGCCCACTGTGTAAAGCACAGGAAAATTAGAAACAGAGCTGTCTAGTTACAGAAACCTAATTAAACTCCCATCCATCTTAATACTAAGCTCCTTAAGGTAGGAAATTGTATTTGCTATGGAGCTATGTAACATGCTCAGACAGGGCAGATATTTGGTGCTGCTTAAAGCCATCAAGAGATGAACGGAAGACTTGAGCAGGGCTCCCAGAGGTTGCTGTTGGGTGGTCAAGGCCTGCAGAAGTTTGTGGTACAGCTGGTAACTACCGTCTTAACCAGACCTTCTCCACGAAGACAGGCCAGTGCCTCCCACACAGTTGTTCTGGATCTGCCGAGTTTGCCAGCCTTCAAAGGAATTTCACCAGAAGCAGCCACAGGAGCACACAGTTGTTTAACCAGCACACTTACACCTCAGTCAGCTGTATCCTCAAAAAGGCATGTTTTCCCTGCACAAGAGACCAGAACTAGAGCCTTAACACAGACTTTAACTTAATACCTTTCCCTTCTGTCTGTTTTTTAATCTTTTCTAGCTCCACGCTAGATTTCTTTCCTGCAAACACCCAATTTAGATTGCATCAGGAGGAGCTAACAAAAAGTGCTTCACCGTCTTGTCAGCAGATTACAGAGAGCCTTCTCATTCAAGTTTATCCAGTTGGAAACGCAAGTAATTGATGTGAACTTGAAAAATATATGATTTGGAAGCGAGGGGTGGGGGAAGCTTCTCGACAGCACCGCTGCTGTACCCAGCTCCTACCTCACTCACTCAACCCAGGGCTGGGGAATCGCTAGCTCCATTATCACCTTCCTCTCCTGCATTTATTTGCAGGCACCAGAGCCACCAGGAGGGAAGCTGAAACGAGAACAAGGCATAAATACCCACGTGCTGCAGTTTCTTGTCTGTCCCTGCTATCTGAAAAATGAAGCTGCAACGAAGGGAAAACAAAATATTCAATGAGGAGGGCGGGTGGTGACTCCGCTGGCCTGAGCATGGTGCTGCCTGGGGAGGGGAGGATGAGGTCCACGTTCCCCCATACCCAGGTCACAGCCAGAGATTCATTTCGAAAGGCTGGAGGCAGCAGGCAAAAATAGACATGCGAGGGGCACATCTGTTCAGCAGCAGTAACCCCTCAGGAGGGCCGAGATGCACTTCTACACCTTGATCCTCACAGCTTGGAGCATGAAAAATGTCTAAGTAAGCGTATCTGCTGGCAGCACAGGGGTCCCGACACTCCCTGCCCCTCTCACACACAGAATATCAGGGATTGGAAGGGACCTTGAGAGCTCATCCAGTCCAATCCTCCTGCCAGAGCAGGAACACCTACAGCAGGTCACACAGGAACACCCCCATGTGGGTTTAGAATGTCTTCAGAGAAGGAGACTCCACAACCTCTCTGGGCAGCCTCTGCCAGTGTTTCATCACCCTCACTGTGGAGAATTTTTTCCTCCTATTTAACTGGAACCTCCTCTGTTCCAGCTTGTACCCACTGCCCCTTGTCCTACCATTGGAGGTCACTGAGAAGAGCCTGGCTCCATCCTCTGACACTCACCCTTTACATATTTATACCAAATCCTGATTCCGAGTCACAGCAGTAAATCAGAGCCCATTTGCTCAAAACATACAAATGCCTGAATCCGTGGGTTAACATTCTGACATTTCCTTCATGCAGGCTTCCTCCAGCTTATTAAAAACTGAATTACCCTGCGCAATTGCCATTCCTTGTACCAGAAAAACAACCTATACACAGCCCTGCTCAATTATGCAGTGTTACAGAAGTGTAAAGCAAATCATTCAAAAATGTAACTTGAAACTATTATTATTTATATTGCAGCAGAGACTCCAGGTGAGCTCAGAGTCCAAACGTTAACAGGTGTTGTACATATTTTATTTCAATTAGATACTGTCATAGGGAGACCAGCCCAAGGCTAGAGGGAGCCAAATTAGGAAACTGCATGAAAAATACAAATAAATCGTATCACAGATTCACTTCAGTGAGTTTCATGGGAACTTGGCTGGCTGGTCCTCTGGGCAGCTCTCTCTGTTCTTAAGAAATGAGGCAATCTATCTGTCCTCACCAGAGGAAGACCCTCTCAAAGTGACATTTTCTGTTGTCATTGTGGCCAACTATGACTTTTGCTGAAGGGGAGGAACAAATTCTGAAGCTCTACCACCAACATCTCAGAAGAACCCTGGCAGGTTTGTTGGAGACCGGAGCAGAAGAGCCAAGAACTGAATCCAGGCAACTGCTGTTCAATTAAGAAGGACCTACAACTTGTCCGCAACAGCAAGGTGACAGGTCACACAAGGCCACCACGTTGTCTCTCAATGTGCAGGGCGAGCTGGGGACTGTTGTGAATCATTGCTGTGAATCGGGAACAATTTCCTACCTTTGCTACCCAGACTCAGGCATCAGCCACTGCACAGGAGACTAAATGGACCTGTTGGTCCCCTCCAGTACTAGTATCTCCCTGGGGAAGGCTGTCAGTGCTCATAAGAGTCCGTAACGAGCACCAAGGTCTTTGAAGCAGGCTTGACTAGAGATGGCAAGGAATGCCAGTCATCACGAGCTCAGATTTAACTCCCTCCCACACATGGCTTTTGTTAGCTTGCTGTTTACAGCTTGGAATTATTGACATCATAAATGTTGGAGCATGAGGCTGAAATTAAAAGAAAGGATTCCTGCTTTGCTTGTGGCTCCCTCCTTTGTTGCACACCTCTCTCTTTCCTCCTCTCCCTGCTTTGGCTGGGTACCTCATTCAGCTTATGTGACACGTTTAAGTCTCCCAGGGATGAAAGCTATGGCAACAGGAGTTGTGCATCTAATCCCTGATGCACAGTGCTAAAAACGTACCACATAGCATCACATTTCCCTATTCACAAGACCGTTCATGTTTTCATTCATGTCAAACTCAGAAGAGAAGTTACAGAAATTCTGTATAAGGAAAAAAACCCAACTCCTCAGGGCAGCAGGTACCGCATGGGGCCTGGACTGAAGCATGTTCACAGGGGCAAGTGGAAATGGGGTTCATGGCTAGAAGTGGGATATCAGCCTGGAGAAACAGCATAGCTAGTAGCAGTGTCTGAAAATTACTAGAGACTTGCTTAAATTGCATTTTTGCTCTAAGTCACAACTTCTACTCAGGTACAGAGATTGATAGTTCAGCATCACACCCCTGGACAACACCCCCCAAATTTTGTTTTGCTTCGGCTGGTCTCACACACCGGCCCCCATCTAACCAGCACCCCCAGGTCACAGCTCCTCAAAGTGCTACAGCTTGGACCAAGACACCCTCACTCCACATGCTCCTCCGTGGGCCAGACCCCTGAGATGGCCACCAAGCCCCAGCTCTGTGCCTCATACCTACCACCATCAGGAACAGGGCAGGAGCTCCACAGAACACTCACATTTTTGGGAAAGCCCCTCTACTCTCTTTCTACTTAGAGGGAAGCAGTACAGACCCATCTGCACTGTCCTTGGCAAATAGGACAACTCTGCCTTCCCCAGGATGATCGCTCAACTTGGTGCAGGCAGCTGGCAGAAGGCTGCACATCTCTCCCAGATACACTAAGACCACCCTATCAAGAACATCAAAAACAGCCAGCTAGGTATGTGACACTAGGAACCTGCTTTTACCAGGACCCAGAGAGACCACCCCAGCAAAAGCTATGAATTCGACAAATATTTAGAAACATCTGAACATCACACACACACACACACACACACAAGCAGCCCAAAACCCAAAAAAGCAAGGAACCAAGCCTTGAGTATGCTCTCTATTCAGCTCTACACTGAAAATTTATACATGATTCACAGCTTCCAATTTGTGGGCTGAAAACCAGCTGCTTATGAATGACTACTTCTAAAACCTAAAGGACGCGCAACAAGGCCCGCTCAAAGATAGCTTCCACAGACAGACCATAACTGGTACCAGCAGACAGTACAACCATCACCTGAACACCTAAAGACACAAAAAGACTTACCCCACATTTGCTTAAAGGGGCTTCTAGCTTCTTCTCAAGGAGGTCCAAAGCCTCTAGGAGCTAGGATACTAATACCCACAGAAAAGCAAAAACAAAATACCCCTAAACCAACCTACCCCTACCCCTTCCTCTACCCTCCTTCCATGACCATAAATAAAGGCTTTGGTGCAAATTAGATAACAGCAAACTGGTGTGGGCTAAATTTGGGTGGGACCAAAGTGCAACCCTTTGGTAATTACAGGCAGGTTTGAATAGAGAGTAATTAATGAGAAAATTATCAAAGCAGCACAGGTAATAAATAATTAAATGAATACAAAGTTACAGAATCACAATTTTTCTTTTTTAAGGAAAGAAATAAAGATTTTTGGTGCTGTAATGGAGCTGGTACACAATGCGAGACACCCCCCCACCCCCGGCCAAGGGGTCCCTCCCCGCAGCCCCTGTGTCCCCCCCCTGCCATGGCCCACCTGGGGCAGGTGTGTGTCGTTAGTTGCCCTCGCTGCTGACACAGCTCAGGTGCGCGGGGGTGGCACTGGGGTGGCCTCAGGTGTGGCCGTTTAACAGAGGAAAGGAGATAAAACAGGGTGGGAGGAAGAGGCGGGGTCTTGTGTGCGCTGGGGGGCTGCTGGGTGGGTTCTGGAAGTTTCCCAGGTCTGAGATGCTATCGTGCAAAACTGAAACCTCAGCCGGAAACATCTCAGGCAGCTCCTCTGAAACGTAAAGGTATGTTTAGTGCTCATTTTTGCGTTTTACGGGAGTTTTCCTTCCTGGAGGGGGTGCCGGTCCCGGTGAGAGCTCTTGGAGCCGTGTCCCGGCCCAGCCCCTCCTGTAGCCTGGCCCCGGCTTCTGTCTTTGAGGCTGCTGCACCTTGTGGTCAAGTTAACAGTAGCTTAAGGGGGCGGTGTCTTTTCTCCACAAAAAAAGTCAATAAGTTAGTGATAAAAATTGTCTTTGTTGTCTCAAGTTTTGCAGTCAAATCTTTAAGCCTGGTGTGTGCTGCTGGCTGCAGGTGTAGAGCTGTGGGTGATGCTTGAGGAGCAGGAGTGATGAGGTATCACAGCTCCCATCCTGAAATGGTCCCTGTTTACTGGGCTGTGGAGCTATTCCTTGCAGGAACAGTTTGTCCTTGTCTGGCCCTTAGTCTTTGGGACAAGAAAGCTAAATTTTACTTAAGTGTCTGTTACCCTCTGAGGTAGCTCTGTACTGTCATTTTTCTTGTGTTAGGATTTGTCTGGGTAGGGAAACAGATTCTTGGAAGTACTTGCAAAGTAAGGTACTCCAGACTGGGTATTTAAAAACCACTCTGGGCTCTTTCTCTCAGAGTAGCTGGATAACTTTACCTGTGAGGTGAGCCCAAAAATGCAGAATGCACTTCCCTCTGATGGCAGAGAAAAGCTGTTTGTAATTCAGGCTGCAGGAGGTTTGATAGTTTGCATACCTCGGGAAGCACCTCTCTGAAGCTTTTAGGTGATGGGGCTGTACTGAGTAAAATGGGCTGGGTTCTTTTACAGGGGCTGTCCTTGTGACTGAGACGTTTGTAGCTCTGCAGACCTGCATCTGTAGGAAACAAAAGTGCTAAATAGGCAAAAGCATCTCCTCTTCCTGGTGTGTGTTGGTCCTGGGAGTATCTGTCCCAGGAAACCTCATTAATCCAGAGAACCCCCAAACAGTCTGAAATTACTTTAATGGAATAGTTACAGCTAATGAAACAAGATGCATTCAACCCAGAAAATATGAACTAAATCCAGACATGGGAATTAACTGAGAGTATATGAGGTAACTTAATTATTTACCTAATTCTGTGCTTTGGATGTACCTAGGGGCTCTCACTGTTTCCCCATAAGCAAAGAGCGGCTTTGAGTCTGCATAGCGTTTACTTTAGTTTGAGTGAAACAAGAATAAATATAGCAACAGAAGTAAAATCTTTATTAGAGAGCAGGTGTGCTGATCTCCTCGTTAACAGGCCACATTAATTTGGCCTCCAGCATTTGCAGCTGCCCCCACTGAAGTGAAGAACTTTGAAAACATCAAGGTGTGTGAGCCAGAAGAGAATGGCTGTGGAGGTATTTCCCATTGGTGTTTTGCAGTGGGGTGATATAAGATGCAGTTTTCATTTTAAAGGGGTTGCCAAACAGTTGTACTTGGGTTACTTCAAAGCAAGGCTCAGAAAAGGCAGTGTCTTTCTTCTCCTGTCCCAGAGGAGGTAGGGAGGGGAGAGGCTTCTCAGGCAGCGAACACCGTCTGCAGCTGAACGTGTGTCTGCTGTGATACGTGATGAGTTCTGCTCTGTTTTGGGAGTAGCTGAGCAACTTAAGCTTATGAAGCCTCAATCCATCCACAGCCCCTGTTTGCAGGAAAGAGAGTGCCTTGACTCTTGCTGGGATTGTCCAGCGCTGGAGACTCTGGTTCTGATTGTCAGGAACTGTAAATCGGTAGGAAACTCAAGCGCTGCTGTTGAGGGAAGCTGGACCAGTTGTGTTTGCAGGAAAGAGAGGATGATGGAGGATAGTCTCTTCTGCTAGTAGCAGGTCCCTTAAAATACCTTAATAAAAGCATCTTCTGTTTCAAGATGATTTATTTAAGTTAAAATTTCAAACTGGGAAGAGGTGTTGGAGTTTTTTGCTCTTCCTGGCTGTGTCTATTATCTAAACCGGCCAGTGAAAAAGGCACCTACATCCCTCTGTTTCATGTTATTCCTTGCATTCTAGCTCTTTGGGATAGAGTTTATTTCCTAAAGAGCATTGTTCTGGATGAGCATGCAGAGGGCTTCTGGCTCTTCCGTTGTGATGAGTAATTAGAGCAGTAATATGCTGTGGGAAGGAGTGTCTTTTAGAGTACAAAGGGAAGAGGAAGCCTTCTTTCTTAAGCAGAGAGAAGGAGGAGTAGTATCAGAAAAGGGATAACCTTTCTTTACAGGCTCCTGAGCAAAGGTGGTACGAGCAGTGAAAAGTTCAGCAAGGATAGACTTGTTAAAAGTTGCCCTTGACTGCTTACAGGCATAATTTCAATTTAAATGTAATAAAAACCTAAAAGGGAAAATTAAGATGCGGAAAGCAGTTAAAAAGCCTGTCTGAAGACAGCTGCAAAATGGTTTTATTCCAAGCAAATATAAGAAAACTGTTTGGTATTTTTTATTGTCAAACAATAATAGTGCCTCCATTTATACAATGCCTTTTACAACCAAATCATTTTCATAGATTACTTTCAAAACAACACAGAAGTTGATTTATTTTTAAACCGTGTCCTCATAACCCTCTCTTTTTTTTTTTTCCCCTCTTCCCCCAGAGCTGTGGGATCTTTTCATTGTGGCAGGAGCTATGGAGAGCTGAGCACAGGGCTGTGCAGTAAGTGGGGGCCTGTTTGGCTGGGTCAGAGGAAGCAGGGACTCCACTGCCACACATAATCCCCTGCTGTGCTGAGCCTGGGGACAATGCTCTGATGGGGACCCACTTACTCTGTGGGGCCCAGTGCAAGACCGGTTAGACTGAGGGTGAGGGAGGCTTGTTCTGCTCAGAGTACCCTTTAACTCAATGAGTTTTTAATTTATTTTTTTTCCCAAGGCAGCCCCTTTTCCAGCTGTTTGGTAGTATTTTTCCCACTCCATGTTGTGTCCAGGCACTGATAGATGTGCTCTCTGTGCTCACAGCTCCTTTGCAGTCATTTTAGCTTAGACACATCCTTAGGAAGTCTGTGGATTCCATTTCGCTTGACTTGCTCAACAGGCCTAAAAAAAAAAATATGATCTGGTTGCTTCTCCTGCGATGGAGACAAAAATAGAGGTGTCTGTTTCCCTTAGTATCCCCTCTAAAAATCCCACTGCTCTCTGGAGATGAAAAATACTTCTGCTGTGACACAGGGCACATAGATGCAATCCTGTCAGATCTCAGTGTCTGGCAATACTTTGAAAGGTTAGTCAGCATAATCTATAGATCATTGTGGGGAGGGGGAAATTGGGGCCTGTGAGCTCTCAGCTGTGCATTGGTAAATCCTTTTGACCTTGGGTGGAGATGTAAGGCCACAGCCCTGCACAATATAAAGGGCTTTATGTGTAGCTGTGAAGTGACCACTGCTCTAATGATCTGGATTCCTCTGTGTGCTGTGATGTGGAGGTTGGAGCACTGTGAAATAAGGAGGTTGGTTTCTCCTGCTTGTTTGGACCACCTTGAATTTTTGCAGAGGTTTAGCAATATGAGTAAGGTGGCTCTTGGTGTGGGGAGGAGCGAAAGAAGTGTGAGATACAGGTGGGATTTGGAGATATAGTAGGAAACTTCAGTGTAGCTGTGACAGAGGCTTAAGAGAGCCTGTTCTTATTTGGGCCCTCACTGTTGTAGGTGTTACACAGCAAGAGTCAAGCCTGACCTCTGGGAACTTAGCAAATGGTGTCAGGGGACTAGACTGGACCAGAGTCACTCAAGAGGTTTTGTTGTACCTGTGTCTTCTAGCCCTGGATGTCAGGACAAATAACATTCCAGTTCCGTGATGGCCCTGCAGATGAGATGAGAAGGACAAGGTGAGCTTCCCAGCAGAATGAGAAAGAAAGGATTTGCGACGTGATGTCAGACCATCCAAAGGAAAAATTACTCCTGAACAAGTCATTTCAGAGGTGGAAGCTCTAGCAGGTACACTGCTGATCATACTTGGGTGCCTGTTTTCATCCCTTGGGTGTCTGCTGTATGTCTCTGCCACCAGCAGCTGGCTGGGTAAGCAGTAATTACATGTGTAATGTCAGGAAAGCAAATCAACGGCGGAACCTCAAGCTGGAAGCCCCAAGAATCCTGAGTTTAAGCTTTGTGCTTGGAAGGCAGGAATTGAATCTTTCCCTGGGTGGGGAACTTGAAACCTACAGCCAATTAATAACTGCTATAAAACAGTGCTTTAGTCTAAAAATGCTGACAGAATTTAATGCACCTTATGGAAGGTGGGGAGGGTTACAGCCTAATTAATTAAGTTTTGGAAAGTCTGTAATCCTTGGACAAAGGGCTCTGTGTAAATGTAATATGCAACACCCACTATTAATGCTCACTGCTCTAGTTTCATGGGGACATGAGGTGCTTTTAAAAGAGAATTGCTGTGATGACACATTTTTAGAAAGGTGAGATGGGGAGTGTGGCTCATGATGCGGTTGCAGTGAAGGCAGAAGATTTGGAGACCTCTGCCTCTGGGTGTGCGTGAGACTTGAGTTTCTGAGCATCTGTCCCTGCTGCTTGGAAGGGATGAGACTCCTACAGCTGTCAGTGTGTGTGTCTGTCTTAAGCAATTATGTTAATTGCAGGGACCACAGCCCCTCAGTTAACTGCCAGTTGGTTGATATGCTTCAGTTTATTTATAACTGATTATTAGCTTAATCCATGAGTGAGTGGCTTTACTGCTCACTAGTGCAGTAGTGCATGTGCAATGTGCCAGCAGCATGTGCACAGTTGAACTTCTAGCTCATCCAGCTGTACCTCATCCATGATTGTCTGCATAGAGCTCTGGCATCTGCTGCCCTGGTGACAATGACAGGCTTTGAGTTGTAGGAGCCCTTTAAGTGCCATGCAAGACAGGACCTTGCAGTCCTTCAGGACAGCAAGGATTTTGTGGAGGCTTAAAGCTGCGTAACCTTGTGTTGAGCAAGTGTGAAGGACACGAGCTGCTGCTGACCTGGTTGGGGAGCTGCCTTTCTCTCCGGGCAGGTGCCTGTCTGTGCAGAGGCATGGTGACTTGGGTCACCAGGACATGTCAGTGCTTCCATAAACAATGCAGGGCCCTGGGACTTCTCTAGAGAGGAGCTCTTCTGTAGCATCACCAATGTTAATGTCTGTGCTGCTGCAAGGAGCTCTTGTGTTGCACACCTTAAGAGTTGCATTTTACCCTCTCTGTTCACTGGGGTGTATTAAGTTATGTCACTGCACCCCAGCGTGGTGGCCTGGCTGTCCTGCTGCCTGGCTTTGAAGGAAGCTGGCTGACAGGGTTGTGTACTGAGCTCTGAGCACGTCCTCCCCACTGAGCTCCAGCAGAGAGACATCACACAGACCTGAAGCTTTCCCTCTCTGCTGCCTCCTGCAAGTGACACCTGGCAGCCACTTTGAAAGCTAGAGGGACAAGAGGCTTGGGGGGTGGCTGTCATCTTCTGGAGATCCCTGTCCTCAGAGGGGTTAGTGCTGTGAGGCACAGCGGGGATGAGGCTCTTGGAGCTGCTTGGAGAAGAGTGGGAAGTGACAGAACTTCCCCCAGCTCCTCACTGGGGCTGGCAGGAGCATATGGGCCTCGCATGCATGGGTTGTCTGTCTGTTGTTGGAGTAATTGCTCACCTGGCTAAAAGCCATTCCAATTCAGATGTTGAAAAGGAGCTGCTGGTGACACTTTCCAGGTTTCAGTCCTCCCCACCTCCTTGCTGTCCTAATTAAATTTAATATTAAAGCAAAACATTAAAGGCATTATCATAGAGCTTTAATCTGACACACACAAGCCTCTTTCTAATTTGTTAGGTCATTAGCAAGGCAAAATAAATAGAGACGAGTTTGTGGAGGCTAGAATGTTTGGGGACTTGGCATTTTGAGGATGGGGCTGTTTGGTGTGTTTTTAAGTGAGCGTGTGCTCTGCTGAGTAGGGTTGGCAGCGCTGTGTTGTCTAAACCTGGCATTTTAACAGCATGGCACGTCGTGGTGCCAAATGTGGCAGTTGTACTTGTCTGTGCTCTGGGAGCTTGCGATGCCAATCCAAGAGCTGGGATTCCCTGTTCTCCTTCCAACAGTGTGAGACTGTCTTAGTGTATGCTTGAATTTGACTTGTGGTTTTTTGAGCCTTTAACTCTTGCCTGCAACGGTGAGGATTTGGTCTGCCTTCTGTTGCTTGGTGCAGGCAGTGATTTTGATTCCAGGGACTGAAGCTTCCACTAAAGCAGAAGTAGTGCAGTGAGCTCTAGAGGTAAAAGATGCCTTTCTCTTGCATAGTCCATGTGGTCACTGTCACAAACTCTCTGAAAAGCCCTGGCACTGGGGCTTGTCAGAAATAAGCGAGGAGTGCGTAGCCCTGCAGGTCAGAATTGCTCTGGTTTTGATAGTGATGGAGGAGGAAGCTGCTCCCTTCAGGGTGGAGCCAGGCAAGAGACTTTATCAGATTGAGTCTTCAGCAAAGCATTTAAGGATGTGCCAGCTTTGAGCCTTTCTCCCTGTGAATGTCTTAAAACTAATAAAAAATTGTGCAGGCAAGACTAGTGTCGTGTGAACTTGAAGTGTTGCTGCCTGCGCTTGAATTATGGGGAGGAAGCTTGGGGAAGCTGAGGAATGAGGACCCTGCCATGACTCCCTGTAGCCCTGAACAAAGGGCACGTTCTGTGCAATTTGGTGTGTTATGATGGTGCTGTTTCTGGCACGTGGAGGGTTGAAGACTGCAGTCATTAACAGTTTGAGTACTGCACCATGATTTGTGGCATTGAAATGATTCCATGTTTGGAAGGCACATGGTTTATCCCTTGTTTTACATGTATAGCACAACTATTGTTGTAAAACCACTCTGAGTGTAAACGTGTGAATACTATGAATGACCAATGGTACTAGATTTAAATCACGCCATTCTACCCAGCTTGTATATTAAGCTGAAAAAGAACTAAAAAGTGGAAAGAGATTGCTCTGTATTTTAAGGGAGCGTGTAGCATTCCTGCAGTTGGAGCAGTTACAAGGACTGAAGAACTGCAAACAAATTACTTCCAGCTGAATTTACAAAATAAGGCCTTGCTGCATGGGTTGTGCTGACCTGAAGGCTGTTTTGACAGATTTGAAGCCTGGAGTAGAAGTTTAGTTGCAGGTGTGTCCAGGTTCACTAGATCTTTAAACAGGCTGGGGACCAGAAGGTCTAATTCTCTCTGGTTCAGGAGAGGCAAAAAGGTTTGGCTCTGAATTTTGATAGGTTTGTCTTCCATATCAGAATCCAGGAGAGATGAAATATCGAGGTTTTATATTGAATAGAGGTCATTATTTAGCCTTATGTTGCAGTGAGCATGTGGTGGAACTGAGCTACAGCATTCCCAGGGTACTGCAGTAGCAGGTGTGAATCTAAAATGATTCTGTTTTGTAAAGAAACAATGAACTCTGTGAAAGTGGATTTTTTCTTTTGAAAATCTTTAATAAGAATTCTTACTCAAAGGAAAAAAAAACCCCTTCCCCCCCTCCCCGACTTGTTTTGGGGGTGAAGGTTGGCTTCACCAACCTGAGTTCCTCTATTGTGAAGACTTGGCCATGCATTCCATGCTGCCTCTCATTTTCAGGCAAGGTAAAGATCTTTCATTAACATTATTTTAGAAGGCAAAAAAACCTTGCATGGTAGTTGTGCATTTGCTTGATGAATCTTCTTCCCAGCATATGCTCAAAGCTTGGATGAATGAGTTATTTAAGTGTATTTGAAGGTTATGACAGACACCTGTAAACAGACAGATATTGATAAAAATGTCATTTGGAACCAGATATCTGCCTTTCTTGCAATCCAATTACTACTGATGGCGAACAGCCCAGAACTAGCAGCAAAGTGCATTAACCCAAGCTGTGATGGGCAGGCTGTCCTTAGAGGCAACATGATCAGGGCCTTATTTACCTCTTGCTTTGATGTAACTCCAGGAGTTAATGGAGTTATTTGTAATTTACACCAGAGCAAACCAGGACTGACTCCGGATGTGAATCTACAGCTGTATTGCAGGCTTCTTAAAACATGTGTCAGCTGAACGGTGCTGAGGCTGAAGGCTCCAGTCTTGCCTTCTCCTGTGGTTGTCCTTCTGAAAGGCTTACTCCCAAACAAGTCACTTCATGGAAGATTCCTTTGGTGGTTTTGTAGGTCACACAGGGAGAAGAGTCACCCAAGTCACAGGCAATGGGACAAGAGGAAATGGCCTCAAGTTGTCCTGGGGGAGGTTCAGATTGGATATTGGGAACAATTTTTACACAGAAAGGATGTGAACCCTTGGAATGGGCTGCCCAGGGAAGAGGTTGAGGCACCATCTCTGGAGGGATTCCAAAGACAGGCTGACATAGCACTTAGTGACATGGGTTAATGATGGGTTTTTATCAGAATTAGGTTGAGGGTTGGACTAGATGATCTTAGAGGTTCCTTCCAACCCAGAATTGTCAATTCTCTGATTCTAAGATATCCCTATAATCGTATGTTCTTCACTACATACACTGGAAAAAGCTGTGAGACTGTGCTCTTGATCAGGATGCTGCCTTCCTTGGGTGAAGTCAAACATAAGCAGATGTGGTCACTAACAGTTGCCTTCTCTTGCCTACTACCTCTCCAAGATCTCCTCAAACCTTGTAAATAGCATTGTTTTCTGCTCTGATGTGAATTGCTTGTGATGGCTGTAGTGTTTGGACACGCTGGAACTGCTAACATGCTCTTTAATAGGGAACAGGCAGTGAAAGTTCTATCAAATGACTGTTGTTCAAGCTCTTAGTATTCTAAGAGGAAGTTCTCATTCTGGTTATCTTGCTCCAAGCTGGAGAGTAATATATGAATGGAAACGGTGCTATTGTACAGTTCTCTAGTTAAGTTGAAGTCCAGAGCTGTCCACAATGAAATGATTGTCTGATGGTAGTTTCAGCTTTCAGAGGAGAAGTGAAACCAAAAAGACAAGGTTAATGGAAATTGCATTTCATCTGTATTGCTCTTATTTCCTATTTTATAAGCTTGTGTTCCATGCAGGTGCTTGGCTTCTATCTTCACGCTGTCAATAAACCCAACAAGCTCGAAGCAGACAGGATTAATGCAGATTTTAAGGGCTATATTTAGAAGTAATTTAGCTATCATCAGTCAGAAGGGTGGGGAGAGATATGATGGTTATTCATACTGATTGAATATTCTATTGATAGAGATACTTATTAACCCTAAACATGTCTTGCCATCAGGCTTTTGGGTCTCAAAACAAAAAAATATCATCCCTTGAAATTCAGTATAGAGGGAGGTAGGATGGAAGTGGAGAAATGAGGTGGGAGGGAAGTAGCAAGCTGGCTAATGTGAGACCACTAATGTTGACTGGATGGCACTGGAACAAGTGCTGTGTCCCATGATGTGAGGGAGGCTGACAGTGGGGTGATGGGTTTGTTGCTGATGGCACTGATGTTCAATGTGTTCAGATTTCTGGGGTCTGTGGTTTAACTTCCCTTCCAGAAGAAAGGAATATACTTGCTCTTAGTTAAATTTGTTTTTTTCCAGATAGATGAGATGGAGGGAATAGTCTGTCAGTGAGTGATCTCTGCCTTAAGAGCAAGCAAGAGCAGCCTGCTCCTGCTCTGACTGATGGTAATTAAGCTAAGGAGCCATGGGGCAGGAGGGGTCCAGTGAAGAACCAAGTGCTTGGCACTCAGTACAATTTCATCTGGGTTCCTAAAGGCTCAGCCCTGCAATCCCTGCTCCCTCATTGCATTTCCTGAACAGAGATTTCATTTCAGATAGTGCAGGCAGCTCTTCACACTTTTAGGAGCATTTATAAAATGGAATTACCAGAAATAATCATGGTAATTAACATACAGAGTTATAAGGAGGAAGATTAATTACAAAGCTCTAATTCATCTGCAAAATATAAACCATGAGGAGAGCTTGACTAGGTGAGCAGGGATGAGGTACACTTAGAACTGTGCACCCAAGGAATTCAGCCTGTGCTGCTGCCCAGGTGGAGCATCCTGGCATGGGGAGAAGGGAAACTGAGGCACAGAGAGACAGTGACTTGCCCCCATTACCCAGAAAACCAGATGGGGTGGAATGGGGCCTGAAAGACCTCATTCTGCTCCTTGCTGTGAACAGGGGACACAAGTCTTATTTCATTATACTGAGTGTTTTCCACATCAGAATTCATAAAAGCTGTGGAGGAAATGGGTTGAGGTTGCATTGCTGAGAAATGAATTGGTCTCCTGGACTCTGCTGCTGGCTCAGCAGCGTTCTTCATCCTGGCTTTCATTGCAGTGAGTGTGTTTACACCAGCAGAGATTCTGGGCTGGATCGATCTAAGACCTATTGAATAGCTCCAGGTTATGTTACGAAGGGAGGAGGCTCTGGGAGGTGATGGTAGACCATAGAATGAGACTCAGTCCAGGGCAGGGGTTTCTGCTTTATTACAATGATTGTAGGGGAGGGCTGATTCCTACAACTAATTGCCTTTTTTCTGAAGATGCAAGCAGTTGATAATGACAGTAATTAACACTGTAGAAACAAGGTCAAGCCCAAGAACATTACCCACTAAAAGTCACTTTCCCAAAAGTCATGTCAAAATCATTGCCTTGCAGTAGCTTAAAAAAAAAAATAAATAAGAGGCAACTGATGATGAGCTGTTTGAATTATGTAAATGCTCAGGTATCCATGGGGTTTGACCTTTTTGCAGATGTAATTTAGCATTCAAGACACTGTCATCTTGCTGCCAAAGTCAAATTAGATGCTTGCTACTGCAATTGATAGCTGATATCCGATCTCCTTCAAGAACAGGCAGTACAGAAAGGCAGGCGATGCTATTTGCTACAGGAATGGGAAGCTGCATTTTGAAATACAAAGTGGTTCAAGAGTTTTGGATCCAATTCAGACGAGCAATATGCTTTTATAGGAACATGCACTTGGTTCTTGAGATCATCAGACCCCGTTTTATGCATCTGCAGTCCTGTAGGATGGTGCTGGGCTCAGTAGGTCTCTGGGGTTGTCTCACCTTGGGCTCGCTTTGGACTAGCAGCATGGCCCTGGGCCAAACCTGCTCCTAGCCATGGGACCAGGGGACAGTGACAGCACAGCCACGTTGCCCAGAAGTACTGTGGTTCCAGCTAGCAGTCGGAGATGGAAAGAGTCCTAATCTGAGTGAGAGCTTTTTCTGAGGGATGCCAGAGACTGTGTGACTCCCAGCGCAGGGGCTTCTGAGCCTGGAGTGCAGGGAGCAACGCGGATGAAGTGTTCAGCTCTGGGCCATCCAAAACCTATGGAAACTACTGATGTTCACAGCATGTGGATTACGGACATGTGTAAGCCTCCCTTATCCCCATTTGTCAACCTGGTCCCATCCTGGTGCTAGCAATAAGAAACCCAAGCCAACCCCCTCCTTGCTTTGTGTTGAGAGCTTGGCTGCTTGCTGGAGATGGCTCCTGTTCCCAGTGTGCCAGGTGGCCAAGCCAATTGCCTTCCCACCAGGTTTGATTCAAAGGGCCTCCCAGCCTCCCTTCATGCTGCATCAGTGTCTGCTGTAGGAAACAGAAGTGACTCGGAAGAAGCACCTGCTTTTTCTGGCCCTCATTTGACCACAGCACCTGAAAAAAACCCCCTCTATTTCTGTGAAGCTGGTGGCAGGTAACTTGCTGAGTGGGTCTGGTCTGTAGCCCAGCTAAAGGCATTTTTCCTCTTTTTGCTTGTATCAAAAAGGCTTCCTGATAGTTGTGGCTGCACAGTTAAGCTTCCTGTCTGGAACAAAGCTGTCCCAAGGTTTCGGATCCTTTCCAAGGTTCTGGGCAGCAGCCGGGAGTCGTTTGGGTTCAAATGTGTGTCTGTCCTTCGTACCGGTGAAGCTCTGCTGGGAGCTGGCTGCTGCTGCCTGGCTTGTGTGGCTGGAAATGGACTGGCTCCTGTTTGTCAGAGGTACATGAAAGATAAGCAAAATGCAGATCTTCAGCAGAGCTGTTCTAGTGGTTTCCTATGAGCTGGTGCAAATTAGTAAATGACTATAAAAGAGCAGCGATGAAAAATGAGGCTGTATGTCGGTTCTGTGCCTGGGCTCAGAAGAGCACTGCAGGCTGCTGTTAGCATTTTCCTTCAGCATTAGCCCAGTAATTTCCCTGAAGTTGCTCTGTATTTCTACAGGAACAAATGAAAGCTAAAGCTGGCTCCAGATTCCTGCATGTAATTGCTCCTCTGTTGTTGCCAAAAGTTAACTTCTAATCTGTTGTGAATTGTTACTGTTCAAATGCTTTCCACCTTCTGCCTTCAGTGCAGTGATTTGAACCCAAAACTGGTAGAGAATTTGGCCCTTGCACTATATTATGCCAAACCCTTTTCTGTTTCCAAAGGGTTGGTTTTGGGGATGAGGGGTGCTTTGGCTGTAGCCTCTACATTGGGCTTGTGTACTCTGAATCTGGGTAAGAGTGCTTAACTGGATCCAGCTGTGTTGCCTTTCCTGTTTAATGGTTCAGTTCAAATGCAGGTTTTGTATTTCATGCTTCATTATTTTTTTTTTTTTCTTCCCTGTTGCTTGGCCATTTGTGAACTGAAGGTGAATTGCACAACGTGTTCCTCCCAGGCATGCAAAGAGGACAAATACTGAGGATAATTTGAAAACTTCTTTTCCTTGTTTGACGTGTTTGTGATGTTTGAGTGACTTTTACAAACCAAATTGGGACCCTTCTTCCAGTTGAGCTCATCTTGCTGCATTCAGGAGGAGTTTGGAGCCGCTTCTCTGTGTCCCCAGCCTTGGGCACAGCATCAGTGCAGGGATGTTCCAAGAGGGGCATCCCCTGGACAGTGATTCTCCCTGTCCCTGCTGCTGTCATCAGGGGAGGGAAAGAGCATTTTAGCTGTCCTAAAGTCGGAGGTGACTGTCCCAGCTAATTTCATCCCCAACCTACATTCAGTGTAGAAAGGGAGCATCACAAGAGCACATCTACTGTCATCTGAAGGGCTGTAGGTCAAGCTGTTGGGAAATCTGGTATTTTTTGGGGGGGTAAACATTTGCCTTTTTCTTAGTGGTAATAGCTGCCAAGGCACCATGCAACTCTCCAGCTGACTTTATGTAAGATAATAGTCATCATCAGTATTTAAGCATTAAAAAAAGGGGCTTTCATGTTAGGGAAAAATCAGTTAATCCTTTCATGTTGGTTTAAAATCAGCCAGGTTTTAAAATGTAAACTGTTTTCACCTTTTGCACCTTCTGGTGAGAGTTTTCTAGTCATCATGGATTAAGACAGTCAAGTATAAACCACTCTTCTTCCCCTCAGTTTGAAGGAAAGTAAGTTGAAAACAGTGAAATGGATTTCAATAGATGGTCCTTGTGTGCATAAAATTAAGGACAGCAACATGCTTTATAAGGGAGCTGATGGCTTCCACAACTCCATGTGGAAGTGGAGTTGGCAAGGAAAAGACTGCCTGGAGTTAATTGGTGCTGTGTGGGGACAGTCCCTGATGTTTGTGGGATCCCACTTCCCGGGGAGGTTTTTCCAGATGGTCCAGAAAGTGGTCAGTGTGGCCATGCTGCAGGAAGATCCTGGCTGAGCTGGGGTGGGCCCCAGGTTAATGGAGCTTTGCCCACCAACATTGCTCTTCAGTGCACTGAGACAGAGTCAAGTACCCCTCTGGCTCCCCAGTCCCAAAGTCTCAAGACCTGTGCTCTCTCCACAGATGCTGTGGCTGTGATAACACGGTGTTCTTGGGATGTATTAACTTGTCCTGACAAAAAGCCACTAACCAGACAGGTAAGACTGTCTCTTACCCTGTAGCTGTGCTCTGCAAAGCTGAGGCAGAATAATTTTTGCTCATTAAAAACAAACCTTTGAAAGCAGTGCTGTCTTCCCTCTGCTCAGATGGTCTGTCCAGCACAGACAGAAAGAAAATGCTAACCTGATGGAAAAAACAAATGTGCATTTGGGTTTTTTCTTTCTCTGCCAGAGTCAGCAAATTAAGGGTTCTCCTAGCCTGGCATCTACACTACATCCACTCATGTTTCTGGAGGATTGAAACCTTATTTATGGATAAAATTATTTTGTATATATTAGATTTTGCTGCCATTAGCTGGCCTGGTCAGATGGGCCTTTGAAATAGAGAATCCTCTCAAGTGGACAAAAAGCTTTTTTCCTCAGTGACTGGCTGCCCCGCACTCTGCTCTGTGGCAGTAAATGTGTGTTTATCACCTTTGCTTGCAAAGTACTTGTGTGACATCAACCAAGTGGTTTCTGGGTGAGTCAGCTCCTCCCCACTGTAGGAACAGGGAAGGAAACTCTGGTCTCTGAAGGGTGAGCTCTTGGCAGTCTTAGTCACTGCCCTTCACTCAAAACCAGATCAGTGTCCCATCATCTTTAACCTGTGCTGTAACACTGGGGTAGATTGGCCAGGAGCTGGAAAGGACTGTTTTGATCTAGGCTTCTTTCCACCACAGTCTTGTCTTCATCAAGCAGCAAGTATTTCTTCAGTCTGCTTTCTTGTGAAAATTCAAGTGATGGCACCTCTCTAGAGCAAATAACCAGGAAAGAGCAGGCAAAGCTCCAGTAGCCACAGGGGGCAACTGATGGATTGGGGATGATAAGTCCCAGGTTGTGTTGTGTAGGTTACCTTGGTACCTCTCCAGCGAGGGTGGAGAAATGAAATTGTGTCCATTGCCCAAACTGCAGTGATTATTGTGACTTGAGCACAGTGTGGTGTCACAAGTGAGGAGTGGTTTAATCTATTTACAAAATGTCTGTGAGCAGAACCTAAGGGGAAGTATATCACATGATTTCCAGTGGCTTATTCACCACCTTCTAATAACAAATGAGCAAGATTTACATGTAATATAACAGGGTAAAAACTTAAATCTCTAATTCTCCCTCTTTCCTCTAACTTGGGTTTTTCTTCATGCAGCTTGTGCTGCAGGTTGGACTTTGTGTGGTTAGGGCAATCCTTCAGTCCAATAAATTTCTGTTTTGGAGATGTGTTTAGCAGGAACCTGTGCCTGTGCTTGGTCAGGCACACGAGGTGGGTCTCGCCCACTGAAGTCCATGCAGAACAGTCCCAGTTTGGTCATGAAACATGAATTCTCCAATGGGTGGTGCCAGTGTGACACCCTTCTCATAGCTCCCATGCCCTTCCCTTTGTACTGCCTGGGGTGTTTACATGGTGCTGCTCAGAACTTGGTGTGTATACATACATTAAATTGTATATATTTGTATATATACACATAGATTGTGTATATATACAAATATATACAATTTAATGTATGTATTTATTTTGTATACATTTGTGTATACATACAATTTATTTTGTATACATTGATTGTATCAATCTGTATATTTGGTGTATGTTATAGCTGGGGACTGTTATTTCCTTGCTGTGGTAATGACAACTGTACCAGGAATGACAGTTTGCTTCACTTGGGCTTTGTCACCACCAAGGTAGTTCTCTCTGCAATCACTTGCTCACTATGCTGTAATATCTTGTTTCCTGCAGATTTGGAGCTGAATTATTTGCAAACCAATGACAGGAAAAAATGTGATTGTCTTAATCCACTGCTGTTGGTCTTGCCACCTTTTCCCATAAACGTGGTCCTTAGTTTTGTAATTTCAGAATAAGACATGAAAAGAGTTGGTCAGGAGAGCTGACTTACACCACAAGCCCTTCCTTGCTGTTACCCCCCAGCTTTGGGTAGGAACATCAAGCTCCATGAACAGTATTTTGGATTAAATATCTTTTGGAAGTTATGTATTTTTTTCCCTTTTTTTATGAGACACTTCTCAGTGAATGTTTTGACTTCAGCTTGCAAGATACAGGGGGGAAATACTGAAGTCAATAAATTCTTCATTTGCAGACATTTTAGTCCCCAGTTGATAACTGGCATGCTTCTGAGACCAAGAATGGCAGTAGCGGAGAAGCAATTTAAAAACAAAAAGCTCACAAAAATGAAATGCTATTTACAGGACTCTGTGCCTGTGGTAAATAGTCATTCATGAAATCACGCAATAAAATCTATCTGCATTGTCAGCTCTGTCAGAATCACATTGAAACGTACAAGTCATGTACAGCAGGTTCACGTTACACCTTGGGACTTAACAGTAGTTAGATAAAATTAGGATTTGTTTTCATCTTTTAAACTGGAGGTAAAAATACAGGCTGGAGCAAAGGAGAGATTGTAGCAGTATTTCCTGAGCAGCCAAAATCAAATGAATTAGGACTCTCTGTAGCTATTCTATTCCTTGTAGCCGGAAGGATCTAGCAGTTATCATGATTGCTTTTCACTGGTATGGGCTGTAGCTCCATTAGGTGTGTACACTAATAAGTTGTTCCTGCCAGGCTGTAAACTGTGGACCAAAGCTCTAGCTCAAACCCCAGATTCAGAGGGGTTTGTAGCTCTTTTGTCCCTTGTTTTTGGGGAAATTGGGTAAGTGCTACTCGGCCTCCGTGAACTGAAGGGGACTTCAGTGGCTGTGTGTGAAGCCGATGGCATCAGTTGGCCCTAAATTGGCAGCATTCCCTTAAATGTTCAACTTAATAAACAGGTGCTGGTGCAGGGACCAGAGGAGGTCCCATGTGTGAGAAGTTGGATGAGTGCTGAGGATGCTGCAGGCACTGGCTGAGTAGAAGATGATTCTTCAGACTGTCTTACGTCCACATGTACTACGTTTTGGCCAAATGCCACTTTTAGTAAATTAAGGCTTTAATCAAAAGCTAAAGCTGAACTGATTGAACTTAATGGTCTTTGTGTGGGAATCTTGATCACAAAGGCTTCTCCTCACTCAATGGGCTGGAGGACTTCTTTTTTTTGGCTTTGGTATTCCTGGTTTTCTCAGCCCACTCCAGAAAACATTTCTACATTTGCACTTTTTAAAAGGATATTACAGTTTGTTCTTGCTGTAATGTGTTTATTTTCTCTTCCTTCTAACAGATGTTAAGCAATTAGAGAACATGGCAGAGCAACATATTTATACAAATGAAAGGAAGTAAGGAATAAATGCTCTGAATATGATACTTCCTAATAAGATTAATTCAGTGCTGTACAAATGGTGAAGACGAGCCACAGCAGCAAGTGGGCATTTATCAGTGACTTTTGTAATATCCAAGATATCTTATTAGGGTAGAGAAATAACTGTACGCACCCTCTCTATGGATCCCAATTTTAAGTACGTACAGATGAGTGGGAAAACCAGCTCATTGGAAAAGAGTCACTGGGTTAACAATTTGCACAGGATGTTAAAAAAAACCTCACCCCAAATGCCCAGGGAGCTCAAGTGGTGAGTTGCTGTGTTTTTTTTCTGAGCTCACCATGCCATTGCCTACCCTGCTGTTACGCTGCCTTGTGAAGCTTTTTTACTCTGAGGCTTATGCCTGTGCAGATGCAATTTGCTGTAAAATGGGTATTTCACTGTTGCTGTGTATGCTAAGAATTATTAGTGGTCTGAGCTAGTCTTTTTAAAGCATGCATAGCTACATTTTTCAGTTTTCCAGTTCCTGGCCCTGGTAGGGAAGTCTTGCAGCAAGGAGTGGGTCCTGTGCTGGGTGTTTATGGTGGGATGAGCTGGGAGAGGCTGAGATGTTCATCTGTCAGCCACCTCCTGCTGTGGAGGGTGCGATGTAGGCTGCTGCCAGTGGTTTGCTGTGTGCTGTAACTCAGGGGTGTCACCTGGAGCTGCTGGGGGAAACCTGTGGGTGAGCAATTTTAGGAAGGAAAGGGGCTCTTCTGTTGAAGAGCTTGGAGTGGGTGGGGAACCTGAAGAGCAGAGAGGGATCAGGACTGTCTGCAGCCTGTGTTGGTTTGTGTGGGTTCATGTTGTGCCAGCTGAAGTCTCTGAAAAGATCTTGTGACCAAGACACTTCCCTGGCTTGGGCAGAGTGATGTGTAGCAGGTTCTGCCAGAACAAATTCAGGAAAATAGCAGTGTGTATCTCCCCCATGCTGGAGCTGTGCCAGTATCTGTGAAGATGTGCAGGGAACTGGGATGCTGAAGTGGCCAGGATAAAAATGTCTCCTTTCTCTTACCTTTTTTTGAATGCATGTCAGATTCCTCATAACCTGTGGCAACAAACTTCTAACAGTTTCTCATTAATGCAAGAAGCTGGCATCAAAATCTTTCTTTATGGGCCAGGAGTTTGGAAGTGAAGCTTTAGTTTGAACAAATGAGCTAGAGAAAATAAGAACATTAGAATTGCATTGGTAGCACCAAATTCTGTGTGAGAAGTAGGGCTTGAATAAGAAACCTGCTATTTCTACTGGAGAAGATGCTGTAGGAAGTAAGTGGACGGACCACTGAACTATTAGTATGTAACTGATTTGCCTTTAAGAAAATGATCCAGTCTTGTTTTAATTTAAATAAACAACCAAAAACCCAAGCCAGTGCTCCCCAGTCTATTGCAGCCTTTTGTAAAATGATTGTGGGAGAATGTGTGCCTGGTTTAGCTAATTACTCCATAAATAGGCAGATTGGAGAGTCTGGGGGAGGGGAAATTGCAGAGATGAGGTAGAAGTTGGTCTTAATAGTGACTGAGAGTGTCCATAAGTGGTGTTAGTGAGTGTTTGGAAAGGGATGCTTTGGTGAACAGTTGCTCTCCTTTTTGTTAAGATGTGCTGTGTAAACATGAATAACTTGTGAGCAATAAACTCTCTAGTCCATCTCTGCTCGAGGCAGGATCTGCTCTATGTCTGTCAACCAGATAGACCTCATCTGGGAGATGTTTCAGGTAACGTTGATCCTGCCTTAGGGTAGGAGGTGGATAAAGTGACCTTTGAGTTTCCTTCTAGTCCTGTATTCTGTGTGTATGCCTGAATGCCAAGGCAGAGTGCTCAACAGATCATGCCAAAAAGATGAGGAAAGCAGAGTGTGAAACATTAAAATGTATATAGACTGGTTCCTGCTGTTCACTTCCTCAGCTGAATACTCTCCTCATCCCAGCAGACACAATCTGCTCTCAGAGGTGAGAGAGGAGAGCGTGTTCAATATGACACTTCATTTCTGATGAGTCCTGCATTTGTAGAAGCATCTGTGAAAGATTAACAGGGGCATGTTTGAGAGGTGAATATGAAAAGGAGATTAAATTCACATATCAGCATGTTGGATGTGTTCCTAAGTATGTTTCCCCTAACCTTGGGCTATCCCTAACCGCAGTGTTCTGTCAGATGGATTTACCTGTTAAATAGCACAAACACCCTCCCCTGTGCAATTGCATCTCGATTGATAAATATAGGCTTCATGTAGTTTGCTCCCTACTAAGAGATTCTAATAGTACAATATTCTCAGCCATGTCTGTCTCTGCAAGACAGCATTTGGAGGGCAATATATAAAGCACAGCTGAGAGACTGAAAGAATTTAGGATCTGGAAGCTGTCTTCTGGTTCATCCGCATCAATAAGCCATCTGAAACCTCTAAGACTTAACTGCTTGTAGCGTTTTGAAGTGTCACAATTCCTAAGGTTCAGAATTTCATGTTTTTCTTGTTCTGCTAGACATACCACCTCTTGAATCACAGCACAACGTCCCCTGGTAGTGTTCTTGTGAGTCCTGTTCCCAGAGGAAAGAGATTGAGTTCATCAGCGTTATTTGGGTGGTTTTTTTGGAAGCCATCCATCCTGAGAATGTGACTCAGTCCGCAGCTTGCAGGAGCAGGGATGGATGTGCTTGTGCTGAATCACAGCCTTGGAGACTGATAGTGGGAGAATAGTAGAAAATGAGGTAATGTTGGATTTTGATGGGCCTAGGACTATATATGGGGATGCTTTTTGAACTGCTAATTAAGAGGTAGTAATAGTTGAAGTAGCTGAGACATGAAAGGCTGTCCCTGCTGAAGAGTGCCTGTGAATAGTGGGCAGGGATGCTCTTCATGCAGTCAGTTTTACAAAAGCTGTTGCAGTCCATGGACAGCTGAGTTCTCTGTTGCTCTCGTGGCATCCATTGGACTCGGGTACCACGGTGGGTGCAGCCTGTGAAGCTGATGATTCCAGACAGAGAGCTTCCTCCCTCAGATGGACTTGTCTGTGTGAGACACCTCTGTGTTTGCTGTTCTACTTGGCCTATGCACTTGTGCTTTTAAGTTCAGAGGATGTTTCTTACCTTGGAAGGATCGCCCCCTCCTCTCCCATATGCTCTGAACTGCAGCAATCTCACATGTTAGCAAAAGAATGAACTTTTTAGCCTAGAATAATTATGTTCTCTATCAGTGACAGAATCTATTTTGGGTTTTTTTCCCCTTTTAAATGGCAATTTTATATGGTAGAAAACTTCTTAGTTCTCTTCTGCAAGCTACATATAAAATATAACAGATAGGCAAAAATGTGTTATTAAAGCTATCTATTTTTCTTGGCATTTCTGTAATTTAATAAGCTGCTTGAGCTCTATTTCTGCAGTTCATGACATCACAAGAATAAAGCCCATCCTTTGATTAATAGCTATTCAATCAGTCCCCCCTCCCCACATTGTCTTAAGCGTAATGGACTCAGGAACCATGTGAGCTAATTTTGTAAAAGTTTGCTTTGGGAAGCAGGACTAAACAACTCTGGGAAAAACTGCAGTGGCAGCAACACAAGCTGTGTGAGACTTTGAGAGGAGGAGGGAGAGAGATGCTGCTCGGCACCTGCAGATGGAGGTGGTTATGTCTCTGACCTGACACTGCAGCTCTGGGGCTCTGCAGCCCCTACAGGTGGCTGTTCCATCCTCCAATTTATTCTTAAAGGGAGGATTTTTACCTGGGAGAGGGGAGATCTTCAGCAGGATGAAATAGTGAGGAGTTTGGCAGATCTGAGCAGCCAGGCAATACAAGGGCAAAGCTGAAAGGGGGAAAAAGCTGTTGTTTCTGAAGGCAGTGACTGCAATGGCTTCTGGCCCCTTCTGGCAGGTGATGAGCACAGCAGGTCTGGAGAGTATGATAGTGCTGATGTGGTTCTGTGCACAAAAAAAAAGAATCAATGTCAGTTATTGTATGGCTAAAAGAATACTTTAATGACACAGTGTTTTTATGTGAAGTATTGTAAATTGCAAAACCAGATTGCTTCTGTCTTTACAGTGAAGGAAAATGATGTAGGACAAACATTTTGTTTTGATATGATTACATGTAATAACAGTGGGAGATGGACAAGAAGTTTGTTACAGCCCCTGGTACAAGGTTTCCATTTCCACTGTTACCCTGTCTGTAAGGAATTGGGATCAATAGGACCTGAAGAAAAACTGAAGCTTGTTTTTTGAAGAAAACAGGGTAAGCTTTAGACTATTTGAGAACGATCTTAAAGGTCTCTTCCAGCTTAGTTCCATGATGCTCCAGCTGTTGAGGCATCTCATGGTTTGTCATGCCCTTAGCCTTGTCATCTTTTTCTCTGGTGAAAAGAGCTCTTGCCATCAACCTAATCATGGGGAAATCCATAGGCAAAACCTTACCTACAGTTGCGCTCTGGCTGTGCAGAGACAGGAGCCTTGATACTGTGGCTTAGGATGCTAATATCCGAGCTGTTCCTTATTTCCTTTTGTTTCAGTCTCTTTCCTTGCTCATATTGACCGTTTATGAGCTATGGAGTGCTCTAGAAAATAACCAGCTGTTTCGTTAAGTGGATTTAGTCTATCCTTCAAGTTGACAGACGATTTTTATTACGTACTATTACTTAATGAACTCTTTTGTGGCAAATGTAATTCAATACAGGTTCTGATTCCCAGTTTGTCATCAGTCCTTTTATAAAGGAAGAAAAATGGAAAAGGATTTGATGATTCCTTTATCTTATTATGCTAATTGCATTAGGAATATTGGAGAAAAACAGGCAGTGGATTTAATAGCAGAAAAATCCAAGCTTCTGTTCCACTTTAAAGAAAATGGGAATTTACTGAGAGCATATCTGACTTTAGCCAAAGCAAATTGTGATCCAAGTTTAGGTTTTGAAAAGCTGAAGTAAATAATTATTTCTTCTGTAAAATTCTTTTTTGAAAGGAAGCCTGTAACAGGCATAAGAGGCGTGTGCTCCAATAATTGAGCGTGCTGCAAGAGGAACCCAGAAGAATTATTCAGGGTGACTTAGGAAAGAAAGAAGGATTTAGTCGGGGAGCTGTGTGTGACATCAGGTACTCATGGGATGTACTGGGAGGGAGTTACAAGAAGGGTCAAGCAAGAGGAGAAGTGTATGTGAATGTTGTGCCCTCTAGATACTGGTTTGTGTTCCTGAGAATTTGTGTAACTGCCTGCAGTTAGTGCCCTTCAACTGGATGGATGAAATCTTTGAGCTCTTGTTTCCCAGAATTCAGCTTTTTATTTGTCAAATGGGGATAATTTCCCTTTCCTGTGTATTATAGAGGGTAGGGAAAAGCGTGTTGTGAAAGGCTGGAACTGTGGATTTTCAAGTATGAGCAAAAAGCTTCTGAGAACTGGAATATTTCTGTAGGTTTATATGGGGCCCACAGCCAGGTGCTGAAGGAAGGAAAAAACAGTGACCAAGCATCTTCATTAGGTATCTTTGATCCTGTGCTGAAAGTAATAGCAAGCATTTTGAGTAGAAAACCCATGCAATCCTGCCTTAGTGTGTTGGTGTGACTGAGGGGTATGGCTGGGGTTTGGGTGACTTGTTGGTTTCAGGGTCACTTGTCACTAACAAATCAAGTGTTGGTGAAATGACTTGGGTGATCTTCATACCAGTTTCCCCCTTCTACTGTTTTTGGATATGAAGTGCAGTGGAACTCTTTAAGATCATTGCTGCTGATGCTGGTGGGAGCTTGTAGGCAGTATATGGGCTTTGGGTTCCATTTCTCCTGGCTGCCTTGGTGTACTTGAGCAGTCTTTCAGATTGTGTTATGTTATCAACCTGTCACCTTGCCCACAAGGCAAGGAGCCTGAAGAACGTTGATGCTTTGTACAAACACTAGAGGTTCCTAATCGCTTGTCTAATTTATCCAAGTTGAAACATTGGCCTACAGCGGTATGTGGAGAGAAAAAAGGGCTAGTGGGCACATCTTGCCAAAGCATGAATGTCTTATTATAAATTGTCCTAGATCACCTCAGCCATCTGGGTGACTCAAAATAGATGTTGATGCAGTGTGGAAAGAGGAACAGTGAGGAGTAAACTAGTTATAATGTGCAAAATGTCACCTGAAGGGTCGCTGTAAGATTGTTTATCAACTGTACAAGAGTAAACATACTCTGTGTGAATTCTGTACTAGCTTCACCTACATCTACACAACTATGTTGTGCTATTGACATTAAGCTGAATTAAAGGGGGGAGGAACAGCCAAATTTTTTTAAAGTGATGTGATTAGGTTTTTTTTACTGGGAGGAGAGACACAAAAACCAGATTATTTTTTATGTGGGGCCAAGTCTAAAGCTCAGTGAATGGAAGATGCTCCATCTTGTGCTTGAATTACGAGCCAAATATAGTTAAGCAGGGTTCTCCATACAATCTTTTATGGCTTGGTCCTCTGTAGCAGCACAAGTCAGATTATCATCTGGATTAGCATTTGAGGTAATAAGACAGGAACACATCATGCATGGAGCTCTGTCACCCAGCTGTTGGATGTATTTGTGTTGATCTCACTTTGAATGTACAGCTGAAGTTACTGTCTCGGAAATTTGTGGTCCAAACTCTTTTCTATCAACCATCTTTATTGCACCAACACTCAATTCCAAGCTCAGGCATTTGTCGTAAATAAAATATTTTTATTATTTCTTTCCATCTTCCAAACCAAAAAAGTCCCTTATTGTTGTCCTAAAAATATCTCTAGTGAAATGTGAGGCAGCTGTTCCTTACCTTATAGGTCATAGGGGGTTATTCTAGATGGAAATGTTCACTTTGGGGAAAAGTGAAGTCCTTATAGGACCCTAGGACTTCTAACAGATAGCAGGTTTTTCTCTGAATATGAGGATAGGAAAAACTGGGTTTGCTTAAAATTTTACATGGTTCTCGCTGGAATAGTAGTTGAGGTTAATCGTCACCGCTCCTCCAGCTGTAGAATTAAACCTAAAACAGAAAGTGAAATTTAGTGAAGCTTCAGTAGATTACATCTAACTTCTAAATTACTTTATTTTCTTCCTTATAATGGAGCTCTTGGAAGCATTTATCTGCTTTTATTTTAACTGTATAATATGGTTTCTGGGAAGGTGATGGGAGGAAGTATGTTCTATTCCTGTCTATCCCATAAGCAAAGAAGAATATACATAGAACATGAATCTCTGGAGATTATTTTACCAGACCCTTGGAATATGTTGATCTTAACTACAGTTTTTATCAAAAAGTATCAAAATGAATCCTTTAGTTTCATTCTGATGGTGTCAAAATATTTTGGTTTCCATCACCTTGAAGCATTTCCTTTTTGTTAAAGTGTTTATACTTCTTAGCCGTAACATTGATTGGAAATTGTAGGTGGTGTCTCCTATAGCACAGTGTTTCAGCTTCATTCACCCCAAACTAATTACTCTGGTTTTGTGTCCAAATTATTTTGGAGTTTAGACCTAGTAATTCTTGTCTTTTGCTTAGATTTGGAGTTTGGTGAGCATGTAACTGGGAAACCCAATTGTCAATTATATCCTTAGCTCTGTGTGGGTTCGCAGCAGCTAACAAACTCTCCCTAAAGTGCTGAAAAAAACCAGGAAATCTGTGTTACCGTACCCATAGGAAGGAGGAAAGGGATACTGGATCCTGTCACCTGCCATTGGGGACAGGTTTGGGATGTTGCTGGATGGTGTTGGCAGAGTCCTCTGCTGGTAGGGATAACCAGGCTGGACCAGAGGGATGTAGTTCAACATCGGAGCATAAGGTGGCTGAAAAATCTGCTGTGGGCTGTATGGAGCTACCTGGGGAGGAAAAAGAATTAGCATATATTTTAAAAATAAAGAAAGAGGGATGGGAATTCTGGCAAGGCAGTAACTCCATACATGGAAACTGGAGTTGCTGGAAATATATTTATTTTTTTTCAGGTGCAGAGAGCGTTCTCTCCCAATTCTCTACAAAACCAGAGTGTGAGCAGTAAATGTTTGCAGTGGGAGGCTCAAGGCCATCTCTGGAGCTATTGGGAGCACCTGGTGCTCCAGCAAACTGTGTGAACTTGTACCTGTTCAGCATCTTGTCCCCAAAATCTGTTTTTGCCATGGCACCAATGCCAGTCTCGGCACATGACAAACTGCTCTAATGTATTATGCTTAGCAGCCGGGTTCTGCAAATCGAAGCATATACAGAAGCATTTAAACACACCTGTCTTAAATAGCATCCGAAGGAAGGGTGCAGAGCTTGCTGATATGGCATCCTTGCTCTCTGATGGTATGGGCCCTGTTAAGCATAGGTAAGGCATGTTATTTTTAAAGAAGTCTGAGTTAGTCTGTTAATTATTAATTAAGCTTTTTAAGGAATGTTATGCTCAAAGAAACCAGTCTGAGATAAGTGTATTTTTTAGCCTCGGGAATAGTTTTCTCTCTGTCTCCCTAAGACTGAGACCTCCAGAACAGGAGTCTTTCTGTTACGTTACCTGGAAGTGTGGAAAGTTTGAGTGGTTGGGAAAGACGGAAAAGGGAGGGAAGCTCGGACTCTGCCACACTGGCTGGTTTATTGTTGTGGTCATTGCAGTAGTAGAAAAGCCTGAAGCACATGCGTTGTATTTAACAATTTTTTTATCTGGTGCTGCAGTAGTTACTGTAAAACAAAACAAGATTAAGGATATTAATAAACATGCATTCTCTTCGTTGATCTGCGGAACACTTGCAATTAAGAGAACATGCTTAGCCTGTAAGCAAAATCTGCTTAAGATATCCGTTAACTTTTGCAGGCTGTAGTTGTGCAACATGGTGACCCAAACTCAGCAATTAGCAGATCAAATTCACTTGCCATTAAACTCTGACCCCCAGAACCCAGGATAAAACTGATTGCCTGAGCCAGAAGAACAAATGAAATTGTAGGAATAGAACAAGAACCTTTGCCCAAAGTTCAAAACTCTGAGGTAAGGGTATTACTTCAGAGAAGCTGATTGTGTTTTAAGTCTCCAGACTGATAAATCTGGGCCAGAAGCTTAAACTGTAGAACTGGACATGTACCATTGTGTCTGTTCCAAGACACTTCAAGGAACGTAGTTATCAATACTCAGTGGAAATCAGGGTCGCTTAGATATTCCGTGATGGGAACCCCAAATTCATGACATAAAAAAACCCCTCAAACCCTCCCCACAAACCAGAACTACCCAAACCCCCAAAAATTAGGTTGCAGAAAATGCTGAACAAATGCATAAATCTCCATGGTCATGACCTTCCTCTACTCCAACATGCGGGAAGGACGTTGGACCTGGGCTTGTTAGAAGAGAGAGACATAGCAGCATCTTAGTAGAAAATGAAAGTTCTTGAATGGAAAAGGTTAGTTGAGGAGTTTTCGGTCTCTTATGCAAGTAAAGGACATGACCATGGAGGAAATGTGGCAGTGATGGCCTGGTCAACTCCTGCTGGTTTACATCTTAGTTTTTCCATGACTCCCAGCTGGTGTTGAAGGACCATGCCTGGCTCTGTTACCTGGATTCCTTGTGGCTGCATCAGAATCCGTTTTGGTGCAAATCTCAGTAAATGGTGGGAGCTGCTGCTTCTTTTCCATGGCTTGACTTTCTGCTGCTGTTCTTGATGCCCCAGCTGTAATGGTCTTGGCAGAGCCGAACGTGCTGTTCTGTACGAGCTCCTTCCCTGCCTTTGTTTCCTGTGCTGTTCCCCGATTGCCTGCGCCTTTGGCAGCATCGGGGTATTTTGGGAGAAAGGGCACCTCTGCCTTGCTCCCCTCCGTGCTGCAGGTGCCCGTCATGCTGCCGTCCCCCAGCCCCTTGGGATTCCGGTGGGGTTTTGCTGGACACAGCAGGCTGGTGATAGTGGGTTTGGCAGAGAGCTGGGCATCACAGAGGGCTCTTAACTTCATCTCCCTTTCCCTGTTCCCAAGCATTGCTCTGTATATACTTTCGAGTCCCGCTGGCTCATCTAGCAAGGGGTTGCTGTAAGAAAGTGGAATATGGCTGCTGTTAAAGGAGGTTTGACTTAATATTGGGCTACTTTTCTTGACTCTTCTTAAACCTTGAATTTCTCTTCCATTAGTGCTCTATGTAAGACTCAGTGTTCCTTCTTAACAAGAATAAAATTCCATTTTTGGCACTATTCTTTTCCAAAGAACAGCATAAAAGGGGGAAAGAAAAATCTTAGTTAATGCATCTTTCCAAGAATAACTGAAGCAAAGTTGGATGGCAACATTCTAGATGTGCAAAGTGTGATTATAGAATACACGCTTAAAAATACTTGTGGGTCGAAGTAGATTGTGATTGTAAACCAGAATCTAAGTTTTGTGTCAAATGAGATGATTCTTCTCTCTCAAAGGCCCTGCATTTCCTTGGATTTACCTGTCACCATAACTTAGTTATCACCTGTGAGGCTTTGCAGTAGTGGTAGCTCCTTAACTGTCTTTTCATACAGGCTGTTGGGTGGCTTAACCATTAGGGTGCATTACAAAGCACTTTCAGACCCCCCCAGAGCCATTTGGGACCTTACAGGGGGGGTTGCTGTCAAAGCTGAACAATTGTGTGTTCTTTTAAGGCACACTTAAGTGCTGGTAATAGTTATCTGCTCAAAAATACCAATTAGTAGGGAGCCTATGTGGCTACCTACTCAAAATACCCATTTAAATTCCAGTTTGCTCTTACACATCCAAGTATGTTCAATAATTTAATGTATTATCAATTTCACTCTTCTTAGCTTGAGGGGAAGACTGATGCTGTGTGCACACGCAATATAGATACATATATGGTTCATAAACAGCTAAAATTACAAAATTCTAAATTGTAAATGTATCTAATTATCTCTAATCATAGAATCACTATAATTAGTAGGATGCTGCTTCCCCCCCCTATTTTTAAAGAACATAGATAATCTCTTAACAAAAACCTCAGCGGATTTATACTGTGCTTATGAAAATAGAAAATTGTTAGGCATCAAGTACAGCTTTTTTTTTTCATCCATCTTTCCCTCCCATCTTTCCATGGGATTGTGGTCTCTGATGCCTTCGCAGGCTGCAGCCCTGCTCCTGCAACTTCCTACTCAAATTTTGTTCTTCCTACTCAAATCTCATGTTCTTCAGGTCCCCTCTTACCACGTTGCTCAACCCGTTGGCGTTTGTGCCCTGACTGTAGTTGGAAAGACCTAGAGTTGAGGTGGCAGCTGAGCTTCTGGTCTCTTGTAGACTTACACATGAGGTTAGGGGAATCCTGTGTTTGAAGATGTGAATGCAGCATGTCCTATTCCTACCTCTGATGACTGCCTCTAAAGCTTTGTCCTCTTCTCATGGGAGATAAGCTCCTTTCTGTTGGTGAGTAGTGACATCCTCAACAGAAGAAGCTCCTCCTGTTCACCCCCTGCTCTAGGTGTTCTCAGTAACTCACTCTTCTGCATCCAAATGCTCCAAAACAAAATCAGGAAGGTGAAACTTGTTGTTTGTTCAGAAGATTCCAGGTAGATTTTAAAATGAGCATACTAGCAATTTGCATAAGTCAATATTTTAAAATAATTAAGGATTGCTACATTGAGCAAGGTCATGTGGTGTAATCTTTGAGCATGGATGCTACTGCAGGTGATGAATTGGGTAACACCTTTATTGGCAGTTGGTATATACTAAAAGATTTTTTTCTTAATCTGTTGTTCTTGTAGTCTTTCAGGAGTAATAGAGGTAGCCCAGGTGGGGTAGGGGAGCTCCTACCTCAGAGGTGGAAACCTGACCTTGGGTGGTCTCACTTGAATTGCTTCCATTTTAAAGCAGCTCATTGAGCTCTGAACAGTAATTTGGGTTTAGCACTTGGGTTTGGCCATTGTTAGAAGGGTCAATGACTCTGGGGTCTTTGAGCAACCCGTGATGAACGTGTTCTACTGTACGAGTGCGTGTGTGCAGAGGGTTTTGCTGTCCTGAAGAGCCTGCTGGCTAATTGAGGAATGCTGCTGGGAGAAATGGCTGAGAGAAATGCCCAAGTAAAGCACCAAAATAAAAACTATTTAGACCTGCTCTCTGCCCAGTTGTACTGGCTTCAGGGTCACCGTGAGCTTCCTGAGGTGGAAGTCCTGGTGATCAGGCTGGCCCTGCTGCAGTGGGCTTACTGTAAAGACCAGATCTATATTCCTTTAAGAGTAAAATGGTGTTATTAAAGAATACAATTAAGATTGTTAGCAGCTCGTAGTTCTTCACTGGTTTGTGTAATGCCTTCTTTCCTAAGACTTCTTAGCAACTGGCAGGACTAAAATACGTGGCTACTGAGCGTGAACTAATTGTAAAGATATTTCAGCTGTATAATTTAACCTACCACTAAAGGCAACTCCATGGGCTTCACTGCTTATTCTTGATTTACCTGGTTTCCCTCTTTCTGCAATTATTCTGGAGACTCCTAAGGTTGTGGCTTATTTAGATTATGGAGGAGGAAAAAAAAAGGAGCCACAACTCCAAGATGTAATTCCTAGGTTTCTACCTGATGTAGTTTTGGGTACTTCCCTTCTGTGCCTCCATGTCTTCATCTGAACAACGATCTTTTTCCTCACCTGTGAAGTTCCTGGGTTTTTTTTAAAGATGAAATAACTGTTTATACTCTTTCATGTACTAAGCAAGATAGGCCAGGTCTGTGTGATGTTTTGTTTGGACTTTAAGAACAGGACATGTGCTAACGCTCGCTGATTTCTAGCTGGATTTGTAGATTTTACTTTTTCTGTTTTGGGAGCATACAGTAAATATTATCCTATTAATCTCAAGAGCATGCTTCCCTCTCTTACCATTATTTATCCTGTGAAACATGATTTGGCATAATTTTTTCTGTGCTAAATTCAGCTTTTCTTTGTAAAGATCAGCTGTTTACAGTAGCTTCCTTATAACACTTTAATTTTCGATTTTGCTTCTTTGAATGCTGCTTTCACTTCTTCCTGTAAATATTTTGATGCGTGTGGTTGTTTTTCTTTAAATGTTGTGGGGAAGCGAATGGAGCAGCTGCTTATGGTGCTTCAGAATTTTGAAGTAGTCGCGTTTCATGGGACACACACTTTTTTCCCAAAGGAAATTGGCTCTAGTGGGACAAAAGCGTGAATAATTTGCCTCCTTAGGAGGCTGTCAGACAGCAGTCCACGCGCCCCGGGCTTTCATCTCAACAGGTTACAAAAGTCCAGTTTGGGAAGGTGTAAGAAGGAAAGCGGCTGCCTTTTCCACTAGGGCTTGGGCGATGCATTGGGGGGTCACTCACGTGCTGCAGGTGATGCTGTCCCTCCGCAGGGTCCCCGGTGGCTCTGGGCAGAGCCTGTGTGGCAGTGGTGGCACCAGCAAGGGGGGCTGCAGCTCCCCAGCGAGCTGTTGAACGCGCTTCCAGATCTCGTGGCAGACCTCATCCAGGCTGTCCGGGGGAGTGTTGCTGTGGATCCAGATGTGCCGAGGGAAAGGCCCCAGTGGGAACGGACCTTCGGATGTTACTGTTGGAGCTGAAAACCTGTTCCTTCCAGCCAGCATCTTCCAGCCTCGTTGGGTTTGCAAACGGTCTTTTCGAAGAGGTGGTTTGTGTTGGCAATGAAGAGCCGTGGCAACCGCGGAACCCTGGGGCCTGGCAGCTGGTGGGGAAGGCAACAGCTGGAAATGTCCACTGGGCTCCCAGCAGCAGGAGGGAAAATGGCAGTGTTGTGGCTCTCATGCTGCTAAGAGGCTTCTCCAGCATGAATCTCTCCTTATAGACTCCAGTCTGCAGTATTCAACTGTCCTTCCTCCCTGTACCTGAGCTTCTCGTGTGCCTGCAGGTGGCAAAGCTCCATGGAGTGGGGAGGGACTGCCCCTCTGGTCCTTTTCCCTTCTCTTGCCCTCAGTCCCTCATCTTCCCACTGATGTGAGATGAAGAGCAGAGCCCTTGTGTGAGGCAAGCAGCGTGGGCAGAAGGGTGCTCCTGCATAAGAGCATCTACTCTTATTGTGCCACAGCCCAAAGAGGAGGAACAGTGTTATCCCTGAGACACATCCAGTAACACACTTCACCCCTGCTCCAGTGGCTTGTGTCCCTGAAACTCTTCACAGCCCACTCTAGGTCCCTCCACAACAATCTGCGCTGTCTGGAGACAGGAGGAGGGACTGATTTTTTTGTTGTCTGCCTCTCAATAGCTGAACTGAACCTTTCTTCTACTTGGCCACCTTCTGTCCATGCTGTGAACACCTCTGAGCCCATGTGCCACCCAAGCTCCTCGAGCCCACAGGGCTGATGCTCTGCAGGGTTTCTAGTTGTAAGCCTTTGTAAACTTCTCCACGTTTCCAGAATTACTCCTGCCCCTCTGTGATGGAGGAGAATGTCTTTAGCCACTTTCTAAGCCCTTCCACAGCCATGGGAAAAGAACTGTTTTCCGGTTTTGGAGCTTGTGTATTTTTTGGGCTACAGGATTTTGCTGTGGGTGCTCTGTTCAACACCCTCTGTGGATTTTTGGGTGCTGGGCTATAAACCTTGATCTAATTATGAAAATAGAAGGCAAAGTATTTTTTAAATGCGAAAGATATATGTGCGCCTTCAGATGCAACAGCTTTGTATTGAGTTCTTTGCCACCAAGATCATTACCCCGTACGCTACGATCTTGGCTCTGTACTTATCTTCGTTCAGATAATCCAGAACTGGACTCTCCTGTCATGTGAGTTAAATAGTGACTGCAGTTTCTCACTAATAGAGATATTATTCATAGCTATCTCTGTTTATGAGCGGATAAATACTCTATTCCCCCCAGCAGCGATAATATGTGATGAAGAGAGAATAAATGAAATAATTATGTAATGGTTAATACAATGTTTTGGGTTATTCCCCCCCCTCCCTCACCCAAATGACTGATTGTGATCCCTAAAATTTTAGGGAACGTGATCACATTCCCGGTGTGAATGTCTTCTGTCGTTCTCCTTCTCCCCAGAGCAGTGTGTTTGGGTGCTGGGGTGCTGTCTGCATCCTTGGAGCACGATGCATGTAGAATTTGGGGGTGGGGGGGAGAGAGGAAGACAAAGAGCCCTGTGGATGTGGCTTTGTGGCAAAACTAGAGGGAAGAACGAGGTTTTGGCACTTGCTGTGTTTAATAAGTCCTTGATTTTTATCAGAGTCTTATTTTTCTTCCTGTGGGAAAGCTGTTGTAAGGACTGGGTTCACACCTGCAAATTGCTCTCGGCTCCGTGGATTAAACTGGAACTCGGGGGGGGCGGGGTGGGTGTTCGCTGTTTATTTCATTTGGGGGAGTCACAGAACAGATCGGAGTGTTTTGGCAGGGAGGGTGAGGTTCCGAGTGATCAATGGGATATAGAAGAGTCGGGTAAATATCCGCAGGGAGCGTTGAAGGCAGCAGGGATCACAGGCCGGGCGGTGGCTGCGGGTGGCAGTGCGGAGCTGGGCTCCCGCTGGGGATGGCTCCGGAGGCAGGATTTCTCTGGGAGCAGAGGGAATTTTGCAAGGTGAGAGGCAAAGTGAGTGGAAGGGGTTCGAAACGAGACTTTCACCACAACCTGCCAACGCCCCCTTCCTACAGATGGGTCACAACCAGAAGTTGGTGATCGCGGTGATGTTTTCTTCTCTATTCAGTCTTGTATGCTTAGCAAATATATGCAGTGGGTTTTTTTTTAGGAGAGACTGAGACCCTAATCCTTAGTGATTTTGAGAAGGAAACTTCCTTGGGAGGAACTCCTTGATTTGCCATAGATATGATTTTATTAACCCGGAATAAAGTGGGATTGTGTCTCCTCAATGCCTGTATTATGCCTGTGGATTGTTCCACGCTGGGCTGGCTGACTTTGGCTCAGCTCGTACCCTGTGCAGCAAAACCAAGTCACATCTTTGGCTGCAGGCGATTTTGGGGGGTGTGTGTGTGGGGGTGGGATTCTTTGGGGTGGAGAGCAGTAAGAGGGGGAACCCAGTGCGTGGAGCCGTGAAGCACGGTACCCTGTTCTCCCATCCTTTTCGGTTTGGATCCCTGCCTTTGAACAATAAGGTCTATTTGAATAGGACACTGCAGTTTTAAACAGACATAAAGCAACTCTTTCATGTAACAGCCCTGGTTGCCTTGGCTCTTGGCATCGGCTCCCGGTGTAGGCAGTGGAAGGATTGAAATGCAGAGGGGACACAGGGAAAAGGGAGTGAGAAAGAGGATTGATTTGAGGGTGGAGGGACAGATTTGCAAGCCCTCGATATAATTTGTTTTTTAGCTGTCAAATAAGCTCATTCAAGGCAACCGGAACAAGACTGAAGAAGGGGGTTTTGCAGCAAGAAACTGCAGCAAATGCAAAGCGCTGAGGCAGGGGGATGGGTTGCGAGTTGAAACCCACCCCCCCCCCCCCC
>VXBJ01007100.1:232239-249304 GCA_013400055.1 Nycticryphes semicollaris
GTGCAAAATGGGGGACTGTGGGACTTTCTCCTGTAGAAGAAACCTGTGGTGTGCTTTTAAAAACAAATACAGGGCGAAGGCATCATTTGTTGGTGCTGGTGGGGCGGGTGCTGGTGGGAGGATGGTGCTTGGGTTTGGGGAAGCAAAGCTGAGGCAGATGGATTNAGCCTGACCTGCTTTCCCCCCCCTTCCTCTTTCCTTTCTCCTCTTCACCCAGCCGAGCCGAGGACTATCCCAATCGCAAAGGGGAAGAAAAAGGGGGGAAAAAACCCCAACAACAACAACAACCAGCAATCCCCAGCACGCCCCATTCCTGCTGCCCTTTGACATGCAACCTTCCTTGGGATGGGACAAGCCGGGATGCAGCTGCGGCTTCAGAAGGAACTGGGGAAAATTGGGGATCTTTGCTGTGATGACGGTGGAAGTGAGCTCCTGGAGCCGGGTGCTGCTGCTCTCCGTGGGGCTGCTGGCCGTCTCGGTGACGGGTGAGTGTAATGGAGAAAGCTGGCAACTTTAGGAGCATTTTTCTTCCTGCTCCTTAGATCAAAGGACCACTGTTAATCCCCTTTTGGGGGGGAGGGGGACGCAGGGGGGAGGGTGACACTGTGTGTGCATACACTTGTGTGTCAGCACATGCTTCCCTGTAGCGTTCAATAAGGAGTATATTTTTCTTTAGCCCTTTGTAGCTTTGGAGGAGATAGTTTCCCTCTGTATCCTTTGGGAGTAACAATTTTAAGCGCCGGGGTAATAAAAGGTGGCTTTATTTGATCTCATTCCCCTTCTCTGGTGGGTCAAATCATTCGTGCACCGGTGCTGTATGATATGCAAGATGACTGTGAAAAATGCCATCGCGGTTTCCCCTTCTGTCGTTCCCTTGCATCTTAATTCAGTGTTTCACTACCCTGGTGTTTGCCCGTAGCTGATAAAATAGATTTCGGATGCCTTGCATGAAGATGGAATCACTCTTCTCTTATTCCTCCTGCCTTTCAAGTTGATTATTTCTTATGGATGAGCTCTTTGGCCTCAGCATCAGGGTTTGGGGTTTTTTTTTGTGAAATACATGTTTATAGACTTGAAAAATAACGAAAGAAGACTTGAATTTGTGGGGAGTTTGCTTATGTCTCCTCCCTAGTTTCCGTAACTGCCCTTGTAGCAAAAGCATATCTGAGGACTGAAGTTTATTTCTGGTGTAAACACCAAATATTTAGGGACTGTCCTTATGTGTGTGTAGGAGGGGGAAGAGTGGGAGAGCTGAGTGTTTGGCAGCGTCTTCTTTCAATGCTGTCCCCGATTTCCAAGAGTTTCTGAGTAGCGTTTGTCTCTGCTGTATCTCAGGCTTGAGGAATGTGTGTTTGTGTGCTGATGTGTATGAAACCTTTTTTTTTTTTTTAAGAAAACTTTATCTGGACTGCAACACCGATTTTTATTATGTAAGGCAGATTCCTCTAAGGAGATCCAGAATAAGGATTAAGTGCTGCTCCCGAGCACTCTTGCAGTGGACCTGAAGAGTTTTACTAACTGGAAGGATCTATAAGGAAAGGCTATAAAACCACCCAAACAACCTACAGTTCCTAATTAAGGATGAATATTTATTTTGGCCCATGTTTTTCCTTTCTTCAGCAGGAGTATTTAGCCTGCACACAAGAGAAAACCGTTCTAGCAGCTTCTGTTGTGCTTTCCTGACAGGAGTAAACCAATGTAGAGCCTACCTATATATGATTTACTTTATCAGGGCTTTACAGCTTTTTTTCTTCTAAGCTATCTGTAGCTTATTCATCCTAGATCTTCCAGGTTTACTCTTTGTACCTGCTCGTTCAGGCTATAATCCTTTTTTCTCAGGCCCCTCGCTCCCTCCTCTCTGCATTTACAGCACTGTCTGTTCTGGATCCTTCACCCAGAGGTTGGGGCTCTGCTGTTGTTTTTCTTCGTGAGCAGAAGATCTGCAAAGGCTTTTTGGACCTAACTTGCTTTTTTTTTTTTATTTGTGTTGAAGTTAAAGTCAATAGCTCTTCTTTTCTTAATAAATTCTGAAATCCTAGTAATGATCTTTTTGTAAAGCAAGATGCCAACTTTGAAATCAGGGCTTAGGGCTGGATATCCAGGGCACAGAGACTACAGGGTGAACGCACTCACCCTTTGTGGGGTCCATGGTGGTTTCAGGGATTAATCCCAGGAAATAAGTTGAACCTGGGCTGGAACTTCTAGTACCTTCGCTGTGGAAATCACGAACCTCTGTAGGACAAAGTTCCTCGGAGGCTTCAGTTCTAACCTCGCCTCTCCCAGGGTTGGTGTAGGTGGTAATAACCAGGAGTACCCATAGTGTGGCAGCAGAGCTGTGTATGTAAAACCATCAGTTAGTACTGCTGGCCGTCTGAAAAATCAAAAGGGAAAGAAACCCTACTCAGCCGTGCTGTGTAGTCCTGTTCCCTGATAATGTCCCTCTGAAGAATGGCACAAAGAGAATGTGCTTTCTTCCCATGTGGCTGACAGTGGGATACCACAGCTCGCGTTGGTGTGAGGAACGACCGAGCTTAGGGAAGGTGGTCTTTTGAGGCAGGCTGAAGTTCATTATGTTAAAGGGGGCTGGGGGAGAGGAATCGGTTCCTACGGGTTTCCCCTTTTAGCTTTCAGGGTGCAGGAACGCTGTGACAGCATGTTAAGAATGGCACTGAGTGTGTCTTTGGCTGGGATCCATGAGTGACCTCCCAAAAATACCGTCTGTGTTGTGAGTCTGAAATTGTGTTTCGTGATTGTCAAAACAGGTGGGAAAAGGAAGAGTATTCCCCTCTGGAATAGGGGTAATTAGCTACACACTGGCACTAAAGGTGCGTTTGGGGTGTGAATGCATAAATATATGTGCAATTTCTTTTGAAGGCCTATTAAAGGGGGTCTTGATATCATTATACACTGCGCTTTACACATTGGCATCCTGTTTGTACTGGGCTATGGAAAGATGTACTGGCTTGAAGCACAGTCTAACTGGTTTAAACCCATTGTAATTTTCTTTTATTTTCTCTGTGAAAATAGTTTTTTGTCAGACTCTTCCTCTGAAGATCATTTATGAATTTTGGTGTGTGTATTTGTTGTAAGTCATCCTTTTATTTTATGCTGTTGTCTTAAATCTCTGCAGGATGAAGAGTGATTCAGGGGCACTTACACTGCCAGGGAAGGAACTTCAGTGTGAAATACTCAGTGATTTGAGTATATATATATATTTTTTTTTAAAGGGATAAGGCTGTGAGATATTAACTCTCTGAAGTGGTAGATGGATGTGGGGATTTTTTTGTAAGAGGGAGGGAAGTGAATAGTCACCAGCCTGATTACACATGATTGTGGCATACGATGAAGCTACAGTATTTTTACAGTAATAGCTGAGCATATTGTTTTGATGGGAGTCCTACTGTTGCTGAAGCAGAGGGGATATTGGTGCTGAATGGACCGAATGATTCCCATGTACTCATTGATGTCTTGCTATTGCCTTTTAGAGTAGATCTCAGGAATAACTTGTTTGGTGTGAGGGTGGTGAGAGCCTGGCCCAGGTTGCCCAGAGAAGCTGTGGCTGCCCCATCCCTGGAGGGGTTGAAGGGCAGGTTGGAGGGGGCTTGGAGCAACCTGGGCTGGTGGGAGGTGTCCCTGCCCAGGGCAGGGGGGTTGGAACTCCATGATCTTTAAGGCCCCTTCCAACCTGAACTGTCCAATGATTCTTTTGTTACTGGAAAGGAGTAATTTATGGGAAACATTTAGAGGGTGCAGATGTTTGGAGGGTAGAGCTCTTTTTTTTTTTTTTGGTCAAGCTGGCTTCTTGGCCCTTGGAGAGGTTGGGAACACAGAAGGCATCATGTGGCTGTACCTGCTTCTTGCCCTTGTGGCTGGGAGAGAGGATAGTTGATTGAGTCCATAAGATGTTGGGGAGACAATTTCTGCTGTGGCACTGTAGGCAAGTGATTTCACTTCTGTCTTCTCATTCCTTGTATTGAGTTAATAATTTTGGGGTACAGGAGGCTATCCTTTACTGTACAATTATTTGTTGCCTATCACTGGTTTTTGTTGTTGTCATGGCCTCTCCATGCTGCTGAGGAACATCTAAGCTCAACCTTTCCTTGCTACTGAGCTCAATCTCTGTCATGTCAGATATTCCTAGGGAAATTGTGTCCAGCTGGTGGATGGTTCCCAGCTGAGCCAGTGGTTCAGAGGTGGATGGTGGCTCACCTGAGCCTTGGTGGCTGCCTTCCACTTGTCTAGGAGTGTCTGTCAAAAGAAGGTGCATGTCAAAGTGGGTACAGGGACTGTGATCCAGGCCATCTGCCACAGATCCCAGTGGATATGCTTTTTGCCAAGTTGGGTTTGGGCTTGGTGTAGCTGGGCTGTTGATCAGGTGATTGATTGTAGTGTCCTTGTTTTAGAGAATACCTTTTCCTATGCAGGTGTGAGTGCCTTATTAATCTACTTCCAGGGACAAATAATAATTCCCACACCCCAGTTTGCCATTAACCACTTCCACCAGTGCTACTGGGATTAGCAGTGGCTGAATTCCTGCACGATGCTTGCAGTATGTGGTTCCTGAGAGGGCAGTTGGTGGTGAAATCCCTCCCCACAACTCTTACTTAAATCTGTCGCGGACCTTCACCAGAGGAAATTATCTGACCCTCAATATTATAACAGTTCTTGGGGGGAAGGTGAGGCAGCCTGACCTCTGTAATGCTGATGGTGGAACATCCAGCCATAGCAATATGAGGGTGGGCTGGAGGGCAAGTCTTATCGCTGTGATGCTTCCATCAGGTGCAGCCAAGCCCTGAGCTAGTTTTGTACTAGTGAGACCTTCTTTAGGGATCGAGAGGACACCTTCATGTGAACTGAAGGGACATGTTGTATAGGTGGTCTAAAGATTTGGGGGAGAAGGCTGCAAGAGATGTCTTTGTGCCCGAGAGAACTCGTACTAACTCCATTTTTATCAAAAGTATCTTGAGACAAAGGGCTGGAGTAATTGTTCTTAGGCTTTAATGGAATTAAAACAAAGCTATGTTTAGCTGAGTGGATTTTAAATAATACTTTTTTTTTTTACTGTGCTCCATGTTTCTAGGCATTGGGAGGCTCAGAAATACTGTGAATAGGCCTACATTTGAATTAGCCTTTTGCCCAATGGGAAGTATAGCAAACTCACATGGAAGGGGAAAGATGAGGCTTTAAGGGCTACAAAAAAGAAATTAAGTTGAATTACAGAGATTCTGTACTGCTTGAACTGGTCAATCCAGCAGTGAGTTGTCTCTTTGACGTGTACAGCAGCCAAAAATGTCAGAGGCGGCAGAATCACACGTGTTGGCTCTAATATCCCAGTGCAGGTGGCTGTGGGGAAGGTGCAGAGCATCAGACTTTGGAGAGATGTAAAACCAGGTAAGATAATTTGTTTGGTTTTTTTGTTCCACTGAGAAAAGACCGGCCTTAGGAACAGAGGGGACCTCTTCAATCCTGCCTGTTAACTGGGGTTTTATAGTCTAGCTCAGTATTTTAAAGAAGGCTGTATATGGCTGCATATTGAAGTGTTTCCCTCAGAAGTATATTTGTTGAGCTTCAGTGTGTGCAGTTGTCACCTGTATATTACAGGGTGTAAGTGCAGGCAGTGAGGCTCATAGGATGCTACCCAGTAGCCTCTTTCAGGGTAGATGCAAACATCGAATTAAAGGGCTTCCCTAATAAAGCACTTTTAACTTGTATCTGTGATTAATCCAGAGTTCTGGGGGAACTGGCAGGGAAATACTCGTGTTGCCTGCCCAGTATCTTCTCTAGGTGCCAGGCCACAGAAGTCACCTACAAGTCCTTTTCTACCTGTTGCTTTGAAGGGGTGGTGTCACCGTGTGCTCCCTCTTGGTCCTCTCTGCCCCAGGTGGGGACATGGGGGCAACCTCTTCTCTGGGCAGCATCTCCCACTCTTGGGGCTGCCCGAGGAGCTGCTCTGAGGTGGAAACCAGCGATGTGCTTCCCCGAGTGACTTGAGCAGGGTCATTTTGGGGAACTGGAGGCAGAGCTGCAAAGGCGTCAGTCTCAGCCTTGAGCAACAGATCCCTTTTCCTGATTTGTTTCTTAATTCGCTGCGAAGGAGCACGATGCTGCTGCTTGTGAGGTGCTTTCAGTGCAGCTCCAAGGTTATTTCTGAGGCCTCCTGTGGTGTGTAAGCATCTGCTTTGGGAAGTGGGCACTTGCGTTGCTTTCAAAGAAATCAAGATGCAGAGATTTAAAAAAAAAAATAACCAAAAGTGATAGTAGCACCCACAGTTTCCATGTTTACACAATGTTTCCGGAGGAGTGAAGTACAGTGCAATTATGGAAATCAATGTACTTTGCTTGCAATAAACATGATGCAGTGCAGTAATCTGCAAAATATATGTGCTTCTGCCATGCTATGCAGTGGCAGACTGATCTGATAGTGGTTAATGTGTAATTGGGAAAATCCCATTGATTAAAGAAATCAAATTAACTCTGTTTCAGTCTCTTTGCTGCTGCCATGGACACAGCCAGCCCCAATGGAGACAGTGTGCTGTAGGGAGCTTGTATGTAATTTTTTTACTACCTCCCTTGCATGAAAGTGGAAAAAAGGGGGGGGACTTTGGGTGGGTTTTTTTTCTGCCCCCCTTTTCTTCAGTGAAGAGTAAATTGCTTGTACGTTCTTCCCAGTGTCAGGTGCATTCCCTGATTTGGTGCCTTGCCGGAATGACTGCAGTAATTCTCTGTCCTTCCAGTGGGGATGCCTGTACCTCCGAGGCATAGCTGAACTGCCTGGTTCTTGTGTGCACGCTGCTGTTGGTCTGCTGGGTGGAAAGAGAACCGAGGATTGTGCCTGAGTCCTGCAAGTGTTAGTGATTTCCAAGAGGTCAAGATAATTGTGGAGTTTGGGAGATGTGATGATCTCTGGCTTTCACTGGAAGAGGAGAAGGGTCTTGCAACAGTGAGACCTGGAGCAGCTGCGGTTGCCAGGGAGATGTGAGATAGGGGAGTAATTAAAAAGAAATAATAAATCCTTCCCCATTATTGGCTGCAAAATCTACTTGAAAATGAACTGGTGGCCTAGGTTTGGGGGCCTTGGTGTAGGGTATTCAGTTGAAGGAAGAGGGGTGTGATGTGAGGAAACATCTGTGCAGGGTTGTATTAGTATATTTATAGTATGGTAGACTCAGCAGCTTCATGAGCAGTGATTCTTACGTGTTTAGTGAGGTGTAAATGTACAGTCAGAGGCAGCCCTTGCCTGGGGGAGTGTTCAGTCTGAACTATCAACAAGTATTGGATGTAATTCTTGAGTGTTGGAGGATTGTGAAGGTGAGTGGAGACCACAACAGAGGGGCTCTGCTGCTAACGCCAGGCTTGTCTAAGGACAAGCCGTGACAAAAGGCAATCATTGTTACCAGAAAACAGCTTTAATACTTGCGCAGTCATCAGACTGGTCTTGATAAGAGAGCTGCTGGGCAGGCTCACACGCTGGAGCTGCAGCCAAGGTCTCCCAAAAGCCCAATACTTTAACCCTCACAGGTGTTTCTTAGAAATTCTGGGTGACTTCAGAGGGCAGCTTGCTCTTTCTGTCTGTAGTAGTGCCTTATATTCTCCTGGAAATTTTAGGTTTTGGTCCTTTTTGTGCAAGGAGAACACTGCTGCTCCTGCTTCCTTATCAGCCCTGTAAGAGAAGGACCGGGCAGGAGCAGTCTGTGCCCACAGAGGATTTGCTGTAAGAGCAGGGGAGGCAGAGGAGGACACAGAAGGGCTTGCCCAAGGTTAGGGCAGAGCTGGGAACAGGCTCTAGGTCTCCTCGTTTCCGGGTGTTACTGCCTGCTAAACAGCAGCACAGAAACGCCGGGCTGTTGCTTCCGAGAGAGATGTTTCTGTGTCTGTGCGAGCGGACGTGAAGGCATTTTACAGTAGTTACACTGAAACAGAACAATTTCTCAATCCATTTATCAAAATGTCTGCAGTTCCTATTTCAAGGCAGATAAAACAACAATGAATATCAAATAAAGGTGTCTTTATCCAGAACGTTTTAAAGCAAAAGAAAGAGAAGATTGGTTCTTCTGGCCTCCAGCTTGCGTTTGCTCTTTGGAATGTTAAGTCTATCCCGTCCTAATGAAATGGCTTTATTTGGGTGTTGTCCATGGGCCTTAGTGCCACCTACATTTCTTTGAGTGTAAAGAATTCAGCCACTTCTCCGTTGTCAGTTCAGTGGGGATATGGACCTACAGGTTTTTTTCGCCAATCCACGGTCTAATAGTCCTGGCCCCATTGGTGCCCAGAGCTGGTTTTATTAGAAGGTGCAAGAAGTACAGCAATAGACAGGAAAGATGAGTTAATCACAGACAGAGAATTAACCACAACTGGGGATTTTCTGGTTCAGTGCTCTCCTGTTATTTGCACACTCTCTTGACTTGAAGTCATTAAAGCCCAGTTCTTGCTGTTTTCCATGGTTGCTGGCACTTTACAAATCCTTGAGGGTGTGAGCCTTAGTCATTTTGTTTCTCTTCCCCATCTGTAAAATGGGGATAAGTAGAATTTGCAAAATCCTAAAATGATTTACAGATTTATTCTGCAGAGAGATCTTCGGATGTTTGTGAAAAGCTTTCAGCAGATACAAATTGCACTAGGTTGATTAGCTACACAAGTTTTATGCTCTTGGTTCTCTCCCTTGATTGCGTGGAGTGAGTTCAACCATTTCATGTACAATTTGGGATTAATTGTGAATGACATTGAGGTGAAAGTTGTCTGTCTGCTGCTGAACTTTAAGTAGTAAAGTACTCGGGGCAAAAAAGAAAAGTCAGGAATATAATCAAATGCAGTTTCTGTTCCAGCAAGGATTTGCACAGGTCACGCAGCTCCTCCTGTAATTCAATCTGTATCACTTGCACAGTTTTTATACCCACATTTGTGCCTTTTATTGAGAAACTGTAGCACAGCTTTTAAAAGCATAGTGTGCTCCCATAGTGATGGGAAGGCAGGAGACTTGCAGTGGCCAGAGAATTTGCCAGAAGCATTGGGGAATCGGATACTGGTCTTTAGCAGCAGAAGGAGGGTGTTGGCAGAAAAGGATGCTCCTTTCTGAAGGTCTGGACCTTCAGGTTTTAACCTGCCACAGACTCTCTGGCTTTGAAGCAGCTTCTTAAATTGTGTGAGCTTCAGCATCTTGTCTAGAAAGTGGAAAAATAGTATCTTATGTATTGTGGAAGGGGAATGTCTTGAGGATGGCAGAGAGCAAACAGAGAACTCATTTCCTAATTATGGTGTCTGTTGCTTATCAACAGTTTAGCTGGTTTTTTTCCAGTTTGAAATATTTTTTTTATGGCATCTGTGTCATTGCTTTGCAGCCAGAGGGCCTGAGGTGGAGCTTATTCCCTGAAAGAGCCAGGAAGAAACAGGTTTCCTTAAGGCTGGAGTTCACTTTTTATTGACAGAAAGTTTGCTGAGGAACTTTACAGTAGGAAGGACGTGCTGTTGTGCAATCGCTTACGTGCTGGTACCCCTCTCCCTGGCTCTGCTGCTGTTACCTGTGTGTGTCCCCATGTTGGGATCCCCTGGAAGGAGGACTCTGTCACTGCTCCCTGGGCCAACACAAGCACCGCTATCTGGCAATTCTGGTATCTTTGTGGCCTTACAACTTGAAAGCCTAAGGATGTCCTGGGTCTCCTCCTGTTCCAAATTCTGCCTCCTCCCTGTTTTTCCATATCTCAGTTATCAGCAGGGTTTTCTTCCCTCTCCTCACGGCAGTGGGGCAAAGCAGGAGCCAGGTCCTTCGTTAGAGGCTTGAGCTGAGGTTGGTGAGCAGCTAAAGCCAAGTTGGAGGTACAGAAAATGGGAACTTATTTCTTCTGTAACCAAGGCCCAACTCAGTGTTGCTTTCCCATTTGATAAACCAAATAATAAGAAAAATAAATTGCCTCCCAGAAAGGATATCTCCTTCAGAAGGATAATGAAGCCTGGTGCTTTTTCCAAAGCTGATGCCATTTTTAAAGATGCCACTTGCATCATGCAGCATAACACGTCAGGTGTCTGATTGTTGTTTTGTCTCCATTAGGGAAAGGGTAGGCACTGATTCTGGACACTGGACATCTGTCAGCAGTTATCCTGGGATGCTTTCATTAAGGTCAAGCACCACTTGGAGAAGGACTTAGTCTGTAAATAATAAAATAACATCCACGTGCTGAAATAATTAGCATTTGAAGGGTGGGGAGTTTGTCCTTGAGAGTGTTGGGTCTTTATTTGTAATGTTGAGTCCTGGACGATGTGTCATGGGTGCTGGCCCCTCTGCAGGATTACTCACTGTTCTGATGGTCCCATTCCCTTTCTGCAGGCAAGTCGTGTAGCTCTTCAAAGGATGATAAAACAGCTCTGTTGGAATTTGTGTACTTTGGGTGTTGTAATGAAAATACTTTTTAAAAAAAAAAACACGTCAGGTGTTTGTGTGCTGAGGGAACAACGTATGGAATGGTCACCATGCTGCAGATAGCATCTTGCTTAGGCCAAGAGCTAAAGCACAGTGGCTTTTTTTGGAGTGAAGATCTTGGATTTTAATCATGAAGAAGGGTCATGTAGTACCTTGATGAGAGTGTCTCTTAGACTGTGGTATCTTCACCTTGGTGAGATTTAAGATTTGAGAGCCAGCCCTGCAAGCCCTGTGCTGTTGGTACCTCTTCGTCAACAGCTGGATCGGTTCGAACTGAAAGAAGTCATCCTAAGGGAGAGCAAGTTCATTTCACTGGATGTTAAGTGCTCCAGAAAATGTTTGATGGGCAGGTCCGATTTGTTCCTGCCAAGTGCTGCGACAGTCTTTAATTATAGAGCAAATAATGACCATTTTTGCCTAAAAATCTAGTACTGAGGGCTATTGTGGGGGGTTTCTCCCTTCTTTTCCATGAGTACAGTTAGAAAATGAGACTTCTTACCAAAAAAACCCCAACCCAGTTTGAATGTACAAGTCGATTTAATTCACCCCTTGTTAACTCTTTGATTGAGAACTATGTAGATTAAAGAAGAAAGGTATTGATCTGCTCTTGAGATTGAAATCTAAGATTAAGTAGAATATGTCTAAGGGTGAAAATGAGGTTTGAAATGAATGGAGGAGGTGGAAAAAAAAATAATAACGTAGTGCAACGTAATGTTAATGGAACTAAATTCTGAGTTTCTTTGGTTATACACGGGTAGAGATCCCAGGATACAGAAACTGCATGGAAATGACTCTGACTTTGCGCATGGTTTGATTGATCCACTGCTGCTGGTGGGAATGTTTGTGTGAGAGTTGTGACAGATTGGTAACTGGTACGAGAATTTTTCTAAATTGGGTCAGAAGAGGCTTAAAAAGAAGTCTATGTTTGTCAATTCAGAGCATCCATCAGTTGCCAAGATTGTTTGGACAAGAGGGATGGTTATCTTGAGGGTGGGGCTGATAGTTTTCAGTGAAGAACTTAGTTTTTGCTGTTGAATCTGTGAAATGTTTCATTTTCTTTCATGGCTGATCTGTTAGAAACCTTTCGTAGCTGTTCACTGTTCAGAGCAGGTGGCTGTCTTTTTTTTTTCTTTTTTTTATCTTTTTTTTCCTTTCCCCCATTGAGTGAAGTGAATTGTTAACTTCTCTGTGTACCATCAGCTCCTGGTGACTTTCAGTGATTGCTCAAGGTGACAAGTAGGCATTGGGTAATAAATACTGAGTGCAGCAATACTTAAAGGAAGTGAATGTGAAAGTGCTGCTAACGGAATCAAGTAAAAATTGGATTTATATCCCAACAAAAAGTCCCTGGAGAAACTGCCTTCTGTTTGCCTCTTTCTGTAATTCAAATATGATAATGCGAGTGCGAGCTGTCGCAATACAAACGCCTGGCAGAGTGTTTCGTTGGAAGATCTCAAAGCACTCATAAACACAGAACGTGCTTCTCTAGAGAGAGTGTGGAGAAATGAGAACTGTGGTAGAAGTGAAGAGCTTTTAATAAGTGGAGTCTCTGCTTCTTCAGGACGTTTATTTTTTTTTTTCCCTATATCTAAAAGTGCAAGATGCTGGTCAGTGCAGTGACAGCTCAGTAGCTGGTTATGGCATTAGCTGCATATTTGTAGTCAGTTCTTCTGTTTCCTACAGAACTTCTCTGAGCCCCAGATGCTAAAAATAGTTGGTGCCCCCCCCAGCTGCTATTGAAAGTGCGTAGTAGGTTTGTGCAACTTCTCTGCTCTGTGTATTTATAAATGCATGAAAAGGTAAACCTGATTTATTGATGTTTAAAGATAGAAGGCGAGAGGGGGAAAAAAAACCCACTTGCAACCCCCTCCGAGCTTAGGGTAGATCTGTTTCTAAGGAAGGATCTGTATCTGCTGCATTATTCTCTTTAGGCTGTCAGATCTCGGTCAGTGTGATGATGAAATTGTTAATATTGTGAGAATTTCAAGGACTGAGGGTCTAGTAAGCTGTTAGTGAGATATGAGGTTTGTAGTTAGGTCAGAGATCTCTCGGGGGACAAGTTCCATTCCCACTGGCCTTGAGGGAGCATTGAACTTTATAGATGGACACACAGTTTCATGACTGATAATGGCAAAAGTAATTGCAGCTACTTTTAAGTCTTTTCTTTTGGTAACGGGGGGGAAATAGAGACTAATAATGAAAATTTATCATGAGCAAATTTCTAAATTAGACCTTCACTGAGATTTGTGAGATGGATTTCACCTTGAACCTTATTTCACCTTTCTTGCTTTTTTTTCTTTTTGAGATAAAGGACACCTGAGATGAAAATGAGTTTGTGTTTGAGCACAATAGATAAGCCATTTAAATGCAAATATTCTTTTACTGGAAAATAATTGAAATACAAATTGAAAAATTTGTTTTGGAGATAATAATTAGCACCTTATAAATGAGACTGAGTAAAAATGCTGCTTATGAGTGGAGTATGTTTGCAGGGGTTTGTACAACTGGTTTTCATCAAATTAGTTTCCCTTTTCTGAGTTTTCATTTGAATAGTGTATTGAGATGAACTGCCGGGTGAAACACCAAACTTCTGTGAGCCAGACAAAATCTGAGGTTCGGATTTGTGTGCCAGGAATCACAGGCAAAGCAGAAAACCATGTCTGCCCTGATCATTTTTATACATTTTTCTGGACTGAAGGTGGGGAAAAGTTAAATCCCCCCTGTGTTCACTTTACAGAAGCAGAGAGGAAATGAAAGAAAAAGTTTAAGAAGCTTTTGAATCATTCTGAACGCTTTCATTGAGTCTTGGACTCCTGGGGCAAGATTTGCAAGGACATTTAGGTACCTAAATATGTGTGTACTTGCCCAGTGGGGTTCAGTAAGAGGCTCTGTTGCCTGCAGAACTTGGTGCATTTGTAAAGGCTACGAGGTATTTGTCTGCAGTTCGTGGCTTATTAAAAAAAAAAATAAATTAAAAAACTTTGTTAATCTGATCCACTTGAGTTCCTTTTGAAAAGAGGCTTGTGGTCCTTTTGGTAAATTTGTTTTGGGTTTTGTCAAATCTTGCACGAGGGAGTTGCCAGCTGTCTGACACCTTGCCATGAGTCCGGGGGCAAGTCGAGGCCTCCCAAATTCCTGATTAGTGCCTTGAAGCGTGTGTTACACCCTGTTTTCCTCAGGGTAGCTCTTGGGTTCAGCTAAGAAGTAAGTGAGCTCGTGGGGCCTTCAGTGAAGCTGTTCTCCTCTTACTGGAGCAGGACCCTCTGGTTCACCCTGAAGTGGGATGGAGAAACCCTGCAAGGGAGAGACTGGCAGCGGGGTTCAATTAAAGGATATTGGGGTGACTGAAAAGGCATGAAGAGGAGTCACTGGAAAACCTAGGGAAGCTGTTATTCACACTAGAGCTGGCATGGGTGGAATATGCATTAATTGGTTAATGCTTGTGAAGTGCTTTGAAGATGGAAATAGCCATGTAAGTGCTTGGTATTATTATTATGCTGACAATGGCTGTGTAGAAGAGTCGTGGCGCTAAGGGAGCAGTCAAAATTGATTAAGAGACAATTTTGAAAGAGAAAGTTTTGAAGGGAGAAAATTACATCCCTTGAGAAGAGGCCATTCTGGCTGAATATTGGGATAACTCTGTTACTTCTCCGAGCTGAGCAAATGATTTCAAGTAATGGATGGTCTGCACAAGATTCCCGGGTTGGTCAGGAATTATGCAGCTGTGAACTTTCAGATAATTGCTGTTCTTGAGGTTGTTAATGAGTGGCTGCTTTGTGAGGGGTGGAATTGTTGCAAGTGTTAGGGAACCCAGTTGTTTAGGCTTGTTTGGGGTGTGAGGGCCATGTGGTGCTCAGTTTGAAGCCAAACTGTCCTCTGGTCATTGGCCAACTCAAACCATGACACCAGGTGAAAACAAGACAGGGACAAGGACTGTCTAAGCTAATAGAAAAAGTTGGTGTGAAAACAAATGGGCTTCAGCTGGTAGTGAATTAATTTCAGGTTGGAAATTGTGAGTAATGTTTATAATCAAAGCAGTAAGGCTTGAGTGCAGATCTTCTGGTGGGAAGTACAGGACAGAAAAGCAAAGATATCTGTAAATGGGAGTGTACAGTGTGGTTGCCAAGCCTGGAAGGAGATGGTATGTAATAACCAGGAGAGCTTTTTGGTTCTTGAGCTTTAACTTTTTATCTCTGTCTGTGTATGTCTATGGATGAGCATGTGTGTGCCTTACAGTCCCATTTGTAGTCGCTTGGGGTATCTCTGTATTTTTCTCACTGAGGCTTAACTGGCCAAGAACACTGAAAAGCCTGTGTGCTGGGGTCTGAGCCCAGGCCCAGCTGTCCGTCAGCGCATTTAAGGCTCAGTAAACTTAAAAGTTGGACTCATGAACATTTGCCTTTGCTTCTTTTTGGTGTCTTGTGCACTCTGTCACATTGTAATGCTCCTCTGAAAATCTCAGGTGTTCCCTGTCAGGCTGGAAGCAAGGTGAGACCATCCTTTCTTATTAAGGTTTTTGCATGTCCTCTATTCCATCAAATCCCATTTGGTGTGAAAAATTTTCAAGTTCGAAGCACCGATAGTACTGATCCCAACAGACATCGCTTTAAGTGTCTGCCAGAGAGTATCAGTGCTAAATCATGTCTCTAACACACCCAGTAAATCTGCTGGGTGCAGAGGAAGCGCAGATCTTCCTCCCTGTCATTCCAGCAGGTGTTACAAGGATAAACTGTACTTTTAAGTTGATGTACTCTGGAATATTCTGCTGAAGATCTGTTGCAGGTAAGTGGCGAGCAGCCTGGCAGATAAAGGGACGGACCCCATTACTAATGGATTCTTTCTCCAAATGCTTGTTCACTTATCTGCTCTTTGTATTAATGACTCATCATGGCTCTGACCTTTATTCTGAGTCTTCAAATATTGCTTTTTAAGAAGCATCTCATGGAGGTGGCTAATACCGTGTCATCTACGTAAAATGCTTGGTTCCGAGCAGCTGGATGGGAGTGTCTCTGCTCCTGGGTCTGGTGCTGGAGAGAAGAGGCCACCATCCTGTGTCCTGGAGATGTGTGGAAATGCCTGCAGCCTCTGGCTTTGCTTTAAAACGTTACTGTTGAGCCTATCATCTCAGAGCTCTGTTGCTGAGAGGCCCTGGGCCAAAAATCAGGTCTAAATCCTGTGTGTAAGTCTCATCGTGAGGAATGGTCCCACCTGCCTGCTCTGGGCTGGGGATGGCACTTTTCCAGACCCCTTTCTTAGGCTTCCTGCAATGCCCAGAATTCAGCAGAAACCCCCCAAACGATGGATCTTGCTGAATACAGAAGGCACAAACGTCGTGAAGGAAGGGAAGGAAATGAATTGTGACTCAGTGAAGCCGGTTTGGCTGCAATATTGCCGGACTACGTTAACCGGTTGGTGTTTAGCATTCAGAGACATTTCTATGCCTCTATAAAATCAAGGGTGGTTGTTTTCCCCCCCCCCCCTCCCCTTTCGCTTCTCGTTAAGGCTGCCCTGTAACGAAGCTGCAGTCGCGCTGTTGCCTGTGTGCCTTTGCTTAGCAACCGAGCCTAGCGACGGCACAGCATCCCAGCCACCGGCCACGGGGACCGTGCCGTTGGCTGATGGGGAGCTGGTTGGAATGGTAATTCGTGATGAAAGATACTGGAGCCTCTTTTCATGAGGCTTGCAAAGCCTTGTTCTTAATTTCGTGACCTTCAGGTTTCCTTGAATACCCCCAGACAGTTTTCTGCCACTGCCCTGCGGGAACCGGAGGAGCCAGGAGTTGTCTGGGAGGCAAACCTTTAGATGGTGTGTGGGGCTCTGAAACCTTTTTTTGTTAGTCTTTCACCCAAATCCCGTTGCCTTGCTCTTGGGGTGGGGTAGGCTATGTGTGCTTGGACAGTTCCTGTGACACAGCCGGTGCACCTTAACTTCAGCTGGGTCTGAAGCTGCCCCAAGTAACACCCAGCTGCAGGAACGGGGGGGCAAGATGGAACATATGGAACATCTGCTCTAGGAGATGGATCTGCTTCTCTTAGAAGCAGCTCTGGGGAAAACCTGGGGAGTGTGCTTAAAGTGTAGCCAGCTGGGGCTGCCTAATTTTCTTTTAAAGCATTTAAAGCCCTTATTTTGTCCCAGAGTATTCAGCTTGGATGTTTGGGTTTTTTTTTTTGTCTGGGGTTTTAAAAACCTTAATGCATGAGTGTATTTCAGCCAAAGTTCCTTAAATCTCCAGTAAGATGAGCTCACAGTAACTCGTGAGGTGTGGTGGAAGAATGAATGTTCTCTGTTCTAATGCAAATAAAGGATGTGAAATGAAGCACTGCTTGTCATCCCTTCTGTCCTAGGACAGGAGAAGTCCTTGCACGTGGTTGGATGGGGTAAAGCAAGGAACCAGAGCAGCACAAGCTGAATTGGCTGGTGAAGGCTTACAGCAGCCAGTGTTGGGCTCTGAATCTTGAATGTCTGGAGATACTTATATATATATATATATATGCATGTATATACACGTGTACACACATATGTATACTGGTCAGGTGATGGAGTCTCTCCCTTGATGTCTCGGAGTGCAATGTTAGTGTAAAACTCTTCCTTGCTGCCTACCAAGGGTTTGGTTCCCCCCCACCCCCCCACTTCTTGTCACCTGTGAAGCACACC
>VXBJ01007100.1:249311-306167 GCA_013400055.1 Nycticryphes semicollaris
CACATCACCAGGTTTTTCATGCTCATCTGAGATAGTTGGTGCTCAAGAAAGCTGATGGGAGGGACAGAAGGGTGAGGGCCTTCTGTAACCAGGCTTGTCTCTGGCGTGGATGCTCAGTCAGTGGGCATGTTCACACTCCTTGGCATGGTAAAGTGTGAGAGATTCTCCTGCCAGCGTTGACAGTGCTATTTCAAAGTGGCACGTTGCTCTGGAGGGGCTGGTGGTGGTACTGCTTAGATTAAAAAGTGTGCCTTAGCGGGGATTTTCTAGATGCTTGTTAAAATAATTCCAAAGTAATTTTTAATATCTTCTATTATTAGTCCTTAAGCCGTCCCGCCTCCCCTCCTGACAGTAAAATAGGAGGGAGTACGTCTCACTCTGTGCAACTCTTCACTCCTAAATGCTAGTCCTGTTTCCCAGCTTGCTTTGATGCTGTTTAGACTGTAAGCTGTTCTGATGGTAAAGTGGTATATAAATCTGCAGGGGTGATTGAGAAAGACACAGTGTGCACCTGGGGGCAGCCAGCATGGCACCGTAATGTCTCTTTGATAACCCAACGGGAGCGTGTGTTGTGATAGTTCCTGCAGAGCAGCTCAAGTTCTTACCAGTGACACAACCAGTGGTGTGCTTTTTATTACTTTTTTTTTTTTTTGGGTTTCCTCCTCTGATAGCAATTTGTTAAGTGGTGGCTTTTTGCTTTTTAGTTTTGTTTTGTTTGTTTTTTAAATAAAAAACCCAAGCATCTGACAAGGGTCTTGAAGGCTGAAATCCCCCTCTGTTTCCAGGCCATTGCAGGGCAGGGATGCAGCGAGCTGGCAGGGATGGCCCATGTTGGGTCAAGAGGCCACGCGGCCCTCCCCTCTCTGTTGGGAAGAGAAAAGTTTCAGCCTCGAGGGACAATCTGGCAGCTGCTGTTAAGACCCATGTACTCACTTAGGCAATATCTAGCTTAACCAAATGAGGCATTACTTTCCAGCAGCTGAAGTCTCTGGCCTCTCAGCATGTCAGGGGACCGCAGTGCAGCGCTAAGACAGGACATACGGGCACTGTCATGTTCTTGGGGTTTCAGATTTTTGTCCTGCTGTGGCTTTTGATGTTACCTGAAATTGGATAGTTCCCTTTTTTTCTCAACAGCTTGTCAGAACTTCTTTGACCTTGCTGTTGGAAGTATATGCCCTTTCAAGGTTGAATCATGAAATATAAAACCAAAGTATAATAAAGCAGAAAAGACTTTCTTCAAAGGAGATTAGCTTGGTGCAGAGGAGGGAAAGTACCGGTGGGGGGTGACAGTTGGCTTTGAACCATATGGGTGTCCAGTTTTTGACTTTACATTCCAGGATAGATATGGAACAGCTGAGGAGAGTCCAGAACCTCACCGAGGGTTCAGAAACACGTCTGAGCAAGGAAGCACTGAAAGGGTTGGGTTCCTTTAGTCTGAAATAGTGCTTTCACAGAATTGTCAGAGTTGAAAGGGACCTCTGGAGATCACCCAGTCCAACTCCCCTTCTAAAGCAGGATTGCCCAGAGCACATCACTTGGGACTGCATCCAGGAGGGTGTGAAGTGTGGCTTTCCAGTATTTTTCTGATATGTTAACTTGAGAGTTTCCAGTGTTAAGTGCTTTTGTTTCTGTGTAGATTCCTTTTTCATTCCTGGAGAATTTAAAAGAGGAGTAGACGTGAGGCTGTTTTCCTTTCTTGCCTTTCTCAGATGCTCAAAGGCATCAAGCTGCAGGTTGAAAATCACCTGTCTCAGGAGGAGATAAACTGCTCTTTGAGCCTCATGTAGGTAGGAGAAAATGCCACAGTCTAAGGTAATAGCAGGAGGGATCTGGGCCAGACATCAAGGAAGTCAAGAGCTACAATGCTTTGGCTGGGGTTTTCCCTAATCTGAAATATGTAAGTGTCATTTCTCAGGTACGTTGGAAACGTTATGTGACCACAGAGCAGCATGAGGATAGTGCCATATCAGCTGAAGTTCCAGACTTACCTTTCCTCTTGTGGTTTCCAGCCATAAGTGGCTTGGTTGGAGCTTTTGCTGGTGAACTCCGAGGTCAGCAGTGTGACCAAAAAGCCCAAATATGTATAGGAAATTTGCATAACCTTCCAAGAAAAATTTTGGGGTTTGGTTGGGAGAGCAAAGGAAGGGCACATGTGGGATAAACTCAGTGTGTTCTTTCAGCACCTTCACTGTCATCTTTTCTGTTCCTCTTTTCTACTTGGGAAAAATGCTTACAATTGAATTGTGCTGCTAATGTTGGAACGTTGCCTGGATGTAAGAGATCTCTGCAATAACAGTCGAAATGCCTGGGCAGCACGAAGAGGGACAGAAAGTGATGACAGTGGGAGTGAAAAGCACTTGGAATGGAAGGGAAGTAACGTCTCTCTTCAGAGAGCTGGAGGTGACCAGGTTGGTTTTGGGAACGATCTGTTTGAGTTGTGGCATCGCAGTATTGTGCCATCCTGCTGAAAACTCACATACTGTTTTTGATTTGAGGTGGATGTAATAATTTTTTCTGGACTTGGCAGTGGTGCCATGAGCTGGATTCAGGGGAAATGCCTGTTCTTTGCCCTCGTATTCTTCAGCTTATCACTCCATGTGTTCAGAGAGAGAAAGGCACTGGCTGGCTGAGATGTAAATCATCCTCTTGATGATGTGCTTGGATCCACTGGCTTTTGATTAAAAGTTATAGTTAATGGAATGTCTCTGCATTATTTATTACCCAGAAGGCTTTGATGTAAGACTGTAGGTTAAGGTAAAACTATGAAAAGGTGAATACTTACAGAAACAAGGCTTAGATTTATGAAGTGTGAAGGTACTTTCCCTATTTGTTCACTTAAACTGTGTGAACAAGAGAGTCAGACTGGGCTATGGGTAAGCTATTTACCGTTTGTGGCTCTCTGTAATGATTTATAAGACCACTATGTAATGAAGCATAATTAGCTGCTGATAAATGATTCAAAACAGTAAACATTGGGAAAACCAAACCTTTTTCCTATTTAGATGTCGGATCCAATGGTGTTTAAAGGGAAGTAATTGGAGTTCTTAAAGGTGAGCTCTTCAATAGAGGGGGTGAGTTTTTAGTATGTTCCTTTAGGGATAAGGTTGTGAAAAGACCTGTGTGAAGGAGATGGCTGGAACATTGCACTCCTGACACTCTGGTTCTGAGGACTCTTGAGAAAAGAGGGTTTGTGCCTTCCTGTGAAGGGGAGCGCTTGGTGGGTGCTGGAGGTGTTGATCCTGTGCTGGATGAGAAGCAGAAGGAGCTGCGTGTGGTTGCACAGGACTCATCCCAAAGAGGAAGCCCAGGGCACTTCTGTGCTGAGTTGGGTGGCTTTAACTCTCTCCACCCTGGAGCTCTGCCCTTCACAGCCCCGAAATGTCCTCCCAGGGGATGCTGAACCCTGTGCGAGTGCTTGAGTGCTGTCTCTGAGCTGGGTCTAGTGTCTCAGTTTGATGAACTTTATACAGTAAAGGTGAATGACTCTGAGCAGTAATGTAAATAGGAGAATAAATAAATAATTGAGAAATTACGGATGTATGAGGAGGGTTTGGCCCTGGTATTTTAGGCTAGGACAGAATGTGTCTGTGTGTCTGCAGGATATGGATTTCAGTTTTCTGGGGGAGGCGTTTTTATGTTCATCTGTTTCATTGAATAGGTCAGAACAACACAAAATAGAAACATTTGTGTCTAAGTAACAATAACTAAAGAAAATGACAATACCAAAAGCTACTGCATTAAGGAGAAGATGGCCCTGTATCACCAGTAGATGATACTGCTGAGAGGAAGTCAGTGGATATGATTTGATATTTGTGCCTTTTGAATTGTGCAGTCACCATACATCAGTGTTTGCTAAATTAGATTTCTGCGGAGAAACAAAGAGCATCAACTTAGATTTTGGGAAGTGCTTCAGAAAGCAATTCTGTTCCCCTCTAAAGTGTTGCTTCCTTAGACATTAATATGGTGTAAATCAACAGAAGTAAAACACTTCCTTGATTTACACCATTGTGGATCTGGCCTGGTAACTTGAAGGAATGGGAAGTAGGTAGAAGGGGTGTTTTGTACCCATTTCCTTTGCATTTGTAGTGTCAGACAATGCCTTTGTTTATTATGGTGCTTCTGACAGATTGGGGAAGGTTGAACAGGAGTTGAATGTCCAAGTTTATCTAGAGTCTGCAGAGCTGCTGAGATGCTCTGCCAAGTGATGAAACCCAGTGCCAGCAGGGGGTTCAAAGGGTGCAGCCTGGTACTTGTCAGAAAGAAATACCAACATTCTCTTGCCATGAATGTCCTGGAATAATTGGCCTTTCTCTAGTATAAATGTGGTTTGCTTGGATCAATGTGTGGTGGCATGGTGACTGCTGGTCAGGTGAGGCTGGTGCAGGGGTCTGGAGCACAAGTCTTAATGAGGAGGGGCTGATGGAGCTGGGGGTGTTCAGCCTGGAGAAAAGGGGGCTGAGGGGAGACCTTCTTGCTCTCTACTACTTCCTGAAAATAAGGTGTAGCCAGAGGGGTCGGTCTCTTCTCCCAAGTCACAGGGGATGGGACAATAGGAAACAGCCTCAAGTTGTGCCAGGGGAAGTTGAGATTGGAGATGAGGAAGAATTTTTACACAGGGTTCTGAAGCCTTGGACTGGGCTGCCCAGGGCAGGGGTTGAGGCACCATCTCTGGAGGGATTTAAAAGCTGGGTTGACGTGGCACTCAGTGACATGGGTTAGTGATGGTTTTTCTCAGGGTTAGGTTGATAGTTGGATGAAATGATCTTGAAAGGTCCTTTCCAACCTGGAAAATTCTATGAGACACTAAGGACATGAGAACAGCCAGTGTTGCCCTGACTGCAGCCATTGGGGGTGAAGTGGGTCAGCTCCAGAACTCCAGTAGCCACATTGCATTGGAGGCCTCTCTAAAACAGGAGAGACTGAAGGGAGAGCAGTCCCTCGCTCATGTGTCTGAACACCTTTGGATACACAGTGTAAATAAACGTCCCAAAAGCTTCTGGCTCCACTCGTGTAGCTTGTGCTGTCAGGAGAAATCTTGGGGTTTGAGTATAAGGACATTCTTCCACCCCTTCTTGTGGCAAGAAGCTGATCCATACCTGGAACGAAGCCTGAGGGGCTGCAGCTTTCCCTCTTGAGCAAGAGGCAACCAGAGCTGGACTCAGTTAATTTTTGGTTAAGTGTCCAGTCCCATTAAGCTTGGTGGCATGTGGGTTAACTGTGTATTAGAGAGTGCCTCAGGCATCCCATCTTTCTGTTAGAAGTGCAGTTCTTCCACGAGCATATTGTAAAGTAAATATTTCATCATTTTCCATGTGCATATGGGCCTGAAGCGAAGCTGCTCAGTCTGTTTACGTTGTTCAAGCACAAAACAAGTATTGGAGGTGGAGGCTGGTAAAGCTGACTTTTAAGCCCTATTGTTCAGAAAATGATTGTGGCCCTGAACGAAGATGTTTGTCTGCAAAGCCCCGAGTGCAGGTTTCCTTGGGTCGTGGGTTTTTCTTCTCCCTGAGATTGTGATCCCTTTGGAGAAGGCTCTGCCCACTGGATAGTGCCAAGTGCCTTAATGCCTTCGTCCTTGTCTGGAAACTTTAAGTGCTACTGCAATAAAATTACACTGATGCATTCATTAAAAAGATATACTCTCATAATAAACCACTTTCCAGAATTGAAAATAGCAGGTTGCATTGGCAGTGTACAAGTTGGAATTAGCTCTGTTCTCAGACTGGTCATCTCTGTCACAAAATAGGACATGTGCCCACAAACGCATATCCACTGATGAGTTTCACGTTGGTGTTACACTGTCAGAAAGTATGAGTCCATAAATGATAGTATTAGAAGCTAGAATTTCACAACAGTATTTACAGTGTCACTGAGCCTCCTGGCAGGTGACCCCTGAGCCCTCAGCTTTAGTATTTACCTTTCGTGTTGGCTCTGGCTTTAGATCAAAGAGTGACAAGTTGAGAAGGGGGAAATGCCACCCTTCTGGAAGGTCTGTAACTCCTCTGATGCTGGGCCTGATGGTTCATCGTTGGAGGGTGTAAGGAAACGTGGATCCTGGGTGCAGCCTGTCCTTTCACCACTCGTGGTGGCCACCAGGCACGGCCCCATCAGAGCTGGGATGCAGGGCGGGCGGCGGGGCTGGTCCATGAGAAAGCCACCGTGTTCCTGTTAGTTGAGTGAGGTGGTGGAGGTGCCTTATGCTGAACTTCTGGGTTGGAGGTGTAATACTCTAGAAATCTTGGAAGAATATTGTCCTCTCTCAAGATACTCACCTGGATCTTCATAGCAGAGGCACTGACGCTGGCCTTTCGTGCCTCCCTACTTTTTCATGCTCCTGGGGCAAAGGGATAAAGAGAATTGTTTTTGCAAGTCTTCAGAGGAGAAACTGTTTCCTTGTCATGTACTTTAGATAAGGTGTTGTCAGTCAAGCCTGAGCTGAACTAACTCAAACCTGAAAGCAAATTATATCGTATGCATAGATTCTCTTGGGCTTCCTGGAGCGCTCTCCTGTGCCCGCTGACTTCTTCCAGCAAGGCCCAATATAAATGAAGTTCCCGTCTATTACAGTTGAGGAAGAATATATTGCTTTCCAGATTGTCAGCTTTTGGAAAACTAATTTTTGTTTGCAATAAACAGTTTTCTTTTAGCTGTGTCCAAAGTACGTCTTGGTCAGAATCATGAACATAAAATATTTCAGTAAATTTACTATGTCATAAAACCATGTCCTATTTTTCTATTAGGTATTTGTTTTTCTTCAGCCAGGTTTAAGAATATGTACATATTTCTGGCCTCTGTTTGTTCTTTGTTTTAATCGCTGATTAGGCAAGGGCGGCATAAATTTATGTTGATCTTAAAGCATCTTGCCTCTCATATGACCTTGGAAGTGTTTGGAACTACGTCTCTCTGACCTTGAATTTGTTTTCTGAACTTCATGCAACATCAGTAGCTTTTTGTACCATCAGGAAATGGCGAGATACAGCCTCTTTAATTTCCCAATTTCCTTAAATTGTTCTGATGACATTTACTTATGATTAAAATAAAAAATGTGCGGCGGAGGGAGATTCAGTATCCCCACGTTGCCTATTGAGTGCCAGTCTGGTTGAAGAAAAGAGGATGTGATTGAATTTTAGAGACCTGGAGCTTACGGGCTCTCTGGCAGCCTCCAAGTTATTAAACCAAACCAGGCCTAATTTTACTGCTCTGCTCAGGGTAATATTCCCAGTCCTGTGCAGCTTTCTGGCACCACGTTAATGCATCCTTTCAGTGAAAGCTACAAATAAATGGAGCTGGAGTGGAGGAAGGAGGTAGATTCCGCTCTTGTCTGTACTCGGTATGGACAAACCGCAGGCGGAGAGGCTGATGCCAGGTGCTGTAGAGATGCAAAGCCCTTCAGTCTGCTCTTGGTCGTGAGTTCTGTGCCCAGCTCAGCTTCCCTCCCAGGGGCATTACAGAGCTGTCCCTAAGTCTGGTGTATAAAATAACCAACCACCCCACAATCCAAAAAGATGTCCTGGGTAGTAAATACGATCAACCATTTTAGACGCATGAAGGTGTGAACTCTGCCTTGTAGAGAGAAGCTCCACCGAGCGTTTTTTTTTACACCAAAGTAGGTCAATCTAATTATAATTGGCTTTAATGAGCACTACTCTGCAGTGCTTTACCTGTAGCTGGTTGGCACTCAGAAGTGCAAATGCCATTCCTGCCTTTGAAAAAAGCAATGAGGAATCAAAGAAGTAATTTCTAATCTAATTCATTTCGACTTGAAAGGCTGGGTTATCTGCATGAGCTGGGGGAAACAGTCCAGCATCGGGAAGAAAAGCCAGCACGGACGCAGGCCGCAGTGATAGTGTTGGTCATAGCATGAAGGTGAAATTCTGCTTTTGGTTTCAAAACAGTTGCCTTGCAGACTGCCTGGAATTCGGCTCTGGAGTGGAGGAGTTGCTCCATTAAAGCCAGTAGGAGTTACACCAGTTTGGGGTGAATTTTTCTTTGTACTTCAAAATGGTGTTTGGGTAAAGCAGCAGTGAAGAGAGAGGAAAACACTGAGGAGAATTTGTCATTTAGGCTGTTTCTGGCACATGTTTATGTACCTGTTTCCCCAGAGAGAAGAAAATCTCATATATCCAGAAATTGTACATCATGGCAGTTTCTTTGGGATGGAGTGTTCACAGGTAGTGTTTTGGGGAAGGAGAAATGGATTTGAGGGGGGAGGTGTTGAGTACTTACCTGGTGGGAACAGGACTGTGCTTTGCTCTCGGATGTAGCTCTGCAGCAGCTCCTTAGGAACGTTGATGGGAGACATTTGCTGTGCGTGGAGCCTGCACGAGGAGCTGAAACCATTCAGAGCTGGGTGAGAGAAAACAGAGCAGCCTGAAAAGGCTGGGTCTGGCCAGCAATTAGTTTCTAACATTCCCCACCAGGTTTAACAGGGGTAGGTGGTGTTATTGGTGATGGCACTTCCAGTCTAGGCTGGTTTGCGGTGGTACAGTGTCCAGTTTGGGGTACGCAGACCAGAGACCAAGTGGGAACACGCTTTTCCCTTACAGCAGTCTGTGTGGAGAGGCCCTGGATTAAAACCACCAGCTTGGGGAGGTATTTCAGGCTGGGGAGTAGTGTTTTCCTGAAAGAATGTGGGTGGGGGGAAAAAAAACCTCCACTATTCTGGGAAGTTGCAAAGATTTGGGCTTCTTGTTTGTTTGTTCCAAGTAACTATTTGAGAACGCTTTGTTCATTGAAGCCTTAGGGCTGTGTTGTGCTCTTTCTGGAGTCCAGACAGCTTTAATTTCTGATCTTTTGTCATTCAGTTTTTATGTAATCTTGTCCAGACAGACTACTCATTTGGTGACTCAGTTCCTCATTATGTATTATGTCTATTAGAGTTTCTGGCCTCTCAAGGTGAGGGGTGGTCTGTCTGTCTTTGCACAGTTGAGCCTGATCTTCTGTCCTTCAGTCGAGCGGAACTGGGGCTGAAATGGGGGTGATCAGCTTTGGCATCGTTATTCTGCTGTTCTGGCCTCTTGAGCTCCTCACGCTTGAGGCACCAGCACGGCCAGGCACTCCTGAAACGTGATAAATCCCTGAACACGTGGTGTATAATGAAGAGCTGGACTGTGAGAGGATGGGTAGTAAGTGCTACTAAACATTGGTTTCTCAATTCCAGTTGGCAGCTGCTGTAACCCAGCCATTATTAGCCCATTATGTTTAGAGCCAAAGGGAGCTGTGCCCCAGAGATGGGTATCTGGGGTCCAGGTTCCTGCAGGGACGACAAAGATGAATCTTCAGATTTTACCTTTATCTGTTTCCCAGGACCGTGATCTGAGAAGGAATTCAGTGGAAAGAATCTTGCATGATCTGTTTTGGTGGTGAAGATGATTAATGTGTATCCTACACCCTTTGACTTGTACTTTTTGCCTTTTCTCTTGCCAGCCCAGAACTGCAGTCACATTTTGCAGGGCCCAAACGGGACGATACAGAGCCCAGGCTTTCCGTACGGATACCCAAATTATGCAAACTGCACGTGGACAATCACTGCCGAGGAGCAGAACAGGATACAGCTCGTTTTCCAGTCCTTTGCGTTAGAGGAAGATTTTGATGTATTATCTATCTACGATGGACTGCCTCAGCAGGGGAACCTGAGAACAAGGTACGTTGTTCATAACAGTGATGTTTATAAACACGTTCCCATTTCTGCCACCGGGATTAAATCTAGGTTGGAGGTTTATGCTGCAATAAACTGGGAGTGCTTCTTCATGAGCAGTTCTCTTACACTTGTTTTGATTTCTTATCTCTGATAAGGCTTGAAATGTTTCTCTGAACGCCTGACAGTAATGATTTATCAAGAGTCGTTCTAGACATCCAGAGAAGTTGATTAGAAAATGGAGCAAGAGGAAAGCAAAGCTAATGTGCACAGGAGCTTCCCTCAATCCAAGAGATATTCTCTGAGTGGGAGGATGGGTAATAGGTTTCAGTTTATAGCTCTGCCAAATGCTTTTTGGGTGCATTTGGGTAATTCCCGAACTTGCAGTCTGTTTACCAGCTGGACAGGGGTGATATACTCTCACATCTCACTGAACTGTGGGGCCTTTAGGAGTGAGGAGTTATCAAGTAATGTAGTTTAGTGTGAAGACTCTCCATGGGTTTTTATCTCTTAAGATTTTCAGGTACCATCCTGGTATTAATAAAAAGCTAAATGGGAGACTGATTTTAGGGGAACAAAAAGAATGTATTGCTGTGGTAGCAAATGTTACGTGACATGTCAGACTTGTGCATTTGTGGGAGTCATGATCTTGGACCTCCAGATCTGAAGCAGAGGTGAAATCAGCTGTCCTCTGAAGCGGTCTCTGACTGCAGATGAAATCTGACAGTAATATGTTCAAAAAGTACCAGAAACAACAGCAGTATCCAGTGCTGGTATCCCTAGTAAGAATGCTGTAGTCATGGACAGTCCTGGAAATTAATTCTACTACAAACCAGTTTAGGATGGATCCTTTGACCTCCATGTCTTGTCAAACCCAACGGGAAAATCTGAGTTACAGAATCACTGGTGCAAATCAGCTCTTTATGTAGATGATTTCAGTTATGCAAATAAATCATATTTTCACCTTGCAACTGTGCTTGAGAATCATCTTAATTATGGGGCCTCTTCACTTAATCAGAAGGTAGCACGGTGCTTTGGGTATTATGTAAAGGATCCCTAAGTCTGGTATAAAGTTCTGCTGAGGAAGCTTTGCGTGGTGAATAGTCACTGCTGCTCTTGCCTTGAGATGCCCCCTGGCAAAAGGCTCTGCTCATCAGCAGTGCCAGCTGCTTCCCTTTGCCCTCTGGATGTCAGGGGGAGGTTCTGCTGAAGAAGCAAAATCCAGGAGTGAGATGAATTCAGAAGTAGGGTCCTGGTGGAGTAAATTGGAGTCAATTGGTAAGGTTGCATCCGGGTATTGCTGTGAGCGACTGGTGGGCAGGATGCGATTACAGAGAGGAGAATCAGCAAAGGATATCTGCCTACAGTTGACCCCAAAACTCTGGGATGTGCCTTGGATACTGTCCTGATAATTTATAGCCCTATATTTTGGGGGAAGGTGAGGAGACAAATGAGGCCCTCCCTCTGCATCACTGGTGAACTTCACGCATGACGTGGGTAGGTAAGTTATGGGATGAAACCAGGATCGCGAAGTGCTGGGAGAACATTCCGTCTCCCATGGGGAGATGAGGTGATCAGGAAATGGTTGTGTTTTAGTACAAGAGAGGAAAGTGAAACAAAAGGGTAGGGGGAAAAAGGTATAGGGGAAGATTTCTAGTGATCTGAAAGCACTTGTAGAGACCTGAGAGCAATAAATTTGATACGGATTCTTGCCTTCTTCCTCTGGATGTTTCTAGATTAGTGACTTCAAAACTTGGAACGTGTTCCTCTGTTGTTCCATGTCTCACTTCTTTGTTCAGCTCATACTTTTTTATGGTGTATGTACATCAATCTCACCTCATTAAACTGCAGCTGTTGCTCAGCACTGGTCTCTTTTCTTTTTTTTTCTTTTTTTCCTTTTTTCTTGTTTTCNTGCTTTCCAAATGCACTCAATTCATCATACAAGTGCAGCAGCCGAAGATGGATGACCGTGCGTCATTCATCACAGCTCACGCTACCAGCAGGCGGGCCAAAATAAGCTGTAAGCAAGTGTAAAAAGGTGGTGGGGAGGGGGGGAAGGATGCTTGTGTAGAGGAGCAGGTGACTGTTCAGTGTGTTCAAGGCTGATCAACAATACGGTTACATGGGGAATGGTGTCTCGGCTTCTCCCGCTCTCAAGCTTCCCTTGTCGAGCATCACGGAATTATTTCAGTAGGTCCCACCTGCTTTTCTGGGAGAAGGGAATGATCTTGGTGTCCATTGAGGGCCTGAACCTGTTGCTGACGCTTTTTCACGCGGAGGGATGGCGACTGGTTAGTCCTCCCCAAACCCTGCTGTTGTGTTGAAGCCATGTGTTCCTCGGAGCTTCCTTGGCCTGGTGTGTCACAGCGTCACGTCTGTGTGCATTCCTGAGAAGGGGTTAATAATTGTGCTCATCGGCTGCTGGCAAACACCCTGTTGTGTTGCAATTTAATGTGGTGTGAAAGTTCCCTAATAGAATAAGAGCAGACTTAATCCGATGAGACATTTCCTAATAAACTACTTTACTGTATATTAGGGGATTTGCGTTGTGCGTTTGTGATGAGTGTGTGAATATTAAATGCGCTTCAGCATCTTAATTTAGACATCCAGGGCTGTTGTCATTTTTCAGTGCCGTGACTTTGCTTTGTTTCGCTATAATCGGAGCTCGATTTCCGAGTCCTTGCTCCTTTAGCTTCTCTCAGATAACTTGCTTTTCCCCAGCACCGTACACTGGCTTTCAGCAGGGACTGCTGTGACAGAATCCATAACGACAGCTGTGGGTTTGTCCTGGCCTGAGTAGGAGGGAGAGCTGTGTGGGGTTTTTTAGCACTTCAGGTGAGATTTGTAGCTTCCCCTCGGTGCCTGGATGTGGCTTCCCTACTCCTGTGCAGCTTCTTATGCCAGACCAAGCTCTCTCAGGTGCTCTCCCTTCGGGATCCGAGGGACAGGGTGCAGAGACCTGCTCTGAAAACCGCCCTTACTTGAGAACAGTCTTTTTGCAAATTCCCATTGTGCTGCACTGATTGTGGCATTGTTAAGAGGGGGCTCCAATCAGGGTAGTTTCCTGATTGCTTTCCCACCGGGCTGGGCTTCGGAGCTCAGCAGAGACCTGACTAAAATTTGAATATTTGGAGTTATTTATGGATCTAAGATTGCTGTGGGATTTGGGAGACTCTTCACACCTTTTCATGTCAGACTGTTCTTATGTGGCATAACCAGACAGTGGCATAACAAGGAAAAATGTAATGAAGAAGGAAAACCACATGACGTCTTCAAGCTTTTTCATCTGCTGCTGATAACTTGCAGGAGGCTTTTAATGTGAGAATCTGAAATTAGTTGCTAATTTCCTTATTTGATGTTTCAGGCTTGCAGTCAGATTCAGGGAAAATATAATTACAATATATCTGGCAAGTCAGTTATTTGAGATACCCAACTTTTGTTGTCCTGAAGGGAGCCACAGAATTTACACTCAAAATAGGACTTGTCAGTTTAGAAAACCAGATTTTTGTTTTAAATTTTCCCCCCTTTCTAAACATATCTAAAACTACTTTGGGAAGCCCAAGGGACAGAATATGCCATCTTTTCAACTAAGGGAAACTGATGGCTTGTGTTTGTGCCAAACAAAGCTGGCGAATCTTCTCTGATCTCCTTTCCTTACCTGTGACATGGGTGGGTGATTGCCTTGTCTGCTGGTCTCCTTCCCTGTCCCTAGGAAATGTTTCAATGGCCCTGAATTTATTTGGCTAAAAAAAAAATTTTTACCTGTTTGAACCAGTGTACCAAGAAAAATAAACCTTTATTATTGCCAGAACCTCAGCAGTGCAGTTTGGATTTCCACACAAGTTACTAGGAGGTGTCTATAAATATGTCTATTTTATTTACATACATTGTATTTACACAGCTGTGGGGAACTCCCCCATTCTGATGTCTGCAGAGTGTGTGGGGTTAGAGGAAGTATTTGGAAATGGTTACTGCAAGAGCTTTGTACTTAAAGCTGAAATCTACACTGCTGTTAGCTCCCTGGCACTGGAATAACTTGTCTCCGGGCTCCTGTCTCACCATCACGGTGTTTTCTGCTTGAAGTCGCTGCTGCTCGTTAGAGACCCTCGTCCTCCTTCCCTGAGAAATGACAAGCATTACCGGGGTGTTTCCATCGATGTGCTGAGTAGGCGGTTAAAAATCACAGGATCTCTTTGGCCATATTTAATTGACTAGAAGATTTAAGTATTTTGTTTGAAGCTAAAATTCTGTGATACTAGTGATAAGAGCTAAATTATCTACCGGGGTGACCTATTTACAGATACAACAGAAATACCTGTGTCTTGCCTGTTTCTCCTTGATAACCTTTTAATTACTCGTTAAAAATCGGACTGAGTGACTGGTAGTTAATTACCAATCAGGAGAACAAAGCTTTTGATCTTAAAAAAACAATGGGAGGGAGGAGGAGAGGTTTGCAGAGATGCAAACCCGGGTTAAAATACACTGGGGTGCTGGCCTCAGGGGTGCTGGATTTGCTGGAGTTCAGTGCTGTTAGAGAACTTCCTGGAGAAATAAATAGTGTTTACCATCTGCTAACACACAGGGCTTGTATTAGAATTTTGTGTTGAGTCACCTTTGGTACTGTGACATATTCCTCTGTAGCTACCTCATGTCTCCAAGGTGACTACAGTTCTTTTTACTAAGGAGAAAGATAAATCAAACTGAGGGCCAGCTAAATCCTGTTGTTGTCTTTAGTTTCAGAAACTTCAGGATTCTACCTCCTTTTTTGCCTTAGCAGAGGCTTTTGTCGCTTCACTTTAATTCCATGGGGGGAAAAATAATGATGAAAAACCAGTTAGATTTAAGGTCTCTGCTTTTTAGAATAGAATATGCTTTTCTCCCCTCCTCCACCTAAGAAGATACTTGTTAGAGCTGCACCAGCAGCATTAGAGCCTTTTGCCAGTGGCCCCACGGTGTTTTTCTGGGGAAGTGCTGAATATGTAAACTTCATCTGTGAGATAATTGATGGAAGGAGATCTGAAAGTCCAGGAGAGCTAATGGATTTAATGCAGCTGCATCTGGGGCTGTTCAGTTCTGAGATGCTGCATTCACTTTTTCTGTGTTAGGAGTGTGGGCATCAGGATAAGTGTTAAAAGCTGATTATTAAATGGGGGTGGGAGCTTTTTCTCTGCCACTTTGCTGAATGTGGCAGGCTTGGGAGGAGGCCTGGCTTGGGTTTGGTCTTTCTGCAGCTGGTTAGCCCATGGGGAGAGGTCAGGGATGGAGAGATTTTGGTCCTGGGTAAAGGATCTGCTCTGGAGCCTTTGCTGGTCTGGTAGGAGCACAGCTTGTCTGTGGCATGACCTGTGCCATGTCTGGTAAAAGAGGGTCTCGTTAACAGTGGGAACCTTTTATTTGTGGCCACTGGATGAAATGCTAATTGGGAGGTAGTCCTCTGGCTGGTGGTTGTTCTGTATTTTCGGTGTTTTAGAATAGAATTTCTCCCAGGGACACATCTTCCTGCTGCGTTTTGCACAGGCTGTTGGTGGTTGTTGGGCCTTAAGGTGTTGCTGTTACTCAAATATTACTTTGTTTTCCGTTTGTTCTCAAAATTGTTTTTGTTTTCCTTCTAAATTCTGCTAATTAACCACGTTTACAGGTAAAATCTACTAGCAAACCTTGACAATGACCCTTGCTTTATATTAAGGTATGCTAAGCGTAGAAAGATTTGTCTGTAATTGGACAACATCGAATAGATTTTAATTAAGACTCTGCAATAGAACCATCTGCTCTTGATAGATCTGGGAGCGGTGACTACCATTAGTAACTGACACAGGTTTTGAATGGGTGAATTTAAGTAGTGTGTGGAAAGTCTAGGGAGGATCATGGTGTCCTTGGTCTTTTATGCCCAAGTTGATGCAACTCTTGAAGGCCTCCTGTCCCTCTGATGTTGAGTGATGGAGAAAAGGCAGGGGAAATGCTGGGAAGGGACCTTCGGTAGAACATTGCTGATGGCTTTGGCCAGTGAGGCCCAATGTGCAGGGCACTGAGACAGAGGTTTATTGGCCTCTGCCATTAACCTCTTGTTGCATCAGGTGCTGCACTTCCCTTCTCAGCTGTTCCTCCTGCAGTTTATCTGTGTTCTCTGACAGCACAGAGGTTTGCTGTTGGTAATACCAACAAATTCCCGAGGCCAGGATCTTATGGGCCGCTCCAACTGATGTTTGGTTTTTACTTAAGGCTTGTACAAAGCAGTAGAACCTTGTGAAGTCTGAACGTGATCCGATGTGTAATGCCTGGAGACCCTGCAGTGCCCACATTTACAGTGTTTGGGGAAATTCCATCTGCCTGACAGGATCTCTGAGAGCTTCCAGGGGGTTGTTCCTTTACGTTACGGCTGATGATAAAGACAACAGCTGTTCTGTATGGAGGATGTTGAGCATCTTTTGAGGTATGTATGTGGTGTTTTAGAATGATAGACATTTTCAGTCATCTTGAGTTGTTTATTTTGCACGGAGCTGCTTTTATTCTTTTAGCAGGACTGGCAATTTCCGAACCCAGTGGGTGAGCTTTTGGGGTTAGAGCAAGTGAGATTAGATTTTCTTTTTCTTTTTTTTTGGTGGTGGAGGGAGAGAAATTGAATTAACCCATAGCCCTTGCGTGGTTGTTCCTCATATTTTAGATTAGAGAGTGCTTTGAGAAGGAACAGGTCTCCTGTACTGACGCAGAGGAAGGGAGGAGGCAGCACAGGGAGGGTTCCGTGTGTTGCCGGAGGCAGTGTGGTGAGTTACGAGCTGTTGGCAATTAGTTATCGGACTCGTGTCACCCAGCTCCTGTGTTCCCATGGAGCTGTACGGTGAGAAGGTGACTGGTCCTCTCCCGCTTGCCTAAGAGCTTGTACAAAAAGTCTCTTGACGTTTTTAGGGCAGAATCAGCCCTTCAAAAATGAGTCCCCTTTCAGTCGGTAGATACTGATATCGGTTAGTGTGCAGATGGCCGCTTTCTTCACTGCTCATCAATGTGGGTCCCCTGTGGGGAGGATGCTGTGAGCAGAGCCATAGATGCAGGGTGGTGGGGGAGCACCGAGGGGTGCTGGGGTCCCTCAGGAGCAGAAGTCAGGTGTGTGTCTCACTCCTGCACTGAGCCCCACGGCTGCTCTGCTTTGTGGCGTCAGGCGAAGTAACTTATCTCAGTTTTCCCATCTCTAACATAACATCAGGTTGCATTTCTGCAAGTTCTAGCTGTAAAATGCTTAAGAGTCCCCAGCTGGAGGGTCTGCCTGGGAGGCTGGGGAGAGAATAAAAGCACAGACCAGGTAGAGTTCACAGCCAGGCCTTCTAATCCATTTTCCCAAAAGGAGTAAAAACGTGTGTACTTTTGCATTATCTTTGGAATGCAGTGAATATTTGGGTCAGGAAGTTTTTGCATCTACAGGGTCTGACCTTGAGAGTGTCTCAGGCACAGCACCTCTTTAGACAGTGTAGATTTCCCTTTTATCAAAATTAATGAAAGTCTCCAGGAAATGATACAATCTTGGGAGATCGTTGAAGATAGAATGGGATTGTGGAGGGCTATTACTTGCAGTCTCAAATAGAAAATTGACAAACCTTCGGTGCCCATTGACTCTAATTCATTATGCTCCTGTTGGGTGGCAGAGGGTGGCCCAGCTCCTTTTAAACCATTCAGAATTGGATTTTTGTGTGCTGCGAGAGCAACTGCTGACATCTGGTCCTTTTTCTTAATAAGGAATGTAATTGTTTGCGGTTTCGTAGCTGTTTTCCAAAAACAGAAAGGCTTCAGCTATCCAAAGGTGCAGTAATTGTTCTTACATCCTTAGTGATTTTTATAATATTTAGGCTTACAGCCGATTAGAGCAGCCATGGTGGAATAAAAGGTTTTAGGAAGGAGATAAATATTTTCATTTGAATTATTCTGTAGCTTCTATTGTCACTGATCCATGTGTAAATTAAAGTGTGAAATGCTCTTGTTCTAGCTTTTTTACAGAATAATTTTTTTTTTTAGCTATTGAAATCAGGACCCTTTAGCTACCCAGGTGCATGGTGAGGCGTCCTCTGACTCCAGTTGTTCCCAGTTTGTGTGTGTGGCAGAGGGAAGAAGTGACTGGTACCCAGGCAGGCAGTAGCTCTGGTGCTGCTGGATCAAACCCAGGGCTTTTCACCTCCACTGCGTTGTTTGTTACTGGGCTCTCCTGCTAAACACCAGCAGTTACCAACCTTTCTGTCCTGCTGCTGCTCAATATTCAGCATCACACAAGGTGCAAGTGAACAGAGAACTAGATATGATGTGAATCAATATTACAGTCTTTTTGGATACATCTTCATCGGCAGGAACAATGGGATTTGTTTCAGGTTTTTCATCACACAGCGTGTTTTCTAAAAAATCAAAGTTCTTAATAACTGACTTCTCTTCCTGCCCTGGCTGTGGAGGATGACTTGCGTTGTTTATTGGTTCTATTCCCGTGCTGCTTTTTAACTCTGAGCTTTATAGAAAGTAAATTTCTACTGGTTTCTTCTCGTGCGTTGCCAATATATTTTATTTCCTGATGTGTAAGTTGGTCTTAAGGAATTAGCGTAGGGATGCCCACGTTGTGGTGGGAAGTGAGTCAGTGGTTTATGTGGAAATTCCCAAGATGGATCGAAGCTGACTGTCCCGGGATCGTGTGGGAAGAACAGCTCTTGCTTACCTTTACATCCCCAAAGTGAATGTTTCTTGCAGTACTCGTGACTAAAGTCTAGTTCAGATCCTGGTTTCTTTATGCGTTAAGGAGTGGAAGGGATGCATGGACTTGGCAGATGAGACCTGGGCTCCTGCTGCATGGCAGCTTTGAAGCTGTAGCTTCCTGAGATTCAGGTGGAGAAATCGGGAGGAACAGGGTGGCATGTGTAGTCAGCATAAAACCATAATTAATTTTTTTTGCCCGATTGTCACCTACAACAGCATTTGGAACTAACTGTGGCTTATATCTTACCTTCAGTCCCACGCTACCTGTTTGCTGTGGACCTGATGGTTGGTGCTTTTCATCTGGGAAACTCTGCGTGTTCTTATTGAGGCTTCTGGGTGGTTAGAACTGGGGATGGTGGGGACTGGGGGTGCGAGAGGGTCTCAGGATTTGTGGCACACCTGAGAGCAGAGCCATGGAGCTGTGACTTCCAGCACCGAGGTTTCCAAAGCTGCCTCCCAGCTGAAGGAGCAGGAGTTAGGAAGTGGTGGTGGTGTTCAGAACGCTGCCAACCAGAGAACTTCTATACTTACTCAGCTTTTTTTGTGTTTAAAACCTTTCTGAACGTTGGTGTCTGTTTCAATGTGAAGTTCTTCAGGCTGTAGGATGCTGGTTTTGCACATTGTGCAGCAAAAGAGTTAATTAGTGTTACTGAGGGGCTGGGGTGAATACTGGGGTGTTCACGACACATTCCGGGATGATAAAGCCTTGTTGTTCACCAGTTACATTGCGTTTAGCAAAAAGCCTTGTTTGATTCGCAGGGGGTTCCAAAGCCTCAATTTTCCCATTTACTATTTTTTACACCTCTAAGATTTTAATTTTTTTAAGAAAGCCAAAAATGACCTAGAACTGCCAAGTTTTGAATTGACACTGCTGAGCCTTACCTGGTTTATATCCAGACTTGGCTTTGTTTACTCAGAGTATGAGCTCAGATTTGCCAAGAGGCTAACTAAAATTTGGTGAACTTTTCTGTGCATTTGTGGGTTTTTTTGGCTTGTAATAACAAGATGGAAAATACAGGTGCCAAAGCTTGTCAGAGGTCTGCTTGTTATCTCACTGCTACCTGAGAAAGTTCAGGAAAAATAAGCATGGGAAGGGACAAAAATAATAAATTAAGTCCAAATCTGTGGTTTTCCTGTTCTGTAGTGTGGAATATTTTCTATTCCTCTTTGGAAAATTCAATTTATTGAAGTTTAATGCCTAGTACCTGTTCCCAGTTTGAGCTGTGAAGGCCTTATATGTTTGAGATGGCTGTGCAGGCTTCAGGCTGTGTAAATGACACTTTTCCAGTGGGAATTGACCCAGATGAGCCAAGAAATCCATCCAGGCTGGAACTTAAGCCCTGTGAGTGTCCCTAGAGAGGATTGTGTTAGTTAATGAAGGCTTTGTCAGGGTCGGGGGAAGCGAAGGGCTCCTGGGGCTTGATGAATCGTGCTTGGCTTAGAGAAGGGAAGAAGGTGGAGTTGATTCCTAAGTCATCTGGCTCAGGGGCTTGGGTTGCCTGAAGTTGGATTGAGGAGTGTTTACGAAGTGCTAGATTAAATTTTGGGAAAAAAAATGTAGGTGTAGCAGATGGCATCGTGCAGGAAGTTAAGGGGCAGAGAGAACTACTTCCCTAATGCTTCTTACTGCCTTGATAAGAAAAATATATAGTAAAGTATGTCAGAGCCAAGGGATTATATTGTTTTAAAAGCAACTTAATTGTCAACCAAGGGGGCAGAGGAGATGGTTAGAAAGTAGCTTGGGATAAAACCAGACGTGGTGTTGGTTGGCAGCAAAGTAGCTCGGAGTAGCAATATACAAGGAGTTAGTGCTGCTTGAAACACGCCTCTGAAGGTATTTGTTCAGGATCTGTTTGTAGCTTGACTCAAAAGCAGCTCGGTTTTGAGCATAAATCATTCCAAGAAGTCGAGTAAATCCAAATGTGAGCTGATCCTGCTGCTCGTCTGTCGTTACAGTGTCCTTTTAAGTTGGCTGAGATTTTCTTTTCTTTTTTGGTCCAGAGTGTAGTTTCAGCCTTGCAGGGAGGTTCCAAATTAAAGGACAACTCTCTAAGTAACACCACCGAGTTCTGCCTCGCAGACAGAACTGACTTTTGCATGTCAGCAGCTAGAAGCATTCTCAGATTATGCTCTGCTTGTTTTATTGATGATTAATGAGAACATTTTATGGTACCAGTTATTCTCTCAATATGGGTTTAAAAAGAAAATGAAGCTAAGGTGCTGTTGTAACTGCTGTTTCTTTATTAAAGTAATACAGAGAGGAAGGGAGGAAAACTAATGACCGCTGGGGAAAAAACTCTGAACCAGAGAAGCCTGAGGAGAAGCTTCATGGAGAGATGGGTCTTCTCAGTTGGGTGTCTTTTTGTCCACACTCATTGGAATCGGGGTGAAGATCTGTGTGGTTCTGGCTGAAAGCAGAGGGGATGGGGTGTGTGAGAGGCAGAGGTGATGGAGGGTGGGGGGGTACGGCCCGGGGGGGGTTACAGCTGGCAGAGGAACAGGCACTGGGAGGTGGTTACTGGGTGGACAGCAGGGTGGTGGCATGGAAAAGCCCTCCTGGAGACAGGGCTTACTCTGAATATCACAGACAATGATTCGTGAGGAACAAAGACCTGATGCCTTCAGTTCTACAGCAGCATCTGCCTGTCACCCCTTTGCCAGCTTTGCTCAAGTAGTATTTGATCTGCAGGGTGGTTCTCTGGGGATTTGGCCTGTGATTTGGAGGAGACAAACTCCTTCAGGATGAAAGATGATTTCTAAAACTAAGATGCTAATAGGAAAGACAAGATTTCGTGTGTGTCCCCTACGCCCACCAGCAAGTGTGTCTTTAAAGAAAAAATCTGCTACCTCTAAGTCGATCTGAGGTGGGATTGGTTGCTGTGGAGAAATTCCCATATCTCTTGCATTTACTCTTTCTTGGTTTACGTTCTGTGGAGCAGCCCTGAGAAGAACATCTTTGAATGACCACTGGCTTTGCATGTGCCTGCAGTTCTAGTTTCCCCCAGTACTTGAATATTTAAATGTAGATCCATACGGATTTCTGAAGGATTTCTCCTTGCAGCAGCTGGAGGATGGTGCTTTCACATCCCTGTCATCAAGACTGAGAGCTGCAAGTGTTCATTAATATCACTTGTGTCCATAGCAAAGATTGAACGTATATTTAGCCTCTTGTTGAAGGTAGTGAGCTTCCTCATTTGTGTGTGCGCATGAGCCAGCTCTCCAGCTGAATAAGCCGTATAGCACTTGATTCAAAGTCAACTGGAAGTTACTGGGCTCTCTCTGTTGGCCCCAGCTGATGATGGATTAGTTGAACGCTTCATGAGAGCACCTTTCAGATGCCCGGAGGTTGGCTGCTGCCCCGTTAGCTGGGCACAGAGTGTGAAAGGAGACTCATCTTCTCCTTCAGACTGTTGTCCAAGGGGCAGCTCCCTCTCCGAGCTGTTTTCCCAGCACAGCCCCTTATTCAAGACTTAATTTGAATATTGTCCCGGGATAGCGCAGGGGTGTCAGACTAGCACCTACAAAAACGTGTCATTTAAACTGTAGATAGTGAAGAAGTTCATTTGGTGGGAAATTTTCTTTAATAGGTGCCTTTAAATTACATGCAGGAAAAAAATCACTGAAGTATGGTGTAGTGTAATTTAATGCTGGGTTAAACGATGCAATCCAATGCGTTTTCATTAGATGTTCTGAGACACTTCTCCAGCATTTATGCTTTAAAGGCTGTTGGATTGCCAGCTGCAATAACTATTTTGATTGCAGCCTGAGCTGATGGTGGGCATCCTACCAGAAAAATAATGTGCTCTGTTTTAATTATGGCACCTGCACTCCAAAACGGGCGCCTGCGTCACAGTCTATGATACAGTTGTACTTGATACGGGGGAGAAGGATAATATGCAACAGATGGAGGTGAGAGTGGTTGTGAAGGGGCTGAGATGTGGTCTGTCCTGGCGGACTGGTGCAAAAGAAGTGTTTGGTTGTGGGTTGAACCCGCTGAGCAGAGCACTCAGTGGGTCTTTGCTTGGTGCTTGGCTCCTTTCACGGATGGATGGGCTGGTTTTCCACTGGGGAAGGACTTTGGGGTGGTAGGGGAGGTGGTGATCCATCACCGAGGTGAGGCAGGGCTGCAGGAGGAGTGGGGAGCTCACACCCCAAGTTGGTGTGTGTGGAACTACAGAGACTCTTGTTACAGACGTGGGGGTTGTAATGGCACCCAGTTTTTATTGATGTTGGTTCCAGCAAACCACCTCTTCAGATATTGCTGTTCTGCTGCAAACGGGGACTCCAGCACCAGAAATATTTTCAATGTTGGTGGCAAACCCGAGGGCAAAGAGTGAAGGAGGATGCAAATAGAGTAGAGGATTTCTCTCTTGATTTGTTTTGGTATATTGATTTTTTGCTGTACTGTGAAGCAAGGGCAAGCTTATGAAGTGGTATTTCTGGCACTGGTTTAGTTTGGTTCCTCACAGTAGGAGCAGAATTAAGCCAATGAAAAACACATTGAAAATCTCACACAATCAGTGTTGGCTCCAAGCAACTTAAGGGGATAATCACTCAATAATCCATTTGGCCAGAGGTACAGAAGAAATGGAAGATGATTATTCATGCTGTTATTACCACCCTCACCTTCTTGTTATGGTCCTTAAAAACAAAACCAAGGAACAGAGTTTGCTGCTTTTCTTTCTCATTAGCGTGTATATTTGGTTTTTTATTGCCACACTAAATAACAGTGATGTCAGAATTACTGTTCCATGCATGAGGCTGTTGGGGAATGATTTCATGTTCTGTCTGCCATCGTGTTGATCCCCATGCTTTAAATTTGCCTGGGCTGCAGATTTAAGGAGGAAAGCAGGAGGAGGATGGTTTTGGGGCCAGGTCAAAAGAAGGCAGGGTGTCCTGCCAAGCCTGTGCTGCTCCCGGCGTCTTTGGAACAGGAGCGCTGAGGTTTAACAGGAGGGATTTGAGCATGAGCCTTGTTAAATCAGTGTTTCTTCAAGAGGATACAGCCTGTGCTCTTGTTTGGAGAAGATCAGAAAATCGGAAGAAGGAAAGAAATTGCAGTGGTGTGTGTTGGTTGAAGGCTTAAGAGGAGAAATAACTTCTGTTCTGACTGTAGCTGCTTCCCATGAGGAAACGGGGGATTCAATCTAATTTCTAGCACAGGTTTGCACTGCGGGAGGAGATATGGAAACTGGTGGCACAGAGGGCAGGAGTTGCTAGATGGGTATTTTTCTTATTGAAGCAGTATTTCCTGCTTCCTTCTGAGTAAATTTAGTTGTGGCACCAACGGGGGCACTTTCAATCTTGTGTGGGCAGAAAGGCGGTTTGATCTGAAGGGGAAGGCAGTGCTGGGTCACGTTTTGTGCCGTCAAGCAGCCCATTTTGCTCTGCTCGCTCCAGGGACAGTAGACAGACTCAAATGAAATCAGAAAGTAAAGGACCCAGAGAGATGGTTGGGTTTATTAATTTTTAGAAAGCTCAGGAAGCCCAGAGGTTCCCATGAAAATTGTCTCTTCAGTCAATGTAGAATCTACAGAAAGGCTGAGAACAAACTCTTGGTTACAATTTCATGCCCTTCTGCACAGGCCATCCCTTTCTTTTAAGGCCCTGTAACTAGAAAATAAGAACACACGCTTAAGGGCAGTGTTGTTTCAGGCAGCACTTAATTCCCGTTGACTCCGGTGGGACACGAGCTCTTGCTTACAGGGAATCAGACATGGAAATCCTGCCCTGAGTTAAAAGCAACATCTGCAAAGTGGGGTCCTCCCGGTCCATCGATTGTGAACAGAATCCACAATGCAAAAAGCTTAGTTCGGAGAGAACTTTGGATGTAAAAAGCATCAACTACCCTTAACTAATTCCTAGATAGAGGAAAAAAAACCCCAGCAGTGGGGTGATTAGACAGTGCAGAATTGACAGGTTCTGCTGTACATTGTTTTTTTTTTTCTAAAACTAGTCTGTGCATTTCCAGAGTTTTTTGAGGACATGAAGCCATTTTAATTAAACTGCAAAATAAGTTAATAAAAACTATGGTGCTCTTCCTCAGTTCTGTGAATGGTAAAACTGTCTCAAATCCTTAAAAAAAAAAAAATCCAAAACAAAAAACCCCAGGACCTTTTAATAAACAGGAGCAATTGTTCTTCCAGCTTGTCCAGACAATGGATTTTATGCCGCGAGTGGATAAGTGCTTCCTTGGTGACATTCAGACTTGACTGCCATCGTTGGCTGGCGACTGCTTGAACTTTGCCAATAACTGGAAATTTTGCTTTAATAAGGTTCTCAGGCAGAGCATGTCAGCTTTCATTAGCATTGAATCTATTTGAAATAATATTTAGGTTTACTAAATCAGGGCCAGAGGAAGAACAATGGGGAAGTTCAGGCAGAGTCTCTGGGTGTTCCCGAGGGGCTGGTGGCAACTTTAGGGAGAAGTTGCTTGGGCTGGAAAATGTAGTCTACTGGTGCCTGAGCCCATGGCCAGGCAGGTTGGTAACCCCCAAAATGAAGGAGCTGTTTTTGTTTTATGTGCTGCTTTTTTGTTTGTTTGATTATCTATATTTCAGGAGGAGAAATGCTCTGGATCAAATATTTACTTATAGGTATTTCTTAAGGAGTCAAAGTGCTTTGTATCCCGAGCAATCTCTTGCCCAAGACAGACAAGCTGCTCTGTGAAAAGATTTGGGATAAACCTCTGAGTATGTGTCTAAGGAGCTTTTAAACTGTCTTTCTTACCATAACCTGTTTATCTCCTGCTACTTGTGCCCTTGTGATCCGGCTTGAGCACTCCTGATCTTGACCGATACCGTGTGGCAGCCAGTTCCTTCAGCTGCTGTGGATTCTGCAGCTCTGTAGAAGTCTGGTTTTAGGACAAGTTGTCAGACAACAGGGATTTGCACCTGAATTTCTGTCCTTGATAACGGCAGCCAAGAATCTGATAGGAAATTGCTTTAAAGCAACTGTTCCTTATGTAAATCTATTATGTAAATCACCTTAGCCAAGCGTAAGGAGGAAGCTTAGAAGTTATAAAACTGTAATTGTTTGTGAGAAATACATGCTAGCTGTTCTTGTCAATACAACGTCAGCGATTTAGTGTTTGGCATCTAATAATGCCAGTTTAAAAATCGTTTGCCGAACAGGCTTTTGTAATCCAATTAATGGTTGTCCTTTAGCTCTGAGTCTGTGAGGAGAGTGGGTGGGAGGGCAGGAGGCCTGGGCTGAGGGTCGTTGGTCTGTTCCCCAGACTGGTCACCTTCTCCTGTGGTTTTTCCTGCTCCCACCTGGGGATGTGGGTTTATTCCAGGCAGTTCCTACAATACATCTGCAGCATCATCCGTGCAAACGGTTTTGTATCTGTGGGCTTTGAGCTCCTCAGTGAGTTAGGGAGGTGTTCAGCATCACAGTCTTCCCTGCTACGTACTAGATATCAGGATTTAGGGTGAAAAGTGCTGTCCTTGGGATTCTTCTTGCAGGGGTAGTTGGGTGGAGGGTTGGAGAGGATTCCTGGAAACTTCAAACCTTATCCATTGTGAAACTAGAGAACAAATGCTCTGAAGGCAGCCACCTTGGTGGGCTTTAATTAATTGGTAACATCAGTTTTTCCTCTGGTTCTGTTCTGCTGTTTTAGTTTGTGTTCAATTTCATGTAGCTGGTATGATGCTTCAGACCCTTATCTAACATGTTTATTTCAAAGTTCTCAGAATGTGTTATGAGTGTTATTGAATAATGTCTTGGGCTCATTCAGCAACTTTAAATATTGCTCCTGTCTTATGGATGGGGAAGGTTGTTGTGACGGGCTCAGTGGCTGCTTGGGGATCACAGAGCTGGGGTTAATGGAGCGCTGCGGCTGTTGTTAGTGAACATGGTGTGAAGCAGATAGAGGTTTAAAACACAATCAGTGAAGAAATACATGGGTAGTTGTTCTGGTAAGCCAGAAGGTGCTAAAAGCCCAGGAAGGGTTTTCCCATCCCTTGTTGAGCCACTGTGGAATTCCAGCAGAACCAGCCTGTTTCCTTCAGCCACAAACTCCCCCCTCCAGGCAGTGGTGCGTTGGCTGCTGTCCCCTTTGGTAACAGGTCAGAGGCAGAAATGGTGAGTGTAACCTTCCTCTTCGTTTCTTCCAGGTTAACGGGTTTCCAGTTGCCTGCTCCCATTGTGAGTACGGGGGTTGTGCTCTCCCTGTGGCTTGTCAGTGATTACGCGGTCAGTGCCCAAGGCTTCCAGGCGAACTATGAAGGTAAGTCTGCCCCGAGGGGTAACTCTCTTCAGTTGTAACGTTGGGCTGATGGCAGGATGTGAAACTGAGGTGCAGAGTTTGTTGTACAAGACACGTACCTAGACCAGACACTTAACCCAAGATGAAGTGCCTGGTTCTTAAGTAATGTTATCCCTTTTTTTTTGTTTTTTTTCAGAATTCAAATTGCTGATTCTTTTCAAGTGTAATGTTGTTTTTTCCCTTCGACATCTGTGCTCAAAACATTTTTCTGAAGCTCACTGTAACGGCAGAGCTAGAATGACTGAGAAGGGAAGGGTAATGTGGGATTTGCCAGTGGAATCTGTGAGATTCCAACAAGAGCATCGCCCCGGGCAGCCACTCTGCTTCTCAGCTGAGGGAATGGGGACTGTCGGGGATGCTCTGAGATCAGTGCCTTTTGCCTTTACATACTCTTCATTCATATATCTCTTTTCTTCTCCCTGCACCTTACTCCCCAGGTATTTAAATTGCTGTGTATCTTGTCATACATCACGTCCTGTGGTTGTGGAGGGTAAAGGATTGCGTGTGAAGGCTTGGTAGTTTCCAAAAGTCTTGGCTCTCTCTGGTGCTGGAATTTATCAGAGCTGGGAAAGAACTCTTTCTATTGCTGTTTGTAACAGGAGCTGGAACTGATGGGTAAATGGCAGATTAACTGGTTTAAAATTTGAGTTACATCTACATTGATTATTGAGCCTAGAATGTTGTTCCTATCTCTGTAAATGTTTTTCTTTGGAGTCCTTAGAAGTTCTCAGCCTTTATGATAATTTTTGGTAATGAGTCCTACCGGACAATTACCCAATACATTAAACCAAGCAGATGCCTTCATTTAGATGATATTGTGATCTCTCAGCGTATTCTGCACTTGACGATTGTTCAGGTTCAGGGGAAATCTGTTTAAATATCTTCCAATTTCTGATTAGAACCTTTGCTCTGCCTCGAGGCGGCAGTGACACTGAGGTTTGTTATTATTCAAGAGGCGCTGGGTGCCTTAGGAGGTGTTCGATGTGGTGGGGTCACAGCTGTGGGAGACCATGCTCCAGTTGTTCCCAGGGTAGGTGTCTCTGCTGGGGATGCTGGAGGTGCGTGGTGGCCCTCGGGACTGGTGGGCACAGCCAGGTCCTATGGCTGTGGCAGAACTTCAGCTAGAACATGTGTCAGTCGCTGCCTCTGGTAGACGTGACAGTACATGGCCCCCAAACTGTGTGACGGAGGACACGTAGCTGTCTCTGTACTTTCTTGACATTTAGAGTTCATTTTTTTGGCGTTTAGTTACACACAGTTACTTGTACACTTTTATTTCTTGGTGGTTTTATATTCTCTTGATGCAGCAGGTGATCTTGTACAAAGAGTTCTTCCAGGGCTGCCCTTTAGTCACGTATATTTTAAATTATCTAAAGATTGTTTGACTGGGGAATTAAGAGGCTTTAAAGCAGGTAACTGAGCGCATCTCCAAGGGGAAAACAAAAGGACTTACAGTGTACCCTGAGCCACACAGTGTTGGTGGAAATGAAAGTTCCATTTTGAGGGAGAGAGAGGGGTGGATTTGCCAAACCTGCTGCTCCGAGTCTGCCTCAAAACAAGCCACTTGCTCGATGTTTGGCTTGTTGTTAACTAAGACTAAAGGAGGAGATAAGTGCATTTTTGATCAAAGGGGCATGCTGCTGCTGTAATGCCATTTCAGTACATTGATAATCTACAACCCAGTGAATAGTTTGTGATTCGATAATTCATGTTTAAAGACAGAGCGATGCATCAGAGTCCTTGCCGTAAATGGCTCTTTTATGATCTGCTATCAAAGCCTGTTCATTATTCTCCATCTAAGCAATCATTGGGAAATGCACCAAAAGAAACAGGATTTTAAAATTGGAACAAAAGACCTCAGGAACATTTCTATATTTATTTTTTTTTTTTTAAAGGAAGATGGGAAGAAAGTACATTGTTGGAGGCATCAAAGTGCCACAAACCCCTTGTACTTACCCTGGTGTCTGCTCTAATCCGACCCTCTGGGAAATAGATAAATTTCAGTTGGCTTTATCTGAGTTAACATCTTCCTTGCTTATCTAGTACAATGCCTGCGTGATAACATCTCTTACAAGCAATATCTTGAAAACAGCAGACTTCTCCAGCGCATACCTGTGTAGATGTTTCTTCGTTTCTGGCTGGTTTTGGTACTTTTTGTTGGCTAAAACAGGGAGCTTGTGTGCGGGGGTGGCAGGATCTGTTAAAGAACGTCTGCGCTGTGAGAAGTTCAGAAGTGCTTTAGGAACGGACAGGCAGAATGAGCTTCTAAAAGGTCTGCAGAGGGTTTTTCCAAGCCCCAGGTTGAAGGCAGGAGCCAGCGGTGGAATCTGAGGACCAGCCAGCTCCAGGGCTGCTGCTGCTGCTGCTCCCTTCGTGAGCTGAGTTTTCTGACTTCATTATATGTTACTGTCTTTGCTGTTAGATCTTCTTCCTTAACCCTCTTTTCCTCACTGTCTGCTTTCCTCATCTTTCCTCATGTAGTCTGGTGTGCGGTGCCAACTTGTTTCTGTCGGATTTCATTGTCTGATTCTTCAGCTTCTCCCATCTCTTGCTGTTTGTTGTGATTTTTCTCAACATGCCAAATATTGTTTCAAAGACTTGGCAAACGGTAGGGACTCTGTAGCCCTTCTTCCGCTGTGGAAGACAGCGTTGAGAGCAAACAAAGGCTGATGTTCTCCTTCCCCAGCCGTCTCCCAAGTGGTTGTGACAGGATGATGCTGCTGAGGCTGGAATGATCTCTGGGTCCCAGGAACCAGGAGCTCAGGGCTCCAGAGACCTGGTTGCTCTTTCCACTCGTGACACGGATGGTTCTGCGCCGTCTCGTGTTGGTCGTGTAGTTCGGGTTTCCCGCTTCCGAGTTGTGAAATGAGGTCAGAATAGCTCCTCGTCGCACATGCTGTTACGAATGTGTGTTGTGATTGTGCATGCAGCATCTGGGGGGTGCTGTACGACGTTGGGAGAACGGGAGAACCCGCAGGAAATCACAGCTGGGGGAGAGGAGAAATGGCGAGAGCGGCACAAATAACTGTCATTAAGTGGGTGATGTGGAAAAAGGAACGGGGCCAACCATTACGGGGCGACTGGGAATGGAAGATTGTCAGCTCTTTCGTGCTGAAATGCAAGAACAGAGAAAATTTCATTTCCATTTAAATGTAATACTTTGATCTGAAGGTAATTTTCTTACTTAAGAGATTCTTCTATTAAATGCAAGCAGTTCTTAGGAAGCTCCATTTCAGAACATATGATTTAGAAAATATTTAAATTAAGGGCTTTCATGCTTTTAGCATCCTTAAATTTGTTTTTTTCCTCTTAAACTGTCCCTTGAATTCCACATGATTTCACAATTAGCCTTGTTCACCCTCAGACTGGGATCTTTTTTCCTTTTTTTTTCCTTTTTCTTTTTCTTCCTTATGACTAAATGATTCTTCTTAAAAATCCTAACCAGCTGTTTTAGAGTCTTGCATTTAATTTCAGCTGCAGGACAATTTCAAAGTAGAGACAGCTATAAATGAGCTAAGTTAGAATTGTACTAGATGTGAATCTTGAGAGTCTCGTCTTGTGCAAAATATTCCTGAAGATTTAATGATCAAAAATGACCAATGCTTCCATTTATTGCTTCCCCTACAAGGGGTGTGAAGCTGGTATTAAAGGCACAGGCCTGGACTACAATGTGACATTAATTACAATCACTGCTGCTGCACACCTGATGAATACATAGTAAGTTGACATTTAAAATTGGGCAAGTCTTTTACAATAAGAGGAAAATTGATATAAATTCCACATAATTTCCTCAATAACGCTAATAACAGCTCATGATGAATAGCGGGTGGGCTTTTTCAGTTTACTAATGTAGATATAAAAGTGACATTATTATTTGTAAGCCATTACTTCTTGGCTGCCTTGTTAGTCTTTGAGGGTATGAAAAATAGAAAGGGATTTAAGGAGAGATAACACAACCTGCTCCTTATCACCCCGACTGGAGAGTGATGCTCTTGTGAGCTTCGTGACCCTTTGTGCCTTGGGGGGCTGCACAGGTCCTTCTTTCCCAGACTCTCCCAGTGTTTGTCAAGCACTAAGCAGGCCACCAGAGCCCCGGTGTCTTGCATAAAATGTCCTTCTGCTGTGACTGTGTCACAGCTTCTGCCCAGGTTGGGGTGTTTGGTGGCTGCTTGGGGCAGGGCTGGGCAGAGTGGAGCAGCACCAGCCTTGGAGCCCAGCATCTGAGCTTTGTGCTCTGGTGGATGGGGACAAAAGGAGCAGAGGAGAGGAGTAAAGAGGATAAATAGCCCCGAGATGAGAAGCTGTGACATGGAAGACCAGTGGCTGACTGAGCTCATGGAACCCTGCTGGCTGGAAACGGTGTCTCTGTGTCCCGAGGGGGAAACAGAAGACCTTTCCTTGGGCTGCTGACCAGATGGGGGCTTCAAGCAGTGCAGAAAGCTGCAGGAGGCACAGGGGTCTCGTCTGAGACCTCTCCCTGCCGTGGGCAGGGCAGTGTTGTCCAGTGGATTCCTAGTAGGACCAGGAAGGGGGTGGGTTCTCACTCTAACCTTGTCCCTGTCCTGCTCTATGGGTGTTCCCAAGTCTCACCGTGCCCCAGTTTCTTTTCCTCAAACGGGACTGGATTTTCATTCGTGGTGCTGGGTTCTAACAGTGAAAGTGGTATCTTGGAGAAGAGGGACGCAGTGATCTTGAGTGCTCTTTTCAGGAATCCTCATTTATGTTATCTTTGGCATTTTCATGTTAACTTACTACTTTTTTTGCCCCCAAAGCAAAGTTCAGTGAGAACCCCCTGGAGAGAATGGGGGTGTCTTGGGCTCTGGGCTCCGCTGCTGTGGAAAGCAGCAGGATTTAACAGTAGGTGAAGATTTTCCTTCCCAAGACATCATTTTTGATTACAGCTGCGACAAATTTGATAGCTGCAAACACTAAGTGCCTGATTGAAAAGAAACAATTATGCCTAGAAGAACACTGCTTATTTTAAGAAATTAGAAGTGTTTAAATACAGAGGGAAACAGCCCCAAGTAAATGGTGCTGTTTTCCTTCATAATAAATACCCTCCTCTTTCTCAAGCGCAAATATCTCATTCTTTAGAGGGTTGTTTGTGGAGTTGTGCACACATATTTAGAAAATACAATTAAAAACTGGTTCCTGTCCCTCTTTGACCATTCCTTTTGATAAACCTGGAGGAAGTTTCCCGCTGCTGTGCTGCTCTGTGGATGCATCTCCACTGTCCATAACCTTGGAAACTGCTTCACTTCCTTGTTTTCCCTGTTTTAGAACTTGAAACCTTTCCTGAAGAGGTTAAATCCTGATTGTTGCAAATGATATGGAGTGCTGTAAAGAGAAACTGCCCGAATTTTGTACATAGGCCCACCATATGGAGAAGCAATGACATTGCAGAGGATGGTAGCAGGTTACCCAGGAGTTCTCATCTAATGCTATGTAGCAAAAACTGTAAAATTAGTTTATTTTGCTGCAGTAGCTTGCTTAGAGCATTCAAACCGACCAAAGAGATCCTAAATGGGCTGTGCTGGCCTGATGCATTTCCTAATAATACTCAATGTTGCTCTGTTTTGTCATTAATGTTTGTATCTCAGCAGGTTTGCACATGAGTGGGCTTGTTTGGGGTCTCGTTGCTGTTTTCAAATGGCTGTAAAAAAACCCCCAGATTATTCTAGAAACAGCAAGAACTCCACAGATCGGGGTTGAGTGTTGATATTCCTGTGTCTGCAATACCCCAGTCCATTTTAATGTGGGGGGGATGGAAAAAGCGTGGTTGACCATAGTGAACATCGTGCCTGAAAGAAAGGGTAGGAAGAAAAACAGGGTGTTATCCTTTTTGTTGTTTGTTGCCTGATGAGTGGGGAAAAATCCTGGAGAGAAGTGGGAATCTCAGGCCACACTGGGGAGGCAGGTGGTGAGGGAGGTCATCCTTCTGGGTTCTGGGCTCCCCAGTTCTAGAAGGACAGGGATCTGCTGGAGAGGGTACAGTGGAGGACCACAAAGATGTTGAGGGGCCTGGAACATCTCTCTTCTGACGAAAGGCTGTGGGTCTTGGTCTTTTTAGTCTGGAGAAGACTGAGGGGGGATCTGATCAACCTCTACAAATATTTAAAAGGGTGGGTGTCAGGAGGATGGGGCCAGTCTTTTTTCAGTGGTGCCCAGTGACAGGACAAGAGGGAATGGGCACAAACTTGAACATAAGAAGTTCCATCTCAACATGAGGAGGGACTTCTTCCCTGTGAGGCTCGAAAGGCTGTGGGTCTTGGTCTTTTTAGTCTGGAGAAGACTGAGGGGGGATCTGATCAACCTCTACAAATATTTAAAAGGGTGGGTGTCAGGAGGATGGGGCCAGTCTTTTTTCAGTGGTGCCCAGTGACAGGACAAGAGGGAATGGGCACAAACTTGAACATAAGAAGTTCCATCTCAACATGAGGAGGGACTTCTTCCCTGTGAGGCTGGCAGAGCCCTGGCAGAGGCTGCCCAGAGAGCTGGTGGAGTCTCCCTCTCTGGAGACATTCAAAACCTGCCTGGACACGTTCCTGTGGGACCTGCTCTGGAAGAGATGATCTCCAGAGGTCCCTTCCAACCCCATGGCATTTTGTGAGTCTTTTGCCACTCTCTGAGGAGAAATAGCTGCAGGATAAGGGCCCTGCAGCAGTAGGGCCTCCTGCTCCTCTCTGTGCCAGAACATCTGGCCCAGATGTGCTCAGGGATGAAGTGGCCAGGAGCAGGAGAAGGCTTTGCACCCTTGGCTTCACCCCTTGTGTTGTGGGGGTCCCGGCGGGCGCATGAAGTGCTGTCAGAGCACCCAGCTCCATGCAGCACAGCGCGCTTTCTGGGTCCGTGAGAATCCGAGATCCCAAATGAGCAGCAGCAAAGCAGCGTGGTGTTGTCAATAACATTGAGTGACAGGATTGTGTTCCACGGCGCAGCGTCTGGAGGAGAAGTGGGTTCATAATTAGATTTAAAGCATTGCGTTGGATTTGATTCTGCCTCTTAAGTGTGTTCCACCTAATGTAAAAAAAAAAAAAAAAAAAAAAAAAAAAAAAACAAAACCAATAGGTCTGCCTGTCGTGTGGCTTCAGATGGTTTTTGATGGCTGCTCTTTGGAATCTTTCCACCACGTCTCAGCTCTGTAGTCGTGTCCCCTGTTTGTCATCGGCTTTTTGCGATGTGCAGCTACCGTTTCACTCACCGTACCACATAGAGATTGGAAGCATTGAGTTTTCCACAGTCACTGATCCGTTTGGCCATGTGTTTGGGGGTGGTGGGTGCAAGCTCAGGGAGAGAAATGGTCAAGTTGTGTGGATGGTCGAGGTTAGAGCGTGAGTTCCTGGGTGCTTTGTGATTCTTTGGTTCTTGCTTCCCATTGCACTGACCTGTGCTGGAAAAACTGGTGTTGGCCTGACAGTGGGTACATAGACTTGATGCTTTAGATGCAATGTTAAAATAAAAACAGAAAATAGAAAGACTGCTTCAGCACTTCACAGTGTTTTAGGCAAGCAGTTGTTTTATGAACATCTTCTAAAGGGCAAAAAGCCACCTGAGAAATCTGGAGTTGGCTTGTAAAGCCTGTTTTGCTATTTGTTTCCACTTGTCTTTATCTGTTTACTCCTCTTTGTTCCACAGAGGAATCTGTTCTCATGGTCAGAAGCATATTCCAGTCATCAGTGGCGTTTCAGCCTTGAAAGGGAAATGAATGGCAAATTGGCATGACAGTGGTGACTCAATTATTTTTCACAGCCTTGGCAGGAGCCGGTGTAAGAGCTGCTCAGTCGGCTGATGGCAGATGATGTCCAATAAATTTGCTGAAATAGAATCAAGCAAATAAGCCAGGTGTTTGCCCCTTGCAGTGTTTATGAGCTTGGTGCTATACCAGGTAGCCCAGCACTCATAAAACAAAAATCTCCATTAGAAGATGAAGAAATAATTGGAAATAGCTGTGCTGGCTGCTGTGTTTCGCAAGGGTGGCGCCGGAGACTTGTGCTTGGTGATGAGCAGGCACCTCTCGAGGTAGAAGGAACGTTCAGTGCAAATTCCTCCTGGAGCATAAAGCTGAGATCAGCCCTGTGGGCAGCTGAGGTGCAGTTTGGTTGTCACTGATGGAGCCTCTTGTGGGTGATGCAAGGTCAAGTGCTGGTGTGGTGGTGCCAGCTGTAACATCGGCTTTAAGACAGCAGCCAGTGCTGGGCACTTGTGAAGTGCAGGAGCTGCGTCTGAGAGAGGGGGAATACCTTAAAATCAGCTTTGTGTGTGCTCCATTGGCTGTCAGAGTGGGAGGAGACTGTGACTCACACCTGAGTGTCATAGAACCATGGTTTGGGTTGGAAGGGACCTTAAAGCCCACCCAGTGCCACCCCCTGCCCTGGGCAGGGACACCTCCCACCAGCCCAGGTTGCTCCAAGCCCCCTCCAACCTGGCCTTGAACCCCTCCAGGGATGGGGCAGCCACAGCTTCTCTGGGCAACCTGGGCCAGGCTCTCACCCCACCCTCAGAGCCAAGAATTTCTTCCCAATATCTCAGCTCAATCCCCCCTCTTTCAGTGTCAAACCACGTGTGCCCCCGAGAGAGCAGAGCTTCCCGCAGCAGATGCCCAGGTGGGGTCCAGGGAACCGGGACACAGAGCCTGGAGATGCCCCCAAAACCTGTCAGTTGGATTTCCTCTGATTGCACTGGATCTTCTTGGTGCAGTCATTTTAATTCCAGAGCCTTGCTGGTGTCTGGCACCCATCGGGGTGGGGAGGGGAACCTGGAGCATGTGGGTTTGGGGGGTTGTGTGTGCTCAGTGGATGAGGATGGTTTTGTTGGACTGTTTGTTTGCTGGAGCTGAGCATGCAGCTTCTCGTGTTCCATGGAGCACGTGGAGAGCCTGTGCCTCCTCGGCAGGGTGCCGTGTGCTGTGACAGCCTGGTGTCATTGCTCAGTGCCATTGCAGCATGGGATTAATGTCATGAATGCAAGGGCGAGAGGGGTGATGGCTGGGGATGCGGTGCTCGGAATTCCTCTTGCTGCCTGGTATGTTAATATTCTTCGAACGAGGGCAGGGGGAAAAAACTTGTGCTGCAGACACCGAGGTGTTTTTCAGCTCTCCTTGCTGCCTTCCCTCTCCTGCCAGGAAAATCTGGTGGAGCAGCTCCTGCTTCTGCTGAGGTTGTGGCAGACGCATCGCTTTCTGTGATGATTTCTGATTGAGGCAACTCCCTGGGGAACTGGGGAAGGAAGAGTCAACCTTCCTATTCTTTTTCTTTTTAGCTATACAAAAGATTTTTATTACTTAAATGAGCTCCCAGCAAGTCTGCCTTAATATACTACTAATTGATTTTAAGACTTGAAAGCAGCAAAGCTTATTAGCATGTGCTGACTCAGCTAGAGCCCTCCCCACGTACCAGGGGATGGAGTGAGATATTGACCCGTGTTGCTGCAGTGCTAAATGAAGTTGAGGGAATATTAAGTGCCTCATACTGGCATTTGATTTGCATATGCAAATGAGGCCAATCAGTGCAGACGCAGGAGAGCAGGAATGCTAATGCTTTGCAAATAGGTTCCAGTATTAAGCATTTAAACAAACGTCAAGTGACACTTGCTCAGCTACAATCCAGGGATGCTGTGCTGTCGAGGAGGTCCCAGCGCTGCTCCCCTCGCTCTGTCATCAGCCCCTCTTAGGGAAGAGCACGTAGAAGTGCAAAGAACACTGGAAGAATTTTGAGAGTCCTTGACATTGCTCTGCTTCCGTGACATTTGGGAATGGAGGGTTATTTGTGCTGGAGATGTACTTGCCTGACCCATGGGATGCTCTACGGGACTGGGCAGGGGAAAGGGGCTCAAAATCGGTGCCGGGGAAGGCTCAGCCCAAGTGTGTGAGGGTACTTCATGAAGGGCTCTCATGCTCCTCCTTCTTTCCTAAAGCCCTTATTTTCTTCCCTTCTTGATCCCTCTTTTATTTTTTTTTTTTCCCTCAGCATATAATAGGGAGCCGTTTCTTTTCAATCAAGGAATCTATTTGCAGAACATGTAGTTGTTAGATGCGTTTGGTTTTGTTTCAGCATACATTTCCATAAAAAGTCACCACTAATGAGCTGTGTGAAAATTTCAGAGTTACTGCCAAGCCAATTTGGTTAAAAGGCTTGTCTGTCCTTCATTACCATTTGATCCTTACCCAGGCACAGTGTGCTAAGGCAGGTACAACCGTGGAAGGCATCAAAAGGGAAGGTGAGATGCTGAAGATGGAATCTCAGAGCCCTGGAAAAATCCTTGTTGGCACTATTGCAGCTGCTTTTCTTTGGTTTACTTTATCCCCATATGTTGGTTTCCCACTTCCATCGCATCAGTGGCTCAAGGTTGTAAGAACGAGTAAAAATTTTCTCAAACGCTGTGGAGTTTCATTTCATAGGTCTGTTCTCTGATTATAGCCAGTGTTAAAGAGATTTTTGGGTCAGTTTGTCTTCCAAATCAGCTGCCATTGAAATTCTGTTGAAAATTCTGTGTGAAAATCTGAACCCTGGGCTTTCCCTTCCCAGTTTGGACAGTGCTGTGGTAAGGGATCCAGCCTGAGCCCTAGTCTCTGGTCACAGTCCTTGGCCAGCCTTGTGTCCCTTCTGGAGACAGACATTTATGAGGGTCATTCACCATCTGAGCCAGTTTCTCTATTCCTGATATCAGGGCTCCTTACTGTACTCCTCTGTCTGTTTGCATTCCAAGAGGCTGTTATGTTTAATTGCTTTTATTATGTTTTAATTTGCTTTCAGGACATTGTACAGAACTCTGCACCTTGGGCAGGGGAGGGAGCTCTCTGTAACTACAAGGTTTATTATCTTGGCTTTCTGATGTGACCAGAGGTTCGAATACTAGTCCTGGAGCTGCCTGCAGGAATCCACCAGCCTGGAAAATGTTTCTTGCTCCACAGGATTCACAAATGCAATTTCAGAGGTCACTGTCTAACAGTTATAAAATTTATCAGTTTGTTTCTGTGCATCAAGAAAGGGACAAGGGCTGGTCCTCAGCTGGAGGAATCAGCTTGTGCCTGTCGTGCACCAGCTGGGACATCTGCGAGGATCCTCATCGTCTTAAATGGTTTCAGTGGTCGGTAATTTTTTCTTTCTTCAGTAGCATATGGATTTGAGCCTATGTCTTGATTTAGGCCCATAAATAAATCTTCCATCTGATGCACAGATCAAATACACTCCAGAGGAAGTTGGGTGTGTGTATTGCAGAAAATACTGACTCCAGCTGTCTATAGGTAGCAATTTAAATAGGAAGAATTAGCTTTAAGCTCCAGTCTCTCCACTGGTAGAAGGCTGGTGGGCTTTTGATTATGTGGGTGAAGCAATTCCTGCAGAAAGAGAGGAAGTGGTTTGGGAGCAGCACTGATTTTGGTGGTGAGGTGTGAACTGGCCCCAACCGTTCATAGCAGCGGTGGCGGGGAAATGGAGAGCTTTTCAGAGGCACCGAAAGGAGTCCTGCTTGGCTGAGGAACAGAAAACCTGTCCCACAAAATCCTCTGACGTGTGCTGATTGGATCTAAGCTCCTGAGACATCGCCTCTCAATCCGTTCAAATCCTCCAAGCCTCTGGATGGTAATTCCTTCCCCTTTTCTTTACCTGGCGGTATTTCTTTCCGGTTTTGAGATTAAAATGCCATCTCTCCAAGCAGAACCTGACTATAAATAAATCAATCACTTCCAAGCAGTTTGACGGGGCTCACCTTACTGGAAGAGCACTGCTCTATCTGTAGCTTAGGCTTTGACTTGCTGGTGAGTCCTGGTGGTTTCTTGCAGGAAAAAAATAGTAGCAGGACCCCCAGCCCCTCTTCAGGTGACGAGGACACAGGCCAGCAGGAGGGGTTTTATGGTGGAGGGGGAGAGAAACCTTCTCTCTTCTGGATGTCCATAGGGCTGGGCTCTGTGCAGTAGGAGACGTAGTGTTTGGGATGAGGGACTGATCCAACACTACAAGTTCAGGTCTCCATCGGTTCTGCTCTTGCCCTGACACAGAGGAGGAGTGGGGGTGATTCTCAGCCCCGTAATAATTCTCTGCTTGGACTTCTTACCTCTTCCTGCTTCGCTTGGGTTTTTTCATCGCTCCTGCGTGCATGGAACTTGTGAACCAGGGGATGTCACACAGTCCCTTGTGCATCGGGAGAGCTCTCTGGGCTCTTCTCCCATTCCAGGAGGAGCGGGGTGGGATCCCCTGTTGCTCAGTCGCCTGTGTGGCTCTTTGGAAAGCAGAGAAGTTGTTGTGAGCTTTTTTTTTTTTAAAGCAGGTGATACAAAAAAGGCCTGTATGTATGAGAGAGACTACACAGTTGTATGTATCAGACTACACAATTCATGTATCCTCAGGAAAGCTTAAATAATAAAAGGCTACAGCTCTGTGCAGTACACCTTTTGGTTTAGGGTTTTGATCAGCTCAAATAGAGTGAATCCATCTTAATTCAAATTAAATGAGTATTTAATTAACTTTATCTCTGCTTCCAGAAGCAAATGCACATGCTATGTGGTGATCTGTGTCTCTCCGATTACCGTGTGTTCTCACCTTGAATAATATTTTGATGCAGAAAGCAGTATGATTAGTTGTCAGCCATTTAAGAGGTAAAAAAAAAACAAACCAAAAAAACCCAAAAAGTGCCCCTCTTCTTTCTCTTCCACGAAAATGTATCCTTTCACGCAGTCTGTGCTCAACTGAAATTTGTGATTTTGAAACCGAAGAGTGTGGGACTGGTTCCAGCTGTGTGCAGCTGGAGGGACGTGTGCTGCTCTTCACCTGAACACATTGGTTACCTCAGGTGAGGCGCTGGTTTTTCCTCTTTTTGACTCGAAACAAGGTGTTTCCTGTCCCACTGCACAGAAGCTGCTCGTGTAGATAGAAGGGGCATTGAGAATAGTTCAGCTTCCTACATACAACTAGAAATGGTGCGTGTGTAAGATGACTTTTCTCCTGATTTCATATTTTCTTTGTGTTCTAAGTATCAACGACCTTTAGAATCCTTGCTGTTCACAACCATAGCTAAAAACGGGGCAGGGGAAGAGGTGTTTGTTTGAGGTTGCAGCTCGAGTGCCTGGAAGATGTCACGTAGAGGGGTCTGAGGCTGAGCACAGGCAGCCACGCTTCATGCGGAGCAGGAGCTGCCGCTGTGTGAGCAGGGTACTAATGACAATTTTAGGGTGGTGTCAGGAACCAGCACCTCCATTGCTGTCAACATCTAGGTGAAAATGTTCTTTTACACAGGTACCTGCTTTGCCACCCGTGTCAGGGCTGGCTCTGTGCTGGGGGCTCGGGGAGTCTCGGAGGGCAGGATGTGGGCAGAAAGTGTGAATTGATTCTTTTCCTCAAGAATTAGAAAGAGCAAGATGAAATGCTGTTTAAAGAAGGAGGAGAATTGGGGGGGAGGAAGGGAGTGTCATCAGCCTGTGTTCTTGTTTTTCTGCTTATTATGGGCTGGTTGTCTGGTGATGAAGGGTTGCTCTGGCATTTTATCAGCCATCACTTCCAGCAGCTTCTTCTCAGGTGGGAAGGTCACTACGGCTTTATGCTCGTGAGCCTTCCCTGTAAACCCTGCTGTGTTATTGGAGAGGAAAAACAATGATTATTCAAGCACAGAAAGGCTCAGTGATATTATTATTATTCATAAGAGCGGGGGCTGTCAATCAGTAGTCCCTGAAATGTAGAGCAAAATAAATATGACCTGGCTTCCTTTCACCTTGTAGAAGTACTAATAGATCTGACCCGTCTGTCTCGATAGCTGTGCTGTACCGAGCTGTGGGAAGCGCTGCTCTCTCCTGCTGTGATAGTAAAGCCTGGTCTGAAATAACAGGTAATCCGACAATTAAATAAAATAAAATGGAAAATCTGATCTAAACCATGCTATGGATTAAAATATTTAGGGAAAATTCTTCAGGCTGTTTCATTTGCTACGTAACTCAGGTTCCGTGGGAAGTACTTGTTGGTGACAAAGTGAAAAACTCACAGGAAATAGTCATGTTTGATGGAAGCAGTCTGCCCTCCCTGATTTTATAAGGAAAACTGCGATGAGTTCCAGTATCTTCCTGAAAATCGGCTTTTGAACACTTCCTTTTGTACTGGGAGTATTTAATCCCTAATGATTATCTATTAATTCTACATTTTGACTGCAGAAACTTTAATTGCATAGTGGCGCTTGCTTATTAGATCTGTTGGTCTGATATGACCAATGCCCACTTGAAAGGAGTGAAACTGAACTTCCCTTTTAAAGCAAATCAGATCAGTCTTCAGTATGAAATTTCGTGTGTGTTTTGGCCAGACTTTGTGGAGGGCCCTTAAAAGAAGTTAGCACTGAGAGTCCTTGCACAGATAGTGTGAGAGCAGATACAGCTTTCTGGCAACTGCCACATCTGTGTTGTGAACCTTTTATCATCACATTCCTGGCTCTGCAGTTAGCTCTCAGTAAAGAGGATGCTTTTAGAAAACATTAATTATTTGATTTTGTGTGTGTGGGCAGTAACCATCATTGTGCTGACTTGTAGCTGGTCAAAATGGATGGTTTGAGTTGAAGTTCCCAACTTGCGCCATGGCAGGCCCAGCCCAGGGCTGTAACGCGCTGTAGAAACTTCATTATAAGAGAAATCATTTAGTTTGTAAGAATTAACTGAATGACCTTTAATCTATGCAATAGATGGAAAGCAAAATGTGTTACTTCTGGCACTTATTTCCTTAAGTCCAAGTTCTTATTAGCTGTGTCTGAGTATCCCGCTCATAAAAGTCATCATGTTGTTCTTAGATTGGTTTCTGTTGGACGTGAGGAATGCAATTATGCCCTCGTGTGTGGACTAATAATTTTTTAAACCCAGTGTTTCAATAAATTTAATAGGGATTAAGTGGTGTAAAAGAACTCATGACCTGTGAGTTCTGCATCAGAAACAACAACGGACACAACAAGAAGAACCTCAGCCAAGACCAGTTTGGAAAGATGAAGCTTTTCTAACTGAAACACTTATTAAATAGACCTGCCAATGTCTGGAAGCTCGGGTTCATGTGATGCTGTCCTGGCATTTGACGATCAGGAGAGATAAGAAACCACCTCTGCTTTGGAAGAAAAACCAAAAACCAGCCAAACACCAAAACCCACTGAAAGGCTCTCTCTGACTTCTTTTTAAATCTTTTTATTGTTCAACAGCTTCATGGACTATCCTGGTGGCTTTGCCTCGAGGGAGAGCAACTGCATTTTGCCTCTGTTCTGTGCCACAAGGATTGGGTGAAAAAACCCAAAAAAGCAGGCACATGATGCGCGTGGTATTTACTAGTCAACATTCGGGTGAGGTTCTTGGGGTGCAGAGTCTGTCCCGTCTCACCTGTGCCCTTATAAACAGTCTGAGAGGTATTTTTATATAATATTTATCTCCCGCCAAAGCAAAGGGGAGCGATAACATCTCAAACATACTTTCTGTGAGGTCATCTGCCTTGCTTTGATCTGCTCGTGGATGATATTTTCTTTAGGCTGACACAGCTGCCATAGTCGTTTGATTATTCTTGTTATTTGCATGCAAATTATAAGTAGTTAGTTGATAAAAGTCACAGCGCCTGCCTCCTGCCCCCGGGGGAGCGCTGCGCTGGGCTCCATCTCGGAAATTTCACGCCGAGAGATCTCATCTGTGAGGATGTGACCGAGCAGTTGGGCTTGTCCTTCTTGGCTGTCCCTCCGCCCTGGCTCTGGCTGATTGACAGAGCAGGTCTTCTCAAATACCTCTCTCTCAAAGGATTGACTCCTGCCGTTTTCATACACTTTGGGTAGAGTTGCTCTGATTTGACTTGTAGTTTGGGGTCTTTTTTTTTCCTAGCTAGGAGCTGCCTGGCAGCTGCAGAGCTGGTTTTGCTTTTGCAGTGGAGAGGAATCTTTCAACTGGTCTGAGACCCGATTCCACAACGGAATTGGCGCCAAGCAGGCACCCAGGAGATGCACCCAACTCCTTTACTGTTCATTTTCCATGCTGGGTCTCAATTTTTTCCCAGAGGTTTGACCATTTTCTTCCTAATCTTTCAACTGGCTTCAAGGCCAAAACAGTTTCATGCCCAGCTTGTTCTAAGATTAATAAAGAAGTTACAACTTTAGCTATGAGAAGGTGTAAATCCAGACGTTCTTCTGATGGGTTATTAGACTTCCGTATCCATGTACTTTTGCGCTGAGAAACACGGAATTAAACTGACAAATCCCATACCATTAGTGTATTTCGGACTGGGGAAAAATATGAGCTCATTTATTCAAAATAGATCTTTCTGCCAAAGAGATATAAATACACATTGCTTCTTCAATATTATGGCCTCCATTCTTGATAATAAGCAATTGAGAATGGAGGGTGGGGAATTTGGCAGTCCTGCCGCTACTTCCATAGACAGTAGGGGTGGGATGGCTGGATATTTTGAGCTTAGCACAAAAGCCGAAGAAGAGAAAGAGGCTGGGTATAAAAAGCAGAAAAACATGGGTTCCAACTAATCCATTAGAGCTTATTGGTGTGAGGAGTGGCTAGTTTCTGAGCAATTTTTTTTTTCCTTGTTATTTCTGTCTGGTGGTTTTTAAGAAGATTAGTCTTTCAGATGCTTATTTATGTACCATGTCATATCTGAAATCCCACCAGTACGCTTCTCCCTGACCAGGATTCATAACTTTCCTCTGTGCCCTGCTTGAGAGGTGTATGTGAAAATGCTGTCTCCTGCTTGCTTGATGAAGAGCATGTTAATTTCGTGGTTGTTTTTCTGTGGTCTTGGGGAGAAAGAACGTTTGCAGGGATGGGTTTTTATTTATTCTTGCTCTCCTTTCCGTTTGTACTTCACGAGTGAAGGTGAAAGGTTTGTAGGTGACTGCCCGCTCTGTTCAGACCATCTGTAGTGGGAGATGCAAACGTCTGTCTATCTTCTGAACGTGGGAACATCTCGTGCTCCAGCCTTCTCCCGACCCCTCTCTCTGTTCTAGACCTCAAGCATTTTCTCTTCAGCTCGAGCACTCGCTGCTGGAGCTTGCTTTTTTGGGGCTGTGTCATTAAATTTCACCTCCTGCGGACTAATCGCTTTATTGCTCGTGCTCCGTATGTCTTGGCTAGAGCTTGGAGGTGTCTGAGCCTGGGCACGTGGAATGATCCTGTATTTTAATGGAATAAGTCCTGTAGTCTGGCACGGAGCAAGATTTTCTATTAACAATTTTTAATTTTTTTTATTAAATCTATAAAAAAATTCTATTAAAAATTACATAAGCCCCCCCTCAGCAGTAAGAAAACAGACTATATTTGAAGCACAAGAGTTTCTGGAAGTTACATAAAGGTGATTGCAAAATTATCCTCCAGATCTCTAGAGAAGAGAGCAGTTTGTTTTCTGTGCTGTGTCAGGAATCGTTGTAGGTACATTTTTCAGAGTGTCCTGGACAGAGATCCAGGTCCCAGACTCTCCTAAAATTAATCTTCCAGACACTGTTCTGTTGGGGTTTGGTTGCTTTTTTTTTTTTTTAATTCAGTAAACTAACACAGAGGAACCTGTATGCTAATTAAAATTTCTTACAATCATTGATCTCGCTTTTATCCTGTTCCTCCCACGCAGCCTCTCATCCTATAAAATTAGACCAGCCTCGCAGGAACATACAGTGGGAGGAAAATGAGTTTGTGCTGGCATGTTCCATGCCGTAATCTCATTAGCAGCTGTGCTCTGGGAATACACGACCAGGTTGTCCATGTGCCTTTATCCTGAACCATCATCTTCCAGCATCTTCCTCTGATGGCACGTGTGGGTTGTGTCCCCCTGAGCTGGTGGCCTCGGGTGGCTGGTGGGTAGGAAAGTTAGTGGAAACAAACGATGGAAGTCAGGTTTCTCCTTCCAGACGTGTAATTCTGTGGGAGCAGATTCTCAGTGGGCAAACCAGCTGTAATTTTTTTTACGTTTTACAGAAAAGTCCCTGTTGCTGACACTGCATTGGACTAAATTACAACAAGGGCTGGTGCAACTTGCCTGCGCAGAAACGACAGCCATTAATTCTCCCTGGGACTTTTTGTTTCAGGCTGTAGTGCTGAAAGCAGATGAGTGTCTTGGATAAAAGGACTACCGCAATCTTTCGCTTAGAAATCAAATTAAAAGGAAAACTTCATTTAGAGCTTGAAAAAGTGCACGCTATTCTTTAGAGACCGTAGTTTGCAATAAAAGCATGCAGACTGTGCTACCCACTAAACAGATCTATTTTTATGGCGTTTCCGGCACAAGTGAAGAATCCATTATTGGAAATCCCAGGAGAACTAATGCTAAATAGGGTTCCAGTCTGGCTGACCAGTCCCTTGAGCTACAAGGTAATGCCTAAATGATGCTTTGAACATACAAAATATAATATAAATGCCACATGTTGTTAAGCTTCCTTTTATGTCTCTGTACTGTGAAATACATCCAGTTTTACTCGAGCCTGGGGTTGCTTTCCAGCATGGGTAAACTTTGTCATAGCTGAAATTGTACCGGGCACTACTCCGTAATCCCACTGAGAGCAAGACCTGGCTGTGTGTGCATCTGTGCCTCTCACCCCTTGAGGGACACTGGGCCAAGCCCAGCTCAGGCTCCTCCTCCTCCTTCTAGATCTCCTGGGAGCTCCCCAGTAGGACCAGTGGGACCTTGCTGTGTTGGCAGGGGAGATGGCAGGGCAAAGGAGCCCAGGAGTTGAGTGAGATTTTTTTGATGCCTCTGGTCAAGAGAATAGACTTTCTGAACTTGGGAGAACTTGGTGGCGGTGGTTTGGAAATGAGGGTGGGGGTGACTGGGTGAAATAACCCAAATGCTTGGCTGGTCCAGGGAGCAAAAACTCTGAAGAACTAATAGTGGTAATTTCCTTGTCTCTGAACGACGAGAAATGGAGGTGGGATGGGGCTGAATGGAAGGTGTGATCTCATAACTGGGAAAGTACGTTCATCCTTGGTTATGAAATGTATTTTTTACTTGTGTTCTGTAGTTGTTTAATCCACGTGTAGGGCTCTGCCACTAACAAAACGTGTAACCAGAAGTGATATAGAGGTACTGTTACTGCCGTAAACCTTGCTCCAGGGCCTGCCTTTCCCATTTTTCCTAAGTAGGGAGAGGCATCTTTTACCTCTGTGGGAACCATAGGAGAAGAGCAGTTTCTCTCTGGTCTTCTAATGCGTGATGTTGATTTTCTTCTGACTTGTGGGCGCAACAACTTCCCTCGTTTCAGTAAAACCTTTCAGCGGTTACGGAAGCGGGTGGGTGGATGCCATTAAACATCGCTGAAAGTTTCCCAATGACTCCGCTGTGAGCGATGGAAGGTGTGAGGGACAGGGTGTCTCTTGCACTCACACCAGCCCAGAGTTTCTCATTTCCAGGTGATTTACAAGGCGCTGGAGCTGTCTGGAAGCATTGAGTGTGTTGCAGTGTACAAAGCTGTGCTTACAGATGCCCTAGTGGAGGCCGTCGAAGGCCTTGGCGGTGGGGGGAGGTCAGTTGTGAAAAGATTCTTCTCCAGCTTTCTCCCTCCTTTGTGGGTTCCCTGTAACTTTCAGTTAAGTCCATCGTACCCTGAATGTCTTTCACTGTCAGCAGGAGACGGGGCTGAGGAATGGCCATAATCCTGACCGTGCACCAGATGAGTCCAGCAGTTGCTTTATGAGACTGGGAAGGTTCAATCTGCGACCCAAGCTGCTCTGACCTGTAGCTTGTGTAAGCCGCAGCCTGCTGTGCTGCTTTGGAATTTAGTTAATGATTAATAATATAACGAATGGAACGAAGCAGTAATAAGACAAACAGCTCATATAAGGGTTTTCAGTCTAAAACGAGCTGGTTGGGCTCAGTTAGCTTAGTGAAGACCACAGCAGCAGTCACAGGAGATGCTGCGTGAATCTCTTACTGGCTTTCGTGAGCTGTTGCTGAGGATCCAGGCTTATGTGTTTTCTTCTCCAGTTTATCTTTTACAATGGGCCCTATTTTTTTCCACTCAAACATTGCTTTAACTTCCTGGCATTTTCCCTCGGAGTGCCTGATGCATAGCTCCAGAGAAAAGAGGTTTTGCTTTTTTAGATTGAATTTCATGTCAAATAGATTCTTCTTCCTGACGCGAGCATTTGAAGGGGTTGAACTTCCCCGCTTTGCCTGGACGGGCTTCAGCAGTTTGAAGGGTTCAAGAGCTGAAGACTGTTTAGATTACAGTTTAGTGTTTTCTTAATAGAAAATGTTCAAGGCAAGAGCTGATAGTCACAGGAGCCTGGGTATTGCTCTCCTCTGGGGTAGACAGGTTCAGGGAACTGTCTGTAACAAGCAGATTTTGTTGCTTTGCCGTTGGCTCAGCAGCAGTAACGTCTGCAGTTGAGAACATGAGGTTGGGTTGGGTGAGTGTCTCGTCTTCCCACGCTCCCCTCCTCAAGTCTAAGTTGGGTTTGTGTCTTTGCCTTTAGAGGGAGTAGCCTTGTGTTGCGTATAAATAGCGTAATTGAAGCAGCAGGGGAAAATGGGAGTGGAAGAAACTATTTTTTTTTGAGCTGTTCCACGTTGAACGCTCAGTGAAGTGTGCTTCTTCCTCCTCCTCCTCCTCCTGTGTGGGAACCCAACGTGGTATTTTTGTGGTTACACATGAGCTCTTTCAATGTGATCTTTCTCAGTGTAGAACTGTTTCAGCTTTACTATCAGTGATGTGAAATTTAAAGAGCATGTAGGTTTGTCCCACATGGTGGAACAAGATTCAGGCCAGTTCTGAGATCTTGAGGAATCTCCTTTCCTAGGTTCAGTCCCAGTCTTTTCTTTTCCCATTAATGGGCTTTGATTGTCCTTTAAAGCCAATCTGTATCCTGTTTCCATGACAATATTTACACAATAGATGCCTTTCTAGTAGCATGTATTTATGGATTTTTCATTTGTAACATCTCTTTGCATCAATTCCTGGTGTATTCAAGGTCTCCTTGAAGCATTTGGACCATCACACTGTCCTAGATAGAACTTAAATGAGCATTTTTGGGGAGATACAGGCCTAACCTTTGACCGAAGCTTCACAGTATCTTGTCTGGGGAGAGAAGAGTGAATGAGGTGAGTAAGGTCCTTGCAATCAGGATAAGCTCTTGCTTCTGAATATGTTTAGGCATCGGGGAGATCCCATGTGGGGCTAAAAGCTTGTTCTCTGAGACGAGTGCGTGTTACTGCATAGCTTGCAAAAGTACGCTTGTGGCATATTTTGCAAGATAGGCACCTGTGAATTTAGGGAACAGGACTGAGCCCTAGGCATGATTTTATGACATAATTAGATCACTTTTAGCTTTGTTTTCAGTGAAGAGGATAGAATTACCTTCTAGAGGGTGTTTTTTTGGTTTTTGATCAGTTATGGCCGCAAATTAATAATGAATCTCTAGTGCTGGAAGCAGAAGACTACCTAATTGGTACGGCAGCTCAATGGAGTTTTCTGTGGCACCATCCTTGGAAGGCATTTGCTTTCTGGTTATCGATGGGGAGGTGTCTACTCGGCCAGCTCAGCGTTCCTGCTCGCTTTTGCTATTGACCGCTCCACTCAGTGGTATAATATTTCACCTCCCCTGTTCTCAAGGGCATTTTCTCACAAACTCTGCAATGCAACTGATGAGTTGATGTCCCGCTCTGTAAGGCTGATGTGTCCCAGTTAGCTGTGCCTACAGCGTTGGCTGTTGTGTAGTGTTGAGTAGCCAAGCTTCCCGGAGAAGGTACAGAGAAGATAACCATCAGAGGGTTAGTTAGAAGGAAGACATTACAAAAGCAGTTGAAAAAGATGCAAACAAACTAATTTTTCCCTGGTCCTTTGTGGGGGTGAGGCAGACCTTGTGTGGTGTGAGTGGAAGCTGTGAATTACAGGAGATTCTGGCCCCACTTCGGAGGAAATGGATTATTTATGGTTGAACCTCAGGGTGGAGGTGAGTGAACTTGGTCTGTCTGGCTTGGGAGGACTGGTGGGCAGCTGCCCTCCAAAGGTTTCCAAAAGCCAGGAATAATGTGTAGGAAGGATGTGTGGAAGCCGATGGAATAAAGAAGCTGGAGCTACTGGTGATGCTGGTATGAAGACGTGGCAGTTGGTGTGTGTCCCCCACGGTGGGACCTCAGCAGAGGCTGCCACTGCCCTGTGTTTGGGACCTGCTGCTTCCAGAAAAGTGATCGAAAAGGCTGGGGATGGTGTGTTGTGGTGAATGCCTTTCCTCAGCTGTGAAATATTTATTAAAACAGATGTAGTTGGCTACAATTTCTGTTTCTGGGTAATCAGCCAATAGCTAGAGAAGATCAATAAGCAGATAAACAATGTGGTCTCTGAAGTTGGAAGTGGCTTTTATTTTTTTATTTATTTATTTTTTAAGAGAACAAAGAGCGTTCCCTGTCCAGGGACACACTCTCCAGCAAAACGCAGAGCGGATCAACACTGGCACCCAGTGTCTAGATAGAATCAGTTCAAATCTGGGTTTCCAAATCTGGCACCCTTCTTCTCCGGCTGGCGCCTTGCCTTTCAGGCGTGATGCGCACAGCGGAGCGAGGCGCGTAACGCGACGTGGCAGCGGAGCTCTCTGGGGCTGTGCGGGTTCAATTCTGCTTTCCTTTGGTGCCTGCAGTTGTCGCCTTGTGCTGACAGCCACTGCAGTGCTGCTCTTCTTGGCCTGTCTTTTAGGTTAAGAAAAGATGCAGGTCTTTGTTTCCCTCAGAACGGTTAACCTTCGTTCAACGAGGGAAGGGAGAAAGTAAATGTAAACCCACCCTCCTCCCTAGGGGAGTGTGTTCAGGTTGCTCTGCAGCTGTTAAATGCCAGTTCAATGGAGCTTTTAAACGTACTCTTAAATCTATTCCTGCTAAGCAAAACACTTAACTGCATACTTTAAATTAGGCCTGTGCTCAAGTGTCGTTGCACTGAGGAGCAGCAGCGGGACTAGAGCATGTTCAGAAAGACGTCGTGGCTTCAGCCAAAATTGCCAAAACCAGACTGACAGATGGCCCTGGAGGAAGAGGATAAGGAGATTTACGAGTTTTGAGTGAACCAAACTACTTTAATGAAGCATTAATACTAAATTTAAAACAAATAATAAAAAGGAAGAAAATGATGAAATAGATACAATCTATACAAACCCCTATCAAACTCCCAGGATGAGGATCACGTCACCAGAGGCATCGGGAAAAGTCCCAGCCTGGACTCGGGGACTGACAGGAGCTGGATTCCAGCTCTGGAGTCAGGAACACTCGGATGGGGATCAGAGGCAGAGGAACAGACAGGGTTGTCCTTGGACATCAGCCATTGAAGGAAGAGAGTTGGCCCTTTGGTTCCTCAGCTTTTCTACTGAGCAGGATGTGGATGGGATGGAATACCCCAGTTGGTTAGTTTTGGGTCACCAAAAGAGAAGAAGCCCAGCTAAAGTAAAATTGTAAACCAGAAAATTGGTTCTGTTTTACCTCAAACCATGACAAAAGACAAGCATGTTGTGGGGCTGATCAGGTGCCTGATGCCGAAGAGCATCCTGGGCTGGGATGGGGGTGAGGACCAAGGCTCTGGAAACTGAGCATCTGCTGGCATCTAAGGGCCTGCCAGCGTGATGTGGCTCTTTGGGGGCCCTGCGAAAGGCTTCTGTAGCCAAGCTCCAGTGTCTATCTTCGTTCCAGCCAGGCTTCCTCTTCTGGGCTCGGCAAGTAACAACCTTTGTATGAAAGTACAAATAACCATCGGCACAAAGTCCCGGATGCTACGGATCCCCGCGCCTCTGCGGTACCCGGGGTTGGTTGTGGCTGTATCTCCCGTGATCTCAACTGCTTTCATCTCTTGAGTCTTTCTCTATTTCTGTAGGGGGATGACTAAATCAAATCTCTCTCGGCCGGTGTGTGGTGCTCCTGGAAGTGAAGCTGCTGTAGCACATTCCAGGAAGGTAAATTGAAAACCGAAAATGAATTTCCAAAAAAGCCCTAGAACTACTACCACAAAGAAGATGGATGATGAACCATTCTGGTCTGTTATTATCCACAAGTAACTATCTGGCTGTTTTTTAGTGAACAAAGAAATATTAGAGGGGAAAAAATAGTTTCCATTTAGCTTTATCTCTGTTGGCTGTACTGGAAATGAATCATGACATAAAAAACAGATAAAATGAAATGAAAAAGAGACCATTTATTTCCTTTTCTGTAGCACACACTGGACACTTATTCTGAAGGTTAAAACTCTCCTGAACTAAACCAGATTGCAGTGAAACATTGGTGAAGGGTATTAGGGAGCCCTGGAGTTATCCCTGTGGTACTTGGCCCAAAAGCTATGGCTGAGGAGGGAGAAGAAACAGGGCTCTGGGGGTCTCCCCCTCCCCTCTGGGTTCATGTTTGTGTCGGCCAAAGGCAGTGCAGAGGTTTTTCAGTTGGTATTTTGAAGCTGTCATGGAAACCTTGGAGAGGTTCTCTTTAGAGAATCTGTTTCTCTCCTTGAATTTCTCGAAGGTAACAAATACAGTACAGTCTCTGGGTGAGACACCGCGCTGCTCAGTCTGGCCGGGATCTCCAGCAGAAGGGACTTTTCTGGTAGTTCCCTTGGGTGGCTTGGCTTCCCTCACATGTACGGTCCAGGAAGTGCAAGAGAAAGGGAAAAAAAAGGTTAAAAAAGCATAGTGGAGATTAATTTGGAAATGAGCTCGCAGTGATGACTGAGTGGAGTAGGTTAGGTCAGGGGGTTTGTTATTTTGCTTGGTCTTTGTAGCATCCTTTCATTGAGATTTCTAAATTATTCTTGCTGTAATAGCTGTATTCAGGAGCTGTAAGTGCCTGCTCTGGCATGGCTTGCTTGCTTTTTTATTAGGAATGAAAATTAGTTGGGAACGAGGAGATAATGCATGGCCTCGTATCATAAAAGTTGCGCTCCTTGATAAGATTTCAAGGTTAGAACAATGATAGCATTGAAATATCTGTTGTAAACTACCATAGATAATTCAAGCAATAAAAATGCTTCTTTTAGCTATGTAAATAGGGTAATAGACTGGAATGCACTATCTAGATGTATTAAACGTTGGGGTTATTTTATATTCAAACAATATAAACAGAGAAAATGGAGCTGAAGATGAATTTGAATAGGAAACGGGGATGATTTCTCTTTGGAGTAGTGAGCAAGCCAGGGATGGATCTGAATTTGTTTTGTGTGAAAGCACTGGGGCTGGTGAGGAAGCTCCAGTGAATCAGTGTGATGAGCAAGAAGAGAAGTATCTCTCTTCATGTTTTTTCTTTGGCCTTCTTTTTTTCTTTCCTGACAAAAAGAGCTCTGGGGTTTTAGGAAAGGCTGATGTAATTAGGCTGAATGCGTTCCGATGGTGGGATGCTGTCCAAAGATGCGTTGAGTCACATCTAATGACTTAAAAACTACTAATTAATTTCGAATGAACTGGAACAAGGAGACGCGGCTTGACGAGTACTAGGTTTTGAAAGCTGCTGGATTTGAAAAACGTCCACAGTGTCAGGATCCTGGGGAAGGGGATGAGAAAAGCTGGGAAAAGCCTGTTGAGCCGGTTGAAAAGGGTGGGAGTAACTGGGGGTAAAAAATGGTACGAAGCTTCTGAGGCAAAGCAGCAATTCTGGTAGCTCCTTAGTTGCTCTTCAGCCGCTCAAGGGAATGGGTGGTAGAAATGTCTCTAATGTGTTGTTTCCGTTTCCAGTTTGTTCCGTTCACTTTCAAGCACCGCTGTGAAATCTGTGAGACCCTTCCAGTCTTGTGTTAACAGATTTGGATATAAAGTTTACAAGTAACTTGTAAATTTGAGGGATTTTGTAAATCCCTCTGTGAGGGGAAATGCTTCTTCATTGCTCTATAAAAGCAACACGCAAGGTCTTGAACACTGCTCCCAGGGTAAGATCAAGGGTGAGGGGTAAATTGGTGGAGCGTGTGCAGGTTCCAAAGGTTGGGACAAAAGGATCCCAAACAGAAAGGCAAGAGGAAACTAAAATGAAGCAGAGAAAGTCTGGAGCAGAAGCGAATTTGAAACCTGCAGAAAGTGAGAGGGTCCTAGGTTTTGGTGGGCTTATTCCTGGCTGATGTTTGCCATGTCCTGACACTGCATTTTTTTGCTGAAAAGGGGCCATTTCTACCTCGGGCTTGGATCGTCCATTCTCCTGTTACCCCACAGGACAGTTGTGGCTCTCACTTAAGTTCTTCTCTCGAGGTTCTGGTCTGGTTCTGTTTGTGTCTGTGCTGGCCATTAATTAACACCATGATTGTGGTTCCTCCCCTGTGTCACTGTAAGGAGAGGGCTCTCCAGGGAAGTATGATCTGAGCAGCACTTGGGACTGCTGATGTTTGAGGTGCACCCTTCAGGTGCAACTCCAGTAGAATAATCCTATTTCCTTCCCTCTGTCATAAAATAAGATAAGGGTTTGGCAGCTGTTCAAATCAAGACAAATAAAATAAACTGCTCTAAATTCATCATGGAAAGAAGCAGACTTAGCTACAGAATGACTAACGGGACCTTCTATTCATCTGTACAAATCTGGTCTGTGGCTGCATTCATTTCCATACAATCACTGGAAAATATTATGTTGATTGCTGGGAACAAAGCTTTTATGGGGAGGGAAAAAAAAAAATCCATGCTACTAATCTACAGTGGAATTGGTAAATGGGTAAGACAAAGCTTTAATAATATTATTCTGTGCGACATCTGATGTAAATAATACAGTTCTATTAATCTCTCAAGCAATCAGAGGGTCTGGCTGTTAGAAGCAGCCAAGTATGAGCAATAATATTATCTCTTCTCAGGAATGTTGGAGTAGAATCACAAATCCATTGCTGTGAGGGAGCGGTTTCTGCACCAGCTCAGGGGGTCCCACTCAGCAATGGAACAGGCAGGGGCTTCCCACCCCCAGTGAACCAGCCAGGGATTTTGGGGCATCTCCAGGCTCCGTGTCCTGGCTCCCTGGACCCCACCTGGGTATCTGCTGCCGGGCTGTGGGGAGCTCTGCTCTCTCAGGGGGCACACATGGTTTGACACTGAAAGAGGGAGGGATTGAGCTGAGATCTGGGGAAGAAATTCTTTGATGTGAGGGTGGTGAGAGCCTGGCCCAGGTTGCCCAGAGAAGCTGTGGCTGCCCCATCCCTGGAGGGGTTCAAGGCCAGGTTGGAGGGGGCTTGGAGCAACCTGGGCTGGTGGAAGGTGTCCCTGCCCAGGGCAGGGCTGACACTTGGATGATCTTTAAGGTCCCTTCCAACCCAAACCATCCTATGATTCGAAGTTCTGTCCTCTGACTCTTTTCCTTTTGCTTTTTTTCTTGGGGAAGGTGCACTTCATCAGCACCAGCAGCACTGACCCATCTGGAAGAAGCCCTGGTCTATGAGGCAGCAATTTGAAGAAGTGTTTGGCTTCTGCAGATGTGCACTGGTGGTTTTTTAAAAAAGGAAGGAAAAAAAATCAAGGCTCACTGATTTCTGCAGCAACCCCACTGAATCCAAAGCAGTCAAGGAGTTAATGTTGCCTCCCCCAAAAAGCATGTGTGCATTGTCTGTCCTGTAAAAAGATATTAGTTAAGGCAGCCAAATGAAGCAGAATTTTTAAATGAGATCCTGTTTTTCAAGTATGATTTTTAAGATACGATGCGGGTCAGGGTTGTCTGATTCTTCACAGTTCATTAAGTAGAGAGCAGCTAGTGTTAGAGATTGACTTTTAAAAATGATAGATTTTTATTTATAGCAAAGTTCTAGTCATTCATTTTGAAGGAAGCATAAAAGCAGGAATGGGTTCATTTTTTTAAAAAAATAGTGACATTGGTAATTTAATTAAATTGGGGGTTTGAGTATCATTACAGAAAATGAAACATTAGTTCTACGCTGCTTTTCAACCCATCTGACGTATTTGATAGCGTCCCCCCACTTCAAAAACCTGCAGGGTCATTAATATTTCTATGTGAAAGTTGCTGCTGAAGTTCCCAGCTCCAGGCGCTTTGGAAGGATGTGTATTTTGGGGAGGAGGGAGCCGGGGGAGGGGGGGGAAGGTTTTACACTGCTGTGGGGAGCCCGGGGCCGTGTCTTTGGGTGCTGGTGGGCTCTCTGGGGGCTCCTCCGTGTGCAGGTCGGGGGGAAAAATGTCAGTGCCGTAAAAATTAATGACATTTGAGGTGCTGAGGCTGCGTTTGGCTGTAGGTGGGTTAACTAGGAAACAAGGTGGTCTGTCTGGACGCAGGAAGCCTAACTCTCTGTTCATTAGAGATTAGTCTCTCTGTCTGCTGGGGATCCTCCCTGCTTACCTGCTCTCGGGAGCCCTGGTGGGGTGCCCCAGCTCTGCTCCCGGGGTAGCTTTGGGGGACAACCTGCCGCCAGGGCTGGAGCAGGGAGGTTTCAAATCCTGACCCTAAATTGCTGTCCCACGGCAGGAGAGAGCAGTAGTGTCCCTGCATCTGTTAGTGTTTGGGGTCTGTGTTTCATCTGGCATGCTTACACACAGTTTTGGTTGTATTTTATTCCTCTCCATGCCACGTGCGCTACCATATCATTTTCCTTTTAATCTTCCTCTTTTCCTTGGCAGAGCTGCAGACTAAACCTCCCTTTGCTTGTAGAAATTCATCTGGTTTTGTTCATGCTCCTGACAAAATTGTTTCCAATGATAAACCATCACTCAGCTTTGAATGACCGTGTTTTCCTTCCTCTGATGTTTCAGCTTTAATGAAAAAGAACTATAGTACAAGATGCTGCACGAGGGCCTGATTCAAATTTGATTAAGTCATTCTGAAGCTTGGTTGTCTTCATTGGGTTTTATATTGGGCTCTAAAACCATGATTTGAATGGATCTTTTTGGAGTGGCTTGTGGGAACCCGTGGAGTTTTACTTAAATTCTCTGAAACTGCTGTGCCAGAGGCATTGGTAGAGGATTTACTAGTGTTTCAGCTGTAAATTCTTGGCCTTGGATACGGGGTACTTGAATACTTTCTGCTGAAAACTTCTGTGGGATTACGTTTTGCCTTCAGAGGAGCTGGGTCCAGCTGCCTTGCTCAGAGTTGATTTGCTGCACATGTGAGAAATGCGGATTAAACACATGGTGCAACGAAGCGTAAATCCTGGTGGGCTGAAATGCTGCTCTGTCCAGGCCGTAGTTACAGGGTTTTCTGTCTTCTCCGTGGTTCTAAGGTGTAACCCAACTGCTGACGTTGCAGGGGCCTTTGAGGTGCCTGGCAAAGTTCTGTTGAAAAATGTTGCTTCCAACAGGAATGCGATCTCTGGGTTCTAATCCGCTGTGATGGTGTTAAATGGAACTGGGGGTGGGCATCGGAAAGAGGTTTAGAAACTGGTAAAGCCGTCCAGGGAAAGAGTGGATCTTGTTTCTGATTCAGTTGCTTGGGGAATGATATTTCTTCTTTGTGTGTGTATATATCTGTCCTGGTAGAAATGGGACCAAAATTTTAATGGTCACCAGCTCTGGTGCTAGCCCAGTAGGGGTACTGGTGGTGGTGATTCGCTCTCTACGTTTTGTGTGATGCATTTGGGTCGATCATCCCCCCCTCTGGACTCCTCACCCGACAGCTCTCTTACCTTGCACTGACCCTAACCAGAAGCAACTTTCTTTGGCAGTTCTACCCAGTCACACGTGTGGAAACCCGGGAAGGCTGCAGAACGGGATTCAGCAGGGGACAACGTTCAGTATCGGGGACAAAGTGAGGTACAGCTGCAACCCGGGCTTCTTCCTGGAAGGACACGCGCTGCTCACGTGCCACGCCAATTCGGAGAACGGTGCCTCCTGGGATTTTCCTCTCCCCTTCTGCAGAGGTACAGTGCCCTCTCCTCATCCAGGACGAGCCATAGTGAAATGGGATTTAATGAGCCATTTTGGGGTTGGGAAAAACTTCAGGGACTGTAAGCTTGATTTTTTTTATTTTTATTTTTTTTTAAGAGACTTGAAAACTAAATGTGATGTAGCTAATATTGAGGTTCCTTTTTATTGCTTTCCCTAAAGCTGCCAGGGTTTGGGTGAGTAATAGGAAGGTTATGAAGTGTTCAGACTATTCAAAATGCTGCACAGCTACTTTAGCTTCAGTTTCTCTGTCTAAAGTGTGCAGGGTGGAGAAGCAGGAGTATTATCCCTAAGATAAAAGTGCCTATCCAAGACTGTGCAGGTTTTCTAGATCAAACAGTAGAAAATGGGACTGGATTTTCTGTGTTCTGCAGCGTCAGGCTGTTGTCCCTCGTGGTGTGTCCCACGGTGATGGTGGTTCTCTGCCTGTAAGGGGCTGGGGGCTGCTGGCAGCGGGGCTGCAAACTTGCTAATTGGGAGGAAAATTCTGGCCTTTGGTTGGAG